>CAJQUW010008068.1:600000-1018139 GCA_907163375.1 Prostheceraeus crozeri | reverse complement strand
TCCTGGTCTTCTTGGGCGCACAGGGACAGCGACGTGGTGTGTCAAGGTCGATGACCGAAAATTCGAGAGCGGTTGTGAGGTTCCGCTCGTTCGGCTCCATCCTCATGAACACCCGTTTGGTGTGATACTTTTTGGGGCGTTCTTGACTTTGACCGTGACCCGTCCATAAAGTGGCGTTCGCATGGACTTCTTATTCATGTGACGCATCGTCTCAATTGATAATTCACTATCCTCATCACTCGAGTAGTCGGGCGATGCAGGGGCTTGGGTGAACACCACCGGCTCCTCGTTTGGTGTTGTCGATCGCTCCATCGGAGATTGGGGAGTGTACTGGTAAGTTCCACTGGCGAAGTGGTACGATCAGCAGTACCGTTCTCAACTGCGGCTTTCTGTTTGCGATCCATTATGACTTGTAGATTTAAAATAATTGTAACTTGTAAACGTGAGGATTAGAACCTTTGATAAGAATTGGTACAAACCTCGGACTTATATACTTTTTAAACAAAGGAAATCCTAACAGCCAATCAGAGAGGTACCGAACTTCCCTAAAGAATATATAAAACTATATAAAGGATGACATTGTTCCAAACTGTTAAGTACTTATCCTCAACGTTCCATAACAAGAAGCATGTCCTCAAAACCACTATTTTATTTTCAAAATGACAGCCAAGTCATTATGGGAGGTCAGTTGGACATGACCATGCATCTGTCTTGCGGCTGAAAAGTGGCCCTATGGAAGACCTTGACTGTCTCTGCACTTCAAAGGCGGAATGGACTACCGGTGAAGTGTCCGGTACACGAATGTGACCATGACTTTAGTAAAAATCCGACATTCCATGAGTGGTGTGATGACTTCTTGAAGATCATGGAGTCGCCTGAGGACGTGATTTGCACCCTCATTTATTTTCACGCTTAAATTAAACTTACATTGTAAATCTCTTGTCTTTTCATTTTAAACATAGTTCTGGAATTGGTTTTCTTATTGGGGAGCAACTAAATCATAACTGCACAGTAAAGTTTCACATCTAAATAGTGCTACATTAAAAATAATTGTCACAATAGTCGCAATTGAGCAAACCCATTCAAAATCAAACAACGGACGTCTATCGGTACGTACCCAAGTGCTCAGAACCAAACCACACAAGTTCGATCATAGACGTTCCGAAACACAGTGTAGGCTACCAAACACATGTACCTATCCAGTAAAACAGATCTCATACAAGTTCCTATTGATAACACTGAATTATACATGTACCTATCCATGTGCCTATCGATAACTAAAGTATACATGTACCTATCCATGTACCTATCCATGTTCCTATTGATAACACTAAACTTTACATGTACCTATCCATGTACCTATTGATAACACTAAACTTTACATGTACCTATCCATGTACCTATCCCTGGCAAGTAGGGCACAGTTTTCACTACTCTTATTTAAGGGCGATGGAATTTTATCAGAGGAATATTTTCTATTTTTGTCTTGACTTACGTAAAGCTCGGTAGCTTGGTCTGACATCAAGGCCTGACACACTTCTCGAAAATCAAGGTTCCGCCGAACCGAATGTTCGGTGCACCTCTAACTATGACTATACATGTTAATGTCAAATGCAGAAACTTGACCAATATGATTTTAACTGCGATTTCTAGATTATTCATTTTATCAGGGAAGAGTTATCACTACAAAAATGATAACATGATATAAACGTTTCCATGCGAGCGGAAATTCTAATCATAAAAACAAAATTATCGATCGGTAAACGGATGTTGATAAATATGCACTTAGTCACTTCATCCTCAACCTTAGCTGAATCGTGAAAGACGGTACAAAGTGATTTGTTTCATGTCCTACTCTTTCCTACTCATTACTAAAGAGAAATCATGTAAGCTGTATCAATTACATTGTCTAGAGTTACTGATAACCAAGCTAATAACTGGAATTTTTTCTCAATTTCTAGAAGCAGTTATAAAGGAGCAGCTGTCTGAGATGTTGTTTTGCTACGCCAGAAAAAACAAGAGAAAGTTCGGTGCATCTTTACAATAAGTTAATAATCGCAGCCTTTACAAATCTTGGAGATAAAGCAATATTATCATAATGACTCTTATTGAAGAAAGGAAATTGTGTTCTGGAAACTCTTATCTTCAAGAAACGCAAATTGTGTTGAGCAACAGTCACTGAGTAACTTAGGATGATAACAATACTTTCTTTTACTTCATCTCTTTTCACGCTAGATTAATGACTGCGACATTATTGAGCTTCTATTTCTTTGCTGATGTCACTTAGAGTCAGAGTTAGAAACAGGTCAGAAGATCAAAGTGTAAATATAAAAAAATAATAAAAATAAGGGTCACTGTGACCCGTATTTCAATGAATATTTTATCAGTTTTAATATAGGAGTTTCTCAACTGATTTACTGAATGTTCTTTGATGATGGTGCAACAAGAACAGGATTTTCATGTTCTAAGTGCTGTGGCACGCTCCATGCACGCTCCACCCGGAGTTTCAGATTATTGCATGAAGATGAAAATTATGCTAGCTCCAAATGTCACATTCATGTACATTGTACATTATACTTTATATTAATATTATTATTAATTATTATTATAATTATATATAATATAATATATACCGGCATATTATTAATTATTATTATTATTTATATATTAATATTATACTTTGTTCTTCCATAGTGCATAACATTACATACATAGGTTTGAAAAAATCATGTTTGTAAAGTCATCATTTTCCTATTCCTAGGAATACTTAGTTTTAAATATCTAAACAACTCCGAGCGACGGATCGATTGACAATGCTGGGGATATGTATATATATAGGCTTGCAAACGTCGTAATCAAATCAAGTAGATGATATGTTAGAAAATGTGCATCCTCTAAATCTGTGAAGGTAATCTGCCCTGATATGAAAAATGTCGCAGGCAGGATAAATTTCATAAAAATATTCGTGTAACCCCATTGGTTATTGGGCAGCTGCCTTAGATTTAGAGGATAAGCTATTCTATGAATCCAGCGAGCAAGAAAATCGAAAAATCCTCGTCCGCTTCGCAGCCTCGGATTTCTACATTTTCATGCCCTTCTGGCTTCATTAAATACCTATTATTCTACAAGTTTCGGATAAGAAAAGGAAGATATACAACAACATGTAAGATTGAAATGGTACAAGCATTAAAAAACTTTGCAAGAATCAGGATTACATGCAAGGAAAAGAATAATGCATAGATTCTTTATGTCAATTAGCAGTCATGCTGATCACAGAGATCATATGCAATAATTTCCCATGTTTCACAGTAAAACAAAATAAATATGGGTCATGGGTTACTGATGGTGACCTGTTTTCAGCACTGCTTGTAGCAGTGTTCCATATGGACTGCTGATGAGTAATTTCGTAGACCAGGGATTAACTATTCGGAATTGGACAAAAGAAAAATAACGGACTCTTTAAGACTTGATTCAGTACCTCCATGAAAGAGTACTCAACCCTGTTTATTGACCATATCCATAAACGGGATTTTCAAATATGTATAAATATACGCTATACTTAACGCTATCCATGCCGACTCGGCACCTGTCGCACTTTTGCTCTGGTCATCATGAAACTCGGCCAACTGACCTAGGCTTTTTTTACTTCAGTTTCAACTTGCTTTCAAGCTTTTCGAAGAAAATCATTGGATTTGGAGCCTCGGGAGGTCAAATTTTAGGCCTATCTTAAATAGTATTTTCGGAAAGTCTGAATTTTAGCACTTTTTAGAAAACTTTAGTGCAAAGTAGGCTATTTGATAAGGTTATTCAATAGGTTAGTAGTTTATGAATCATATCATGATCATTTAGAGAACCATAGACATCGAATAGTGTTGGAAATTCAAACCTTATGTGAATGAACCTAGACAGATTCTTCAATGGATTTGCATCTGAAACTTCATCAAAGGGTGATTACTCGTAGCATGAAAATTATGTAATACCCGTTATGGGGATGAAAACTGCTCTGATACCAACTAATATTTGATTTGCAGATTGACACTGAACATCAGTAAAACGGCGATTCTGAAGTGACAATCTACAAGTCAATGATAGCAAGAGAGCTCGTAGTCCGGCAGCCAGAACGAGCTTCTGCAGGGAACGAGTCCGAAAATGAGAATTCACAGAGTGATGTACACCCTATGTCTCGACGATCAGAAACATGATGCCACATACACATGATAGAAAATGACCTGAAGACATTCCATGTCAAAAATTATGGCTCTAGACTTAGTACTTTTCAGTTGTTGAGCGAAAACATGGAAAATTTCATTTTCACCAAAAACTACATTTTGGATTAAACTACAATTGAATTACGATTTGTTTTTCTTTGATGATGTCTGACAGGAAGAGGAGCCAAGTAGAACTCTGGCAGAAGCGCAGATTCGCAGTAGTCACTCATAGGGTGCACATTAGTCCGAGAGCTACTAACGCTTTCTTCCTAAATTCGCGCACGAGGTTCTTATCATTTTTGATAGATTGTCCCCAGCATCAGTAAAACGACAATTCTTAAGTTGTGATTCCAGTCGTCTTGCGTCAAACATCACAAAGTCCCATTTGTTTACGTAGATCCATGTACATCCGAGTTTGATATAGTCAATAACGTAATGATCCAGTATTCATTTAAAAACTCAAAATGAGATCTGTCATTTTTATGCTTATGATAGCACCTTAAAGGCTGAGTTCTCCATCAGCAGGCAGAAATACGACATTCCTCGTAACCGGTGGCTTGCCCGAATTGCTGCTCAAATCATGAAAACGTTATGAGAACCGATGTTATTGTTGCAGATAAACAAACAGAATGTCCAGGTCACAAAATGAATATCAAAGAATTTTATATTAGGTGCAACACGCTTTGTTTATTGACTTTGAGAATTAAGCAGCAGATTGTGAATCGACTGTAATTCCTACTTCTATTGCATTCCGACAAGACGGCTTCCGTATCACCTGCGTGTGTGATGTACTGCGTTAATTATTGGCCACAGCTTTAGTTTCTAGCACGCCATTTGAGCCCGTCAGATTAGCGCTAATCATGACCTGCCATGAATCTTTTCAATATCTACTCAACAAGAGTTTCATTTTTCAGTATTTACATATCTAAATATATTAATCATCACAGACACAGCAACAGCTTCCCTGCAATTTAACCATTCCCATTGTTGTCCTTCTCACTTCTGTGCTTTCCTAGAATTTAGGTTATAAGTCGTCTTCTTGTAACTTCTAGAAGATAATAGTGCACTGAAATATTCTGTCATCTCTAATTTCTCGTTAATAATAACAATAAACATTTCATCGTCAGAAAAGTTCGATTTCTGTAATAACTCGCTGACTCTTCCTGTTGATTATATCAGTACCGTAGACTGTCGCAGCCAAAAAAAGGAATGTTGACATTTCCGGAGAGATTCCTTTCCTCCTCACTTGAGAGAAAACAGACGATGGAAAGCAGATAAACATGCAATTGTCTGATTCGTGATGTAGAACTCTTCATTGTCAGACTTCTAATAAGGTGTCGTCTTCAGTTCTTGCAGAGTTGGTGCCGAATTAAAACGTTGAACAATCCATTATTGTTGAGCAACACTGGTCCCTAAAGCATCATGAGCAATTTTGAAACTCAATTAAATTTGGCAGTGATTGTGTGCTGCTACTCCAGAGTGCAGCTGAGCGCCGTTCAATTGAGCTAGTTCACGACAGACTTTGTGCATCCTTCTTCTTCGGTGACCAACGTTCTCTACAGGTCATTGCGGTCGTATCATGGTCTAGTCGATCATTGAATTCTGTTTTAGAGGGACTCCTTTGTCGTAGATAGCTCCTGTCACTTGCTTCCAACTTTTCCATCCTATTTATATGCGATTTTTGATAAGCTGTTCGCAAGTAGAAGTTTCGTCTAAGAGTGAACTGAGATAATCAACTGCGGCGATGGGGGTTCCATCCATTTGGAGTTCCTCGTCGTTCGTAGCGGTGGAAAGATGTTCACTTCTACTTCTGCTAATTCGGAGATCACTACTTTCCACGGCAATGCGCCACACCCGAAACCTGTTTTATATTGCTGCTGTAGAATATACCGCAAATCACCAGGGGCGACCGCACAGAAACAGTGCTAGATAGTGAGTTGTTAGTGACAAGGCAATTTCAATGGGTGAATCTTATTGTTGGAGATTTGTTAGTCTAACAGTACTTCTGTGCGGTCGCCCCAGATCGTCAGCGTAGAGCACTTTCTGGAGACTACTCTCCACATGACCACTTATCACATTTAATTAAAAGCTGCTTTTCACTGGCTATGCATGTGCTATGCAGCAGATGACGTAAATGACCTCGTTGTATTACGTTTATCGTAATTTCTTCTCACACAGAACTTGACGTCAAAGTTGAAGTGACCACAGAATAGAGAGGTCGTCTCTTCTTCTGCTTGACTAGAAAGGAAACATTGAAACATGTGACGCTAATGAATTAGCACAATCTGCTGACATCATACCATAGCAATCAAACAATGAGCAGCCAGTTCAACATTCAACACGCCAAATTTGCTCAAAGTTTCAGTGACTGTTATCAATCAGATCACACAGCAAAGAGACACAGACGATGTCAAGTTCCACAGAGAAGTTTGTGAACGTTTTTTCGTGAGCCTGCTAACTTTTTAAATAATGATCGGAGGGGACAACATTATCGAGAAAACTTTTGCGCAATGATCTGAATTCCTTTAATCTGAAGGAATTGTGGCGATCGGAGCATTTTGAAAGAATTCATGGCAATTCACAAGCGACGCACACACAGAATTAGATTCATCTGCGCGCGCTTCGGTTTCCTAGAAAGGAAGAATCATATCTAACCGTAATATTGAAATGGTACATCAAAGAATTAGACAACTTCATCCTTCTTGTCTGGATAATTCGTGTATCGCTTGCTATTGGAAATGGCAGACAATAAGCTGTCTGCAGAGGACACCACAGCCATTGAGAGGTGCGTGCGTGTTGTGATATCACTTCGGACACACCGAAACACACATTCTTGGCTAACATTCGATTCAGTGTATGCACTATGCATTAAGGAATGGTGAGAAGACAATGGTGAAATCATCAGGTGAACTGTTTTCGTAAGCCTGCTATTTTTTTAATAATGTTCGGAAGGGCCAGCATTATGGAGAGAACTTGTGCGCAATGATCCGAATTCTTCGAATCTGAAAGAATTTTGTCAGTCGAAGCACTTTGTTGAAACTCACAGCAATCCGCAAGCGACGCACGACTATTTTTCCTATTTGTGCAAGTTATTAAAAATTTCTTTCTGCCCACTTTGAAAGTTCCTGCGTGTGCCATCGCTTTGAATCAGTTTGCACTTCTAGCAAAGTGATACGCTTAAACAATCTAATTTTCTGGCAGTGACAGCTCATGTGCAGTTCAGATTTTAGACCGAAGTTTCTTTGCAGTCTGCTGCAATGATAGGGTCATCTGATTGGTTAATTTTGATTGGCTCTATTTTTTCGTTTCATGTCTCGCTTTGGGTGGACAGTGCAGTAGACGATTTGCTGTCTTGCTGTTCGTAATGTAAATTAGGTGCTGACATCCAGTTCTGTTCCATATCTATGTCATGTTGCGTTTTAATCACATGACGAAGGTGTCACTCGTCTGCTGCAACTACAGCAACTGCCAGCGTAAAGCAAGCATTAAGGCTGGTTTCCAATGGGTAGCGCGTCGTACGTCGCAACACCATCTTCCGCCATGCCTCGCTCTAATTGGTCAATGTTACACGCAGCTGCGCTTCAACTCGTAAAACTGTTTCCAATCAATGTCTGCTCCTTTACCTTGCATGTCACCCCTGCGACGTCGAATGTAATGCAGTGCCCATTGCAGCACCATGAGCGTCGAGCGTTCTTGTAGCAAGAAAAAGGGAAGATAATTGTGAAGTCAAATTTGACGCGACAGCGCAGACGGTGAAGCGACCTACAATCCATTGGAAACCAGCCTTATGGCATATTTTACACTCGATTATGAAGACACTAAACACTAACATCTTTGATGAAAAGACTTACATTTTAGTCAATAGAATCGCGATTTTATGATAACTTTGCGATATCGCTGTTCCTAGTCCACCGATTTCGATGATCAATGTATAAAAGGAAAGTTGAAAAAGTGCTCGTTCGCCTTATGCGTGATTCACTTTCATGCTTGTATGTTTTCTGATTGAAAAGTTGCTATTGCAAATTGAGCGGTTTTGTATTTTCATCATACTCAGCAAACATAATAGCAGATACAAGTTTATCATAGCTTATTTAAGGCCTGATAATGTAGGCTCTCGAGTGATACATTGCAAGTTGTTCTTCATAATTTAGGTGTCCGTTTTGTGTGTTCAACTCTTGTGTTACTGAGAAAAGATAGAGTAATTCGAATATTAAGCTTTAGCATGATTCATAATTCTTGACATAATTCTCTTGACCTGTTATTTATTTAAGAAATAATTCGAACATAAGCCATTTATTCAGCAAATATGCAAAGTTGATATTGCATTCCTTCACATCCCCATGTCAGCATTGTTTAACGAGCAAATAAATTTCATCTTATTTAGAAATTTATGAATAAGGATAGAGATATTTGCAGAGTCTTCTTCATAAATGGGATCAAAAAACTGAGAAATTACAGACAATGAAATATCAAAATGAATTTTTGGCATTTCACCTTATTTTCCAGAAACAAGATATCGTTTTCTGTTGTGATAAGAGCAACATTTATTATCAGATATTTTCAGAATGACAAATCGTGAGCAATAAAAAGCGAAGTGTGATTATGTCCTAGACACAATTAATCATGTTCTAACCCTAAAACATCGCGCTTCATCTTACTCTCCGGATAAAGTATATAATTTCAATTTGAACAGACAGTAGTATGTAGATGTCCTATGCGAGCCTTTGGATTCAGAGTAGGCACCCGACTGGACTATTCGGTCTGGCCTCGGAGCGGCTCGCAGCCGGTTTTATTCTTTGTTAGCAGCCATTGGAACACAGTTGTAAAATGTGCTTGAATAATTGATTAACATATTTCAATGTTCACTCAAGATGCTCTCCTCTTCAGAGGAATAAGAGGCAAATTATTGTTCACAAACTCATGTGAATAGTCACCAACTACATATGAATACAGTTCACTTTGGATTTTATGAAAAGTGCTTGTATTCATCATGCCCTTCATGCTCGCAAAAATGCAAGATTATAGCGTTGTGTCATGGAAGCTCAAGTTATAACCAACAACGCTTATTAATGTGTATTTATAACAACGCTATCGAGTGTCTCCTTTGCTGTTTAATTAGACCAGATGTTCCCAACCTGTGGTGCGCGTACGCGTGCCATAATCTAGTGGTACGAGAGGGCTCATCAAATGTCACGCGTGCTTATCCGAAGTAGGCCATATGTATCATGATGATGATTTAATCTATTCATGTCACAGATCAGATTCATTAGGCTAAGTGTTGGTCAGCTCATAAAAAGTAGATCGACGACATAATTCGATGCAATTTATCAATTTTCAGTCTCAAGAGATTTGTCTTGTGCATAGATTTCATCATGTCACATCAAACTTTGCATTAGTTTGTTTAGACATCAATGAGAGAGGGATAAAATGACATCTACTGAGAGACCGACAGGTCGAAAATTCCCACAAATTACCAGATCGTCAGCGTAGAGCTCTTTTTGGGGATTGCTCTCCACATGACCAGCTACCACGTATTAAATAGAGTACTCATTTCGAATACTAGTATGTTAACTAATACTAATGGGTTAAGAGGATAAAGCACGAAGTCCGGAGGTATGAGTGTTTTACTTTCTGTAAGTATGAGAACAAAGTACCGGTAATCTATCTGATTTAAAGCATGTTTGCCATTTGAAAGTGATGCTATATTTTCTCTTGGAAAATATAGCATGAAAAGGTTGAGAAGGTTTAAATTACTGAGACATTAGAAGATGGTAAACCCCTGAATTGGACACTAACGATGCAAGACTATTTTATCCTTCGTTTGCCAAGATTCACAGACCTGTCTCTCCAAAACGTCAAGCGCAAATTGCTTCCCAGCATAGAGAAGGGCTGACTGAAACCGCTATTGCTGCGAAATTGAAGACCTCTCATTTCACTGTTTCTGTTTGATTTATTTTCTATTTCCAATTCTGTTTTTTTGCTTCCTCTTTTTCTGTATGTACACGAGCTACGAGCAGTGGGGCTGGTACTTTGATATGCCGTAGATGAGTTTCCTTATGCCAACAGCATCAAGTACTGAAATTCGTGAATCGTTAAGCAACCAAGTTCCTAGGTCGCCCACAATTCGTCTTCAATTGCTTCTGTGCCACAAAGCAAATCTGTAGGCTCTCAAAGATGTCTCTTGAAACAGAAGCCTACGATGTGGATGCCTCTTAGCCAGATGACAGCTTTTCAACAGGATGGGACATCAGCTCATTCGGCCAGCATTGTTAGAGAGTGGTCTGAAATGCAACCATTCGAAGTTCTGATAGCTTCACCTGGCTCAATTCCAGTTTTAAATAAACCCATAGAAAAAACGCGAAATTGAAAGTCGCAAGTCCTCATCAGTGAAGCATTCGAAGGATCTCATTCGTGAAATAAGGGTGACAGATGTCATTCCAGACTGTTTCGAAAGTGTTATATCATCCATGCCACATTGCATTCGTGTCACTGGGCGCCATGCAAAATACTGACCGATGATGATTTCTTGAAAGACATGATCACTGCTGCCAAAAGTTTTAAGTTTTTTGATTTTTAATAGTAATTTTTAATATTAATTATTTTAATTTTGATTAATTTAAAATTTTAAAATTAAAATTAAATTAATTAATTAATTTTATTAATTTAATAATTTTTAATATTTAATTTTTTTATATCCTCTTAATTTTTTAATCTCTCCTTTTAATTTTTAATAGTATCTCTTACTCCGCTTACATGCATATAGATGATACAAAAAAATCATTTTGACTTTTTTAATTTAGCTTATGAGTGTAGCATTGTATTTCAGACCACTACCAAGGATTTTAACCAGCACTGTATATTTTCATTGCTGCTATTTGCATATCATAGCTTTTCTCAAGAATACTTTTATTCATATGGGTACTAGGCGAAGTCCAATTTTGTTTTGAGAATGAGTGAACAATAAGGAATGAATTTTGAGATGGGTGATTAGATTAATACTTGTCTCAGGATAGTTTCGTTAAATGAATTTACTGTCAAAGAAGACCAGTGTGGAGCAAAATGGTGTCGAAGAAAATTATGTGTCGAGCAAAACTGCTTCAAGCAATTTCAACCATTGAAATGTACTTTGAATGTTTATTGATCTATGACTATACACATTGCACATATCAAGTCACATTTGATTTGACTTTCCAATTTTTTATTATGAATATTTTTGCAATCGGCACCATGTAGCCTGCTTTTACCTGTCTCATGACCGTGATCGAATATAGATCGCAGATATCCGTAAGAATGGTCGTGAAATTGATTTATAAATTCCTCGTGCTAAAGCCCTCGGGATTTATCAATTAATCTGCCTCTCTATATCACAGAAAATCGTATAATCATCCTCTATCGAAGTGGATTTTTGATATTTTATTCATTTCTAACAGCAACAACGTCTTAAGTGATGTCTAACTGGCCAGCTTCCATTAGTTATCGATCCTTGGGCATGATGAAGGCAGGATTAAACAGGCGAGAGGTTTCTGGGAGACCATCTGTACCCATTCGCACTTTCACACGTTGGCTGATTCGATTTCAGAAGGAGGGAGAGGTTGAGAGGCATGTAGGTTCGGGTCGAGTACCAGGAGTTTTAGCACGATCGAAGCGGTGGCATATTCGTCTGGCGAGGAGAGACCCATTCACAGAATTAGATTGCTTAAGCGTATCACTTTGCTAGAAGCGCAAACTGATTCAAAACAATGGCACACACAGGAACCTACTAGGTGGGCAAAAAGAAATATTTAATACCTTACTGAGATAGGAAAAATAGTCGCGCGTCGCTTGCGGATTGCTGTGAGTTCCTTCAAATGCTCTGATCTCCACGATTCCTTCAGATTCGAGGTATTCAGATCATTGTGCAAACGTTTTCTTGATAATGTGGGTCCCTCCGATCATTATTTAAAAAGTTAGCAGGAGCACAAAAAACGTTCACAAACTTCTCTGTGAAAATTGACATCGACTGTGTCTCTTTCCTGTGTTATCTAGTTGATAATAGTCACTGAAACTTTGAGCAAATTTGGCGTGCTTTATTTTGAAGTGGCTGCTTATTGTTCGATTGCTATGGCATTATGTCAGCAGACTGTGCCATTTCATTAGCGTTACATGTTCCAATGCTTCCTTTCTAGTCAAACAGAAGAAGAGACGACCTGTATAATTCTGTGGACCCATTTCATTCCTCCGCTCAGTTATTGAGTTATTGGAATGGGGAGGTCAGTAATCGCTTGGTTCGCATGCTTCTGTTTCGTGCTGGTCTACGTTCTCGACGAGGGGTTTATGACGATAATCTGAGGGCACTTACGCTCCTCTTCAGATTAAAATACTCTTCAGATGGGTGATATTCCTATAATTTACAATGTTAAAAGTCGAACTAGAAAAATGCATGTTATCAATGTGAAAGCGTTCTTCGGATAGTCATTGCACCAGAATCACTTTTACATGTTAGGAAACAGCCGGAAATTTCCTTTCTTCATACCATAAAATCATTTTTAGTGTAAACACAATGACAGCAATCCGTTACAAATTGTATAGATTTTCACTAATTTGGACCCACCAAATCCAAGGAACATTATCTTTGAAGCGTGAAGCCTGAAATGACAACTTCAGGGCATTGCCCATAGGTAGTCAAGATTTCGTGAGTGTATTCGTACAGGAAGTGTCTCTACATTCAAGAGAGAAAAGAGTTACAAAACACGCGGCCATGTTTTATGATCAACTAGAAAACCACCAGAATTATAACAACACAAAAAATAGCAATAACAAAATCACTGCACTTTAATTTCCCAATTTAAATTACTAATTGATATAATGCTGACACAATAGGATGTAAATATGGACTTTTTGACAATGAGTATGAAATCCTTTGATTTCGAAAAAATAACAGATACAGATATTTTCGAAATGTCATTTACTCACAAATTTTTTATTACAGCAGGTTGAAAATGCAAGCTGAATCCATTTAAATGCAATGTTCATTTCGACCCGAGGCAACATTGACCCCAGAGCGGCAAAATTTGATAACCAATTGCAAAAGAAAGAAGAGATCAATGCAATTCGAATAGCATCACTCCAGTCTCGTACGATGCTAGAACGCCCGAACATAGCGTTTGAAAATATATTTGAAAAATACGTTAATTTTTATTTCTATTCATGTGTTGAACAGTTGATATTACCATAGCCCTCACAGCGCATGAGCATTACTTTTCAGTCCCTGTTCAACTTTACAGTCCATAGTCAACTTGACAGTTCATGGTGAACTGTCATGCTGCAAAGTATGTTAACGTCATGATTTTATTTTGTCTATGTATTATTTGATTGTAGTTGTGTTGAATATCCTTGACAAGTGCCTACATTTAGCATTTGAGACAAGGGAGCATTACAATGTGCTCAATTGAATCATATCAACCTAATGCAGAATCAAAGATATCA
Source organism: Prostheceraeus crozeri (assembly GCA_907163375.1). Classification (NCBI taxonomy): domain Eukaryota; kingdom Metazoa; phylum Platyhelminthes; order Polycladida; family Euryleptidae; genus Prostheceraeus; species Prostheceraeus crozeri. Next base: position 1,004,466 of record CAJQUW010008068.1, on the reverse strand, counting down.
AATTGTTAAACGACAATTACTATTAACACAATTAGCAACATTATTTTGTTTTTCTGTCAGGTAGCTGAAAATATTCGATAAAATTGACTCCATCGAACTTCGTATCTTCCACTCGTATCTTTTACTACTGTTATTTTCCTTTATTATCATTTCTGCGTTTTTTCATTTTTAAGTCGCCATTTGGTTAATTAATGTGACAAAAACTGGACACTAAAGTATAATTCTGATAAAATTTGAACAAAGTCTTATTTTGCTATGTTTGGTAGCCTATGTCTATTCCTAGTCCATGGACAGAAATATTGTGCATTTCTAATGGCGATAGACTTCTTAATGTCATGGTTTGGTCGACAAATGGGACGCTGAGATACCTAACCTATTCCAGATGGAGATGCATGCATAGATTGCCTTCATGATAAATTACCTTCACTCGATCAAAAAGTCTTTTCAGTACTCTGAGTGATGTCATTGTTTCGATCGCTGCGCTCTCTCGACAACGCTATCGCTCTTCTTACTGAAGAGTTGACTTTTTGATCATCGTGAAAATAATTAGAAAGTGCAAGTACCGCGCGCACGAGTGGGTTATTGAAGAACATTTTGCTTGGTTTATCGAAAACACTAATGCATCCTTTGTAAATCCTCTAAAATCCTAATTCTCTGAATAAAAATGTATTATTATTTTAAACGAAATATATTTAAACTTGGATTCATTCTGAAACTTTTTTCTTCAGATTTATATTTGAAGATAGATTATCACATTCATAAAAGATATCCTTCCTGAAAGATATTAAAAGTTTTACTAAGAACTTTTGCAAAGCGAATGACTATGTAATGCATGCATGCATGCCTGGCGCCGTAAATTGGCAAGTTTTTGCGTTTACTGAAAGTTATTGCTGTCGCATTCTTTAACACTTGAAAACAAGCATATGACTCGTTGCATTTCTGTAGACAATCCTGACATCATTGATAGACAATTGATTTGCAACTAATCACTTTCGGCATTCCTTTACTCTTCACCAAGGTTGATGATGGCTGTTAATATACCTCAATGATTCCGAAAGGAGATGTTACGTCACGCAACAGGTTCATTATACAACAACATCATTAATTTCTAATGACACACCGTCTCAAAACAAAAGTTACATACTTGTATGCTGTCTTGCCCTAGCTGCTCTTGCACGTCAAACAATTGTCTCGAGAAGTCAGGTAATGTCAGGCTGAATTTCTATCATGTTCATGCGCCCTGATATCATCAAGGAAATCTCATAGAAGGAAACAGTGAAATAGCATCGGCTTGTTAGGTGCGAGAGTCACACTGATAACAGTTCAGCGGCGAGATCCAAAGGAGAAAGAAGAATTCAAATTAATGTAGTTTAACGCTATGCACACCGGATTCTAAAGTACATTGATACTCAGAAATTTAATTTAATTCAGGAGTAATCAAAAATTGATTGCAATTATTTGATGGAAGAAAGCAATGAATTGCAATTATTTGATGGAAGAAAGCAATGAATTGCAATTATTTGATGGAAGAATGCAATGAATTGCAATTATTTGATGGAAGAAAGCAATTAATTGCAATTATTTGATGAAAGAAAGCAATTAATTGCAATTATTTATCACCACCATTAGAACAGGCGAGTACTTGGTTTCAATTTATTGCTTTTGACATTTCAGCTTCAAGAATTATAACACAGGCTATATAGACCAACAAACTTTACAAGTCTCAATCAAATTCAGGTTCAAAGCCGTAGCCAAATGTGAAAAATCCGCATCCGCGCGGAGGTACAGATAATCCACATTCGTACAAACGTGGATGCGGATCGAAAATTTTTAATGTTCCGGAAAGAAGATTTAGTCAACAAACTGAACGATCCACATTTTGCTTTCTGAGCAATGTAAAATAATGGGTAGCCTACAAGATCAAACAAGTCCTACTACTTACAGTGCATGCAGGAAGTTGTGTTTGAGCATGTGATTGCTAATGTACGTTTTGGGCCTTATATTATTAACATTCTATGGAGTTATAATGAAATATATTGGTGAGAGTCAACAAAATGAATTTGAAACACATTTTGTGATCCTAGCCTGATAGTCAATGACATCGCCAATGTGTTCGGGATTGGTTCTAACAAATTACGATGAAATGGTGAATTTTTCGAGCACGATGCAATTCGAATGTCATGGAATTTGCTTGTCAGTTGACCCTAAGTCTCAATCGGCTGTCACTATCTTTCAGGCGAACTGAGACAATGAATCTGACCAGACAATGCGATTCCATCTATGTCGCTAATGGCAATGACTCATCGCTCAATCGAGTTTCCAGTAGTTGATCGGACAATTCAACTTGAGACGGCTGCTTACTCTTGAAAATCCTGATTCCATCAACTTCGTCGAATCGTTGACTTGGATGTTGATAAATCACGAACCGCAGCCATTTCTGTTAAAGACAGACTAGGATCAACTTATACAAGGTCTCTACGGTAAACTTCTTGACTGAACGACCAGAACCTTCAATGAGAGGGAGCTGGAATTTATTGCGATACCACACATGAATCTGTACACAGCATACTTAGTTTTTGTCTGGAAGCACGCATCATGAATATTACTCATTTCTCAATTCTCAACAGATGTGCCTTATCAGAATTGGGCCTATAGAGCCTCATCAGTCGTGGGTAGGTTTGAAATAGCGACGTTGGAACTAGAGGACGTCAAGCATACCCTCTAACCACAAGGCCACCGGACCATCTGTTGAGAACGTGAATTGGCCAGGAAGGTACGCACGTGGAGGATGCTTCTTTCTCGTTCATAGAAATTACAATGTACTTGCCATGCAGTGATCTGGACATTCTATTCATTGCCAACATAGTCCGGCAGCCATAGCTGCTTTCTGTAGGGAACGAGGACGAATATTGGACTTTCACAGATTGATGTACACTCTATGACTACTACGATTCGTCACGTTTGACATGTTCTACCCGGCTTCTCTTCTTGCCAGACTGGATCAAAGCAAAACCATATGTAAATCTAATGGGAGGAAAACTGAAGATCTTGACAATAATGACATTTTCTACATCTTCTCTGATTAAGTGAATATACTAAACCTAGAGGCAATATTTTTGACATGGAATGTCTTCCGGCCATTTCCTATCATGCTCATGTACCTTTGTCTATGAAGCTAAACACATGTTGATTTAGCAAGCATCCGAATAGAGACGAAAACAACATTTTGGCCGCATTTGGCTACATCCTCACATAGGTCTACATCATCGAAAAGAAGTATGATAATAACACACACATGACAGGAAATGACTTGAAGACATTCCATGTCAAAAATTATGGCGTTGGGCTTAAGACAAGCTTAAAAAGCAAACAGTCGGATTTCTATGTTTGCACTGTAGTTAAAAGAAGAATACCGGTACTCTAAATGGCTTTGTATCACGTTTGCATGCTTTTGATGTGTTTCATCAATAAAAGGAGAAACTTTTGAGTAAGTAGGACAAGTCACTGTACATAGTGAAGATATAAAAGATTAAAGGACGTGAATAAGTCGTCAATATAATTTCAGATCTCTTTTATAATATCATGTGCAGCCTTATCTCACGGGACTAGCAGGGAATCGTATATAGTGACAAAGACAATGACAAGACAACATCGTCTCTTGGGAGGATGGGGACAACTTTCAATTAATGAATTTTAATAGTCTTTTTAAAAATCAGACAATCAAGTACGCTTAAGTGTAGTCGAGATATGATCTGATCGCACATGTATATCACATGTAAAATGCAAAGATACATCCTACTCAATTGAAGTTTGATGTGGTGCTAATGTCTCTTAGTGAGATGAAAATACGAGTGCACGTATTTCGATTGGAGGTAATTGCTTTTTTCATTTTCAAAGTATTGTTTCTTATCTGCAGAGTTCAGTAGTAATCGGATATTTTGCCACCCACAGGAGTATAAAAAATGAGGAGCTGTCCAATGTGAATAATAATCCGAGAAGATCATTATAAGTTATGAATGGACAGGGCCACGATTTTCATTTAAAAATTTAATGGCACGAGGCTTTTCGTTCAATCTCAACGATTGCTAGCTTAAGACAGAGATCGAAGTTTGATAAGGTGATCTTAATTAAAAAAATTGATTGATGAATAAGTGTATAAATATAGATATATGCTTATACATATAGACATAGAAATCGAAATATTGAAATACATGTACTTTGAAAAATAAAGTCCCTTCCTCTATAGAAGAAGGGTATAATACCGTGCACACTGGTACACAATGGTAATTTTTTTTATCCATGTAGTCTTAAATCCTTTTGCGAGTGTCTTGGCTCTTTCCATTTATAAATTATCCCTTATCACTCACAGTAAACTGATTTCAGCTCATGCGCAAGCACTATGACTAGCGTACCACTATGCCCACGATCAAAGTAAAAATAGATTGTGCAAATTAAGTACAGCGTAAAATTTTAAAAACAAGTAATCCAATCTTTTTGCACAACCAAGTTAACTCGATCATGAAAACGAATGAGTTGTCACTCAAACTCACTGTGCAAACGTAATCCTTTGGAAGGTGTCAGCTGCTTTCACTGCATATTCTTACACATCACGGCTTGAAGAAGACCTGTGAGGTCCAATTGTCAAAGAATTCTGCTAAGTAGGACATCTGCTATCAAAAATGATTAGGCTAACTTCACAGCCCGACCGTTTTACCGACCGTTTGCGGAAGATGATTTTACAAAATACACCTGGTGGCACACCCAGGAAATTTATAATTAGCTGATTTTCAGGAGTGGTATCTCTTTTTTAAAAATAGGCAGACGGACTTCACAACTCACACACGTAATCTCTGTGTACACATATGAATAGATAGAGCACACTGATGTGACAAAAGTGAGTTTTTGAGATTTCTATGATTCATGCTTTAATACTTTTCTCTGTTACAAGCGCTGATTAAAGAAGCACTTAGCAAACCTTCGATTATAAATTATTATTTGCTTTTTAATGAAATAACAAATAATTAGCGCATATTAACAACATGCATGTTATCAAAGTCCATGTAATATTATACCACGCATTTTTTTGTTAAGTTTTTCTGTAGATGCATTCACTTTTACAGAAGTGTTGTCAAGAAATTCTATGACAGCTACATTTACAATTACTGCATTCAAACTTATTGAAATTTGATGGCTTTCATTGAGAAGCGTAAAGACAGTGATTGTGTGTGATGTTCTCTGCGTTCCATTTGCTCATTAATATCAATTCCTTCTTGTGGTATTAGAATATAGATCAATTTAATTCGTTTTGAAACGGGTGTTTTATTTCCATGTCAAGTGAACTTGAAGAATATTTATTACAAAAGTAAAGGAGAAATTCGATAAGCAAATGGTGTTTGAAATTTAGTTTGAGATGAATTGCAACGGATGCCTGAATTGGACGAACGTGGGCGTCAATAAGCAAATGAAACAGAATATGGAACTGGAAAGCTTTGCTTTATGAAATAGAAAATGCGACAAGCAAATGTCAATTATACATCGCTTTCGAGGCCTTCCGCCTGTGGTCTGTCCGCCAGAATGAGTTTCTGCAGCGAACGAGGCCGACGATGAGACTTTCACAAAATGATGTACACTGTCTGCTACGAATCAGTACCGCGTCGGCCGAATTCTATGCGCGGTTCCTTCGTCTTGCCAAACAGGATCAACGAAACTCCATGATAATCCGATGAGAGGTAGACTGAGGTTTTCGGTAAAGATTTACTTCTCAGATTAACAGAAAAGCGACAAAATACTGTGTTTGCCGACATGACACAAACATTTAAACATTTACGTCTCAGCAGGGATTGCAGCGGTTAACCGGTTAATTTACGTTAACCACTTTACCGCGGTTAAATAGAAATATTTGTCTTTTATGAAAATTCAACAAAGTATCCCAACACTAATCCATTATAAACTAAGTATGTTGTATATCCATGGTCTGCACATCCAAAGCGTCAGACAAATGCGTGCACAAGCTCACACAGGCAAACAGCCAATGAAGTATCGCCATCAAATTGTCTGACGTATTGCTCTATTCTTCTAGACTATTAGGGAAGCTTTTCATCACCATAAACGCAGGTATACATGTACTTTCATTTAGTAGCCTTAGATCTAACACTTCCCGACAATTAGTCAATACCTTGTTTTTGTTTCATTAAGATTAAAATACATGTTCTTCGAATCCGATTTATAATAATAAAAGAAAAGTACAAGGCGAATTTTCGTGCCTTTGCAGGTACACGGCGTTCAGTTTTGTTTTGGCGTGACGACTATCCAACTATGATACTAACTGGAATCCCAACTAAGATGATGCAAAATATTATTCTGATGAATGATTTTTCTGATGGATAAGTGGGCTTACGTGCATGTGCATTCAAATGGATGCTTGATGATAATTCGCTCGATTAGTAAGTAAATACCTCTCACGCTCTAGCGGGAAGCATAGTTAAGCTTTTGACTGATTTTGACATATTTGATCGGTTAACCGGTTAAACGAAAATTTTAGCCGCTGCAATCCCTGCTTCACAGATTAACAGAAAAGCGACAAAACACTGTGTTTGCCGACATTTGAAGACTTGGTACATCCTAATGTGTTTAGCTTTATCGACGATTATGCCTGAATACATGAGTTCATGTCATGAAGAAGACATTTCATACCAAAAAGTATGGCTCTAGAATCAATATTATTCCTTAATTAGAGAATACATAGAAAACATCAAAAACGTCAATCTGCCTGTATTTACATTGTATTTTCTTTGATCCCGCCTGACCGGAAGAGCAACCGGGTAGAACTCTGCAGACGCTAAGAATCGTAGTAGCCATAGAGTGAACTGAGAGGTTCAGTGTGCTAGGGTCACTGTCACAGCCCTGCAAATGTCTTGCTATGACTTGCTTTTAGTTTATTTTCTAATTTTATTATTTTAGAGAGAGAGAGAATATGCTAAGAGAATATGCAAGGAAGATCCCTGCAACAACTTCGAAGAACGATAAGGAAAAGCTACAGCTTTTGGAGGACCGGTTTCGTTGGAAAACTTTTTTACTCCAGAAATTACGGAAGCAGCAAAATGACATTTGATTGCAAACATTTCATAGTTTTTAGCGATTACAACTCATGATACAACGTAGATTGCGTTGTGTTTTGAAAGAGTTCTGTATCTTGCAGTCAGGTAACAATTTTCTACACAAACTTGGCACTCTTTGACTACAATCACTAGCACTGTATGGAACAATTAGATTGACAGGTCGATCAATACAAGTTAAAATGCTCATGCCGCACATCATATCACACTTTTTACACTGAATTAAGTAAATTGCTTCAATAACTTTACAATGAAGAACATATAAAGAGGACAAAAATCACATTACCAATAAAGTAAGTTTTTATACTTGATACAGAAATACAATCAAAGGATTCTGTGCAGGGAAAAGGCTAACGTTTCAGTTGTTAGGGTGTATCGAAGTAAGTTGAAATATCTTTCTTTCAGCGTTCCTAATTTGGCTGCGTGTGTAGCCCTGTCGACGCCAGTGTGGAAAAACTTAACGCTTTGTGACTTTTAAATCACGGTAATAGAACTTCTAGTAACCCAGCGGTTCAAGTTGCCACAAACAAATTCCTAAGAACGTGAGGAGGATGGTGAGAGTCCGGATGCAGAATGTTAAAAGTAGGCCTATCAGTGGCTTTAAATCCGATACTAAGATGAATGAAATTATTGCAAATATGCAAATTTAAATCAAGAAAGCGAATACTGATCGGCGAATGATTTAAAGTTGCAGAAATGGACGGATGAAAGCTATTTACAAAGTCAACAAAAGTCAAAATCTCTCTTTCAGTGCAACTCCAAACGCCGAAAACGTCATCAAAGAACCTAACCCAAAATAATGGGTGTTGTGGAAGGTCAAGAAAATTGCTCTCCCACCCATTTAAGAAAATATTGGCATCGGAAGCGCCGAAAGAACTGCCCATGGAAACGCCCTAGCTTTGTAGAAAGTTCTCATCACAACACATGAAATTATTGTTATTGGGTAAGTTTGAGCAGAAATAAAATAGTCAAATCGGGACGTTTTTTCATCTTTATGCCTTAGGATAGCGTTGGCACCATCATTTTTAGGAATATTTGTATATGAAGATTTTAATCTAGGGTAAATAAGATCGCATTATCACGAATAGATAAAGTTCTTACAATAGCAATCAAATGTAAAGAGTCACAGATGTAAGTAGAACTCATTTTAACTATAACGGCTAAAAAGTAGTCAATCATAGAAGAGCATCTCCTTGATGCACTGTTCACGTCAGAAACGATAGGTCGACCCGGCGGCTTAACGGCTGTAGGCCACTAATGTTTGTGAATTTTTGGTAATATATGAAATTGGAGGGGTTTGTGGGAGGCAGAAGAGCTAGCATCTCACGTTTTGAAGAAAGCGAGTGTCGTGCAAGTAACATAAACAGAGTACAGAAAAGAGTTTAAAAAAAGTACAAGTAAAAAAGAGAGAGGGAGAAAAATGTCTTAATCTTATCCTTAACCCTAGACTGCATGAGTGGGTCTGTGAGATCCAACACAAGATATAAACGAGTGCTGCACTGAAAGTATTCAACCGAATGCCTTTTAATTTCATGACTTTGTCTCATTTAGCTATGCCTATTCAAACGTGTATGAGTTAATTAATGTGTCTAAACCGAAAGCTGTTTTTCAGGCATGTCTCCGTTACTGCATGAATGGGTCCCTGAGACCCAAACCTACATGACCGTTATTGTAAGCATTCTTCTTCTCAAAATAAACTGTCTTTGCTGCAATATCTTGCTGAATGCGTGCGTGTATGCACTGTGTGAGTGTGTGGCATCGATTGTTACAACTTCCTGCTGTGCCTCGATAACAGACAAGCAATGTGCTGACTGCCTGATAGATAGACATATATATCCATGGACAACTAGAGAGAGAAGGACTCGTGTCTGTAGGCCATGCAAATGCATTATATGAACGGGAGAAAATGCAAGTATTGTACATAAATGGCTCTATCTTTTGAACCACTGGCCCGATTGATTTCATATTTGAAATACTGATGATTCAGGGCGAGAGCATCATTTCTTCTATTCATGCAATCCTAACATTCTCAAAACTAAAAAAGTTGGTCAGCGCGCAAAAATAAGTAACTCGATAAAAATTAAGAAAATACCTTGATGCTCTGAATGTTGGAAGTCAAAGGTTGACAGAAAGACCAAATACTTATGCTGTATCTGTCAACTAACCCTGTGTTTGCAACATTCTCAATTCAAATGTGATTCGTGCTAAACGTTGAATTTTTCGTATTTGCCAAGTATACATACATGTATGTACAGAGACATTATAGGCCTTATGAGCATTTATTTACACCATTGATCAGTTTTTGTACATTGCCGATTTGACTAAATAGATCATCAAGCTATATCAATAATAAAACCTTGTTATTACATGTATTTAAACGCACAGGACTACCTTTATGGGGCATGGGTCTCAGAGACCCACACTATGCAGATACGGAGAAAAAAAGATCATGCATTCTAGGGTTAAGAAATGAAATAACGCTAGGGGATCGGTAGTCTATGCGCCCTCCATTCAAAGATATAGCACTCGGCTTCGGTTTGTGCTATATTTTTGAAGGTAGTCCGGATGTCGTACCCGTATAACTATGGTGTAAACTCTATAGAGCTATTCCAGCTACGGGTACATTTCTATAATGACAGTAATTCTAAAAATTTAAAAATTTAAAAATTTCAATGAAATTTGAATTTCTTCTCATGCATCCTTCTCACCAAGTCTCTTTATCTAACAATTGTAAAATCAATTCGCGGTGGATAAGTAGAAATGCACCGGTAGAAGTGATGACTTTCTCCTTCACTGCCTCTTTCGCTTGTCTTCATACAGTGCATTTTCTATTTCATTTTGACAGACGCTTCGACAATGCCTTGAAAAAGAACTTGTACTGTTGAACGGGAGTACAACGAACTGATAGTTGTTGTAAAATGACACCCGAATGTTTCGCTTCGTGGAATTCCGTGTATTCTAGAGAAGCTATTCCCTATAGATGGGCTCGTCAATCAGCTACTTTCCTTTCTCTTTACGAGACGAATTCTCCTATAAAGCGTCGCGCTTGTAGAAATCCTTTATTGCTAAAAGATGGAAAAATTTTAGACATCGGTAGAGATGTCGGTAGAACTTTTGAGAATGATTTGGAACTGATCAGAATCTGCTAAATGGTTAGAGAGATTCTCGTTCATCGAAATGACAGAAATTTTCATTATTTTAAACTGTGAAAAATTGGAGATGTTGATTGAGAATTGATTCGTTGGGATATTTAGAAATTGAAACTTAATTTTCATTGCAATTCTAATGTTACATCACTAATTTGTAACTACTGCTGTGCTTTTTAAATTCTGTATTTGAGTAGAAGCGTTGAATAAAAATGTAGCTCATTTAAAAGCACATATATAAATTTCATATTTAAATAGTTGCAAAGTAATAAACCCGCCGTGGTTTCGAGTATGCTTACTCCTAAAACTGTGACAGCAAACAACCATGATTTGAACAATTTTGTATGGCGGTATCTTTAATCATGCCTCTCCAGAAAGATTTTCATGGAAATATTCGGAAGAGCTCTTATTAGAGTGTCGGTCATGCCCGGTGTGATCAATATGTATCAAAGTTTGCTAAACGTCTATCTGGATAAAAAAATATATAATAAGGAACAGCCAGGTGTCGGGACGTCTCGAATATCTTTGTCAGCCGATTCAGAGATCGGCTGAAAAAAGATATTCGAAAGATTATGAATGCCAACACTGGTATGACTAATATTCCTTTTTTTGGAAATGCTTCAGAACGAAATAACATTGCTTCCTTTGTTTTTTAAATTTTGTTTTTACTTTTTTTCAGCATATTCTGTGATTTGTTTCAGTTGAGCAACTTAATAAATATGTCGGCAACCTCAACAACTGTTTTTGATACGTGAAATAACTGAGATGCATGCAAACTACCTGTAATGTCGATAGCATGTTGTTCATAAGTTTACTAAGTTGCATGTTTATATCATACTACTTATATTTGACTACTTATAAACATCTTCAAAAAATATCAAACAATGCGTTTCACAACATCAGCAAGATTTTCTGACATCTCTTCCATGAAATGAGTTTCCATGTAGTGTGAAATTTGAATATTTGAAATATACATGTATACGTGTGTTCAAGACTTCTGTTCCTGACGATGTGACGAGCAATCTGAATTGTTAAATAAATACAATTAAACAAATTACAATCTTGATTCTTCCCAAATCATCAATTTAAATCAATGTTTCGTCAAGACATTCATAAAATTAAAAATAATTTCAACAAATCATTCGGTTGTTAATAAACTGAACCCAAAAATAAGCAATATATCAGACCTCGTGAGATATGGACTTTTTTGATTTGGTAAAGCAATATTTGCCATCACTTTTTCATATTCCAAGCACATAATCAACTTCTTTTATTCCCTCTGTCTGTCTGCCTCTCTCTCACACTTACTTTCAATCAAATCAGTGTCAATGTCTGTTGCTTTGCTGGTGAGAGAATGTCGCTCTATACTATGTGTTACATACATTTCTATCTTTTGCATTGTAATTTGTAAATCTTTTTGCTCAAGCCTTCTATATTTGCCGGTGGTTTTCTCCAAGCTTGTGGGAAACTTCCAGAGAAGAATACGAAAATGAATTAAATTGGAGTTATGACAACGGAAAAAATCATCAAGATGAGATCTGTATGACAGGTTGATATCCGATCATACTGTATGTCCGTTCTACTTCATCAACAATCTTTGTCAAAATTTCTAGAGCAAATCTCAATCATCTTTCAAGAGGTATGTGGGGAATGTCAATCGAAATTTTCCGTGTCATCTCCTGGATTGACAACTTTGATATTGAAAGTTAAGTTCTGAGTGCATGTTGAATGATGCTGATGCATTGACACTCTGAACAGGCCGATCGCCTTTGATGGGATCGGCGTCGTAGGTCATCAACACAGTAACTCCGGAAAACCGCTATCAGAAAGAATGGTAGAAAATCATTAATGCTTTGTAAAATTGCTTATTTATACATTATAATTTCAATGAAGTGATGTTTTGAAATTCGAAAATAGCGCCCATTTGGGTGTGAATGGGCTCTCAGTGAAACCCCGGATGCTTCGATAAAAGAAAAACTCATTCATTCTCTCCGAAATTGCTACGGAAAATACACCTGGAAGGATTCGAACACGATACATCAGAGACAGCTACTCACGGTGGATTTAAAATTTGAAAAAGTCAAATAAAAATGCCTAGCTCTCTTCTTAATTGCTTATTCATGGATTACGGCTTCAGTAAAATGATGTTTTATGATTCAAAAGATCAAAGATTTGTTATCGATCATACAATGCTCACAACTCTTGTAGTTGACCAAGAATTCCGAAAATACAGTATATGCAGGCCTACCGCTCAAAAACCGGCAAAAAATCTACTCAAATCACCATCAAAGCGGTTAAATGGAACTAAAGAAGGAGTCACGTCCTTTCATGAAGCATTTTATTTCGTCATGATCCACACAAAATTATCATTTATTCACCATTTGGTCGTAAGACATTGAACAAATTGAATTCAAAAGTTGTGATGCAGTAGGCCTACTTGCACAGTGGGTGTCAATCTGACTTTTTAAAAGTCTAATTAAAAGTTAATTTTGATAACTCAAATAGGGAATTTTTACTGTTATCACAAGAATAATTTTTTTCGACCATCATAAGAATTGAGTGATCATAACGCAATGGGTCACAGGTAGCCAACGAATATTTAAGAACCTTTCCTTAAGCAAGGTTTCGGTTTGGAAAGTTTTCCTTTGGTATGTACATGCTCTAGAACACAGTCCAGCTACTTACCAGACACAATCAAAAATTTGATTTGCACATTTTTCTCAACGATTTAAATGAAAAGAATAGCAAGTTCATTCAATAGTTTTTTAGGCTATATTGACTACCTGATCGTTAGCAAAACTTAGGCACAAAAAACTCTAAAAATCATAATTATTGCAGGAGATTTTCCCCTTGAACATCATCATTTTTACTGTTGATATGTCAACAGTGAAGCATTGGACTTTTCGGAGTCAAATAACACGAAGTCAGTGATGCATTGTCAACTGCGTTGATAGTGATATGGTAGCACGGTGGACTTTAAATTTGAAAAAGTCAAATAAAAATGCCCAGCCGATCTCTTGCCATTTTTGGATAGCATATCAAAAAATGGCTTATCATTTTAAGATAAAAAACGAAAATCATTCAACGATGTCTTTTTGAAATAAATGAGAAAAATGCATTTCATACTACTTATAAAATATTTTTATCCAAATCTGGGAAATTGATGGTATTTATTCAATATCACAACAAATTTGATTCACATAATGATAACTGAGTTATCTGTGGATAGCAGGGTGTGTTTCCGCAGCCTCACTGATCAAGTAATTCATAGATATTTCTTCCCGTACTACTTATAATTATTAGGCTATGGTCAAATAGGCAATAGATGACGCTATATAGTACATTAGCAATACATTTTTGCTTATATAATACATTGTTTTTATAGCTTCTAAATTGTCAAAAATACCCATCTTGATCTCATAATGTTCCGTGGATGTTGTTTTACTGACAAGTAATATACGTGGGTAGATCGTACTACTTTTTCCATCATTCTTCTGCTTTCAAGTACCGTGTTATAGATTGCCATGCTATTTTGCATCAGAACAACTGGCTTGCGATTTTGAAATTTTCTGGCACAGTGAAAAATTTCTATTCCATGGAATACATTGTAGCTGCGCGAGTTGTTCATCTCGTTTCATAGATATCCTCATAATTTCCGATGTCTCATAGTGTGTCAGCTTCGTAGTCGCAAAGTTCAAAAATTCAAAATTGCGCAAATCAAAATTGATAGTAAACTGTTCACATTTTCACACGCTAATCACATCGTTGAAGGATGCCGAACGCCGCTAAATCGCATGACCAAAAGCGCCTGACCCTATGTCTTATTTGCCTCGATAGATCTAACGACATGCGCCTGATCTATCAACAGTGGACATATTGAGATTATCAACGAGCACATCATGCAATATGACGTCGAAGGCAACCGTTTCCAAACGCTCTGTGTTCAACGTGTCGAGCTGTTGTTTTGGACTACGGATGAGTTAATTTCAAGAGACGCCTTGCTCTCGCTGATCTCTCGATAATGACTGGTGAACTTTCATCGACCCGTTCGCAATCGACTTGTCGATGCGATCTTTGTAAGCTTGCTTCTGTGAACATTAATCCATCGTCTTCATTATCCACAAAAGTTCATCGCGAAAGACCATCGAACAACTTACAGGAGAATGTGAATCAGCAGACAATTGTGAGACTCTGATCCAAGTGCTTGTCAACCGTGGCAAAAGGAGCTAAAGTGCTGTGAAACATTTCGGGAAAAAACATCCAACAATTTATCAACGACAGTCATGAAAATACCAATGAGGTAGTAGCATCGCGAGTTATTAAAGACAAAATGAAATCTCCTCAGCTCTCTGCAAGATTTTCTACTGGTGGTAGTCGTTTGGAAGTAAGTGGTGCTGCATTTATGCATTCTACCTCATCATAACAGCTGATATCAGCTCGCGGCATGTCGAAGATGCAAGTTGATTTGAACTTGTCCACAAACAAGACTTTGGCAATCGCCAAGCATATTCGCAGCAGTTCTGGCAAGTGAGGAATTTTTGAGGTTGATTTAAAATTAAAATTGAGAGACTGGAATCATCTTCTTGATGATTATTTTAATGTGTTCATAACGACAAACTTCAAAGACAAGGATGGAGCCATTCAAAATCAACCACCAGTTTATCGCAGCAATTTGAATGGATTTCTTCATAGAATTCGGGAAGAACGAAATCTCCAAACCCTTGATTTAACCGCTATGATTGGTGTCGACGGTGGAGGCAGCTTTTTGAAAGTGCATCTTACAGTTCTCAGTTCTAGCTCCGATCATCAAAATATGCTTCAAGTGCGTCGACGAATGCCTTCGGGTAAAGCCACATGACGAGCTTTTGAGCTGTGCTGTAGCCGCGCTGTGAAAATGTTTATGTGCTTCAATCGGAGCGGCCACACTTGTAGCTCCAGCTGCGCTGTGGCAGCTGGTCACACCTAGCTTCGAGCTGCGGTAATTTCTCTCTCAATATCACAGCTCAAAGCTCGAGGGGTGGGATGATCTATTTTTAGAACTAATGCAGTAAACCAACAATTCTGACGAGTGGCGTGCGGTAATCAAGCTGTACGGCTCATTATGTGGCCGCATAACTCTCACACTCAAAGCTTGACAAACTATCCGTCGCTGCTACAGTAGTGGCCACTTTAATTGCATCACTTTTTGGACAAATTAATTGCATCAAAGGAGAGTCAGTGTCAGAGTTGTGTGAAGCTAATTCAGAAGATGAATCATTCCAATGTGAGAGCTTGGCAGATATCTATGAACAAGATATCAATGAAGTCGATGATCAGCAATAGGATTTGTCAATTCAAATCATAGATATCTTAAATGAATCAATCATGTTGTTACATTATGTTCATCATATTCTTTCATTTCACTGTTCATGTCTGCTTCGTACACGTCGCGTCGGTCATGGATGTTTCGCCTCAGCTTCGAACGAAAATTCTGACTCTGCATCAGTTTACGACATTGTCGCAGCGGAAGATTGCAGCAGAAGTTGGAGTAAATCAATCAACGGTCTGTCGCATCATCGCCCATCAAAAGAAGAATGGTAGTCTAGCACCAGCAAGAAAATGCAAGTGTGGGAGAAAGAGGAAGTTAACATCTAGAGAGGAACGATTGCTTGTGCAAGAAAACAAGAAGCTGCCATTTATGACTTCGAACGAACACAAAATGAGTCTCAATTTGAAAGTCAGCACGCGAACTGTCCGACGGGTCCTTGTCAAGAATGGAAGAATTTCTAAGCGACCATACAAGAAGCAGCTTCTGACGTCTCAGATGATAAGGAAGAGGTTAGCGTGGGCAAGGAAATATCGTTCCTGGACATCCGAGCAATGGAAGAACGTTCTCTTCACCGATGAAAGTCACTTCATCGTGCAAGGATATCAAGACCAAGTCATTCGTCGTGCCGCTGGAGAACCTTTGTCACCACAGCATGTGAATCAATGTGTGAAGCATCCTCCAAAAGTCATGTTTTGGGGATGTTTCTCTTCATCTGGTCCGGGACGTCTCCATGTCTGTGAAGGCATGATGGACACACAGCAATACGTGAATGTCATCGATACCCGAATCCTGCCCGAATTGAACCAACGTTTCCCCAATGGCGATGGGATACTCCAGCAGGACCAAGCACCTTGCCATCGCAGCAAGAAGTCGACCAAGCATCTTGAGTCAAAAGGCGTCCGAGTTCTTGAGTGGCCAGGAAACTCACCCGATTTGGCACCTGAAGAGCCGACTCAGGAAGGAGGACGTGTCGACAAGACAAAAACTCATCTCCAGTGTGATCAGGCTCTGGCATCACGATGAGCACATAAAAGAGTCGTGCGAAACTCGCCGAGGGAATGCCGAAGAGGATTGAGGAACCGATCAAAAATCGAGGTGGTCATATTCGCTACTGATCTGTTTGACCTGTGTACCCCAGATGGTAAGCTTCATGTGACTGATGTGATCCGAATGTTATTTGTTTTGAGTATGCTAATTACATGATTGGCTTGGAATATATGTTGCTTTTAATCTTCCACATTGGTTATATATTTTGATGCAATTAATTTGTCCAAAAAGTGATGCAATTAAAGTGGCCACTACTGTAGCTTTAAAGCGCGGCTCGTCATGTGGCTTTACCCTTACGGAGCATCGAAGGACTTCAAAAGGAGAAGTGTGAAACGGATTTTTTTGATAGCTATTGTTCCAATTGTTTATAAAAGCTACAGGAGCATCATTTACCTCAACTGTGGGTGACTTTGAAGATGAAAGTTATTTTTACTGATAGGATGATCTTGTCAGCAGATTTGAAACTGGGAAACAGTATCTTCGGCTTGAATGCTCACAGTTCTTCACATCCTTTCTGTTGGTGTACCATCGACAAAGCGAACTTATCTAAAGAGGGTACGCACTTTGAGAACTCTCGGGAGAATTGATGAACAGTTTTGGAAGTGGCAAGGAGCAAATGCCGTCCCTAGTTCTGCAAAACACTATCATTTTGATAGGACTCCGACTCCGGGGGCTGATAGGTCTCCGGCTTTTGATAGGACTCCAACTCCGGGTGGCAAGTATATAACGCTTAGTTTTTTGAAAAGTTAACTGGTACTTAACATCATAGATCATTATAGGCTTACCTGAACTTATATTTAGTAATCAATGCTGCATTAATTATCAATCATTTTTGATGAAAGTTGATCAAATGTCACTTTCAGTTGTATGCCTACGACTCGACTCCGCCCATCTTCTTGATGCATGCTTCACACAGTCTTCCTCCAGTCTCTACCAGGCAGGAAAATCCCCCCATCAGGACATCAGGAAAATCAGGACACCTGTGTCTGCCACCGTCTAAAACTTCACGTAGGCTGCATTCATTTTTTCCATGGATTTGTTGTATTGTGAATCAAATAGTTCCCGACTAGAGGATATCTGTCTTTGCTGGTTTTATGTGTTGTTACTTTATTTTTTTTCTCTTCCATGATGTTTCTTTTCTAAATGTGAAGTGTGTAATCTCCAATGTGAAATTATGATTTTCAATGATAAAATATACACTTACTTACTTACTTACTTACTTATCCTTCTCCAAAAAATATGTACACAAAAAACGCGCACACCTTCGATTTTAATATGCGCTTTAGAGGAGCCATCACATACGATCAGCGTGAGGGTAAGAGGTAATGTTCTCAAACAAACTAGTATTTCATTTTTGTCTCTGATGTGACATTTGGCGCGCAGGTGTCGGCTAGGAAAGTTTGTCTTCTCTACTAAATCACCGAGTGAAAAGAAAATCCTTTTTTTCATTAACACGGTTCATTCCCTCAACTATTACAAGCTTTGCATGCACTGATGTCTGTGTACTTTTGTTTGACGGAGAAAGTTGACATGAAGACAGTGACAGTTATGCACGAGAATAAATAATTTGTTGCATTATATTTCGGGTCTAGTTATAGTCCGGAGTCCTATCATTTGATAGGATTCCGACTCCAGCAAAAATGATAGGACTCCGACTCCGCATTCCTGGTATAAAGCAATCGAGTGCGAATGGTCAGGAGTGCGGTACTGGGCTGTACCATGCCACGTGGAACGTCAAGCCTATCAAGGAGGATCTTTTGACCGAAACAGCTGCCGCAAGTTGTTAAAAAATGTAAACAATCTTCAATCAATGTGTCCCATTCAGGTGCTAAAGTAAGTGAAAGTCTTGCATGATTTTGCTTGCTTCGGAGCAGAACTAAAAGCACAATGCTATGCTGAATATATCAAAACTTCACGGAAAGCTATATGGCATTAGGTATACCAGTGACTTCCAAGGTACACGGCGTGTTTTACTACGTGGAAAAATTTTGCCGAAAAAATAATTCATCATTCGGTCGTTCGTCGGAACAGTCAATTGAGGCCGTGCATAGTGATTTTAAATCAACATGGTTGAAATACAAAGTACCAAGGAAGCATCCAAATTATTCATCTGTTTTATTACGCGCTGTTCGTCAATATAGTATGTTTAGGTCGCTTCTTCGTACACAAGCATGTTTAGTCTGATAGCAATAGAGTGCAGTTAGCATTATTTTTCAGTATTTTTCGTTAAGAATTATATGATGTCCTGAGTGTGGCACCTGGGTTACTTTTGTTTGTTATTTTTGCATTTCGACAAATATTTCATAGAATAACTGCCGAATTTCGAAATTCGTTTTTACTTTCATTAGTTGGTACATGATGGAAAAAATAATAAGAAATAACTAAATAGAAAAATATATCAGATATCATCATAATTATCAGGATATAGTATCTCTATCTATAAAAAAGTTCACAATAAGAGGGATGTAAAAAGTATGATACTCTATTTCATTGATCTGAAATACATAATAAACAATAGCAGACAGACATAGCATCGCAGCACAATTTTTTGCATTATATACGTATTCTACAATTCATGAGTAGTGTGGGAAGGAATATCTATGAATTACTTGATCAGTGAGGCTGCGGAAACACACCCTGCTATCCACAGATAATTCAGTTAGCATTATGTGAACCAAATGTGTTGTGATATTGAAAAAATATCATCAATTTCCCAGATTTGGATAAAAAATATTTTACAAGTAGAATGATATGCATTGTTTTTTCATGCATTCATTTATTTCAAAAAGACATCGTTGAAAGATTTTCGTTTTTTACGTGTATCTTAAAATTATAAGCTATTGATATGTTATCCAAAAATGGCAAGAGATCGGCTGGGCATTATTATTTGACTTTTTCAAATTTAAAGCCGACCGTGGGTAGCTGTATCGTATGTATCGGGTTCGATTCCTTCTAAGTGCATTTTTATGTTATTTACTCCGTCGTTGAAATCAATAATGACAGATATAAGTGCATTTTTCGATTGCAAGGTGTTGATGATTTATTTAACCTTTGATAGTGTACGACGCCGAAAAAAAATATTCTGCTACAACTGCCATCGAACATTTACTTGTCTGTGTTAAACATGGCAGTGAAAAATGACATTTTTTGTGGTGATTAATGATTTTCACTCATAAGGATATTAAGGATATGGAATAGCAGTATGGAACGGTAATATAGATAGGTCGTGGAGTTATGATTGCTACATCTGACATAAGTGATGTGAGTGCTTATATCAATCTCTAAACCGTAAATGACCGCGTAGACAACTCCAGCAACGGTGACCAACCACAACCGACCGCAACCGTGCAATTTTTAACCACAAACAACCGTAACCGTGCGGTTTTAACAGAAACTAAAACAATCAGCAGGAATGACCGAAATAGATCATGCACGTAAGTGGAATGGATGCCGTCTACATTTGTCTGAATGCAATTGAAGCAAGAAGTCGAATTGAAGAAGAAATAAGAATTGTCTATCTCAATCACAATCCTCTCCTACATTCGCGACCTCATTACATAAAACGTTTTCTCCTAAAATCTGTGAATATCATTTTGTGATCAGCACAGTCTATCCGTTTATTTGCAGCAATAGCATCGGTTGTCATGACGTTTTCATTATCTTCAACAGCAGTTTTAACAAGCTAGCGGATACAGAGAAAATCACTTTTCTGCTTTCTCTGGTCTGCCTTAAAAGTGCAGCCATAATCATAAAAATGAAAATCTCATTTTGAGTTATTAAATGAATGTTGGATCACTACTTCATTACGTGTACCACACTCGGAAGCATCAGAATATCAGAACGTATATTTTTTCAATACATGAAAAATACGTACAATGAGATTGGTGAGTACTACGTGAGTATCTACGTAAACAAATGGGATTTTGCGATGTTTCACGCTCTGAAACTTGCATGACAACTGAATGTGTAACTTAAAAATTGTCGTTTTACTGATGTTGGGTAACGATCCACAAATTAAAAAGAACAACAAGTTCGCACGCGTATTTACGAAGAAAACGTCAGTAGCTCTCGCATTAACGCATTAATTACAACAAGTACGAGCACTGCATGAATGTTGCGAATATAGATGTACACTGTAAACTGTAGGACACTAACTAAGGCACGAAGCCGAAATTTCGTGCCAGTTAGCGCCTAGTTAGTGCATTGAGACACCAGTAGGCGCCACTAGGCACTAATAGGCAACAAACCAAATATTTGTTTATCCAATGAAATCGAATGAAAAATCAATGAGCACGAACTCGGCACTATGAACTTCGTGCCTAGTCCTACCTTGTGTTGGTTAGAATTGATGCCTAAATTTCGTGCCCTAGAGTTTCCATTGTACGGTCTTATGACTACAGCAATTTCTATGGTGTGAACACAAGCACTGCCTTAACATTCAATAGCAGGTGACCATAGCGCGTTCAATAATGGTTATACAGCCACTCCATCCGTCCTCTATTCAAGGATACGGCACTCAGTTTTGCCCCGTGCTAGCTACGACAACCGGACGACATTCCAAAATATAGCAAAGTTCATGGGCCCGTGAGATTCCCATGGGTCGACAATTGATGGATATGGGAATAAGCATCTCATCTCATGGACATTCCTGATTATTTGACAGCAATTTCATCATCTTCGGCTGTTTCAGATGATTTTCAGTTGCTGCCTTCAGCTAGCAATATGGTAATTTCACATTATTTCGGTTTTGTAGATATTCGCATTCTTTCCTAGTGTTGAGGGTAATTAAAATATACTACTCGTAGCTTAAACACTCAGAATCTGCTATAAACTAATGGATATCTAGAGAAAAGTACAATAAATAATTGTAGTGTTATGTTGCAAGGATGGAGAGCAGCACATGCTATTAGTATAGTAGTAGTTTATCTTGGGAGATTCTCGCTGTTTCTTGCAAGACCCAGAGGCCGAGTTCTCGACGTACCCGATTCCATTCACTAGCCATTTGTGCATGAATAAACCGTCAAGGCGACACGTCGCACCGAACTTAAGTTGCATATTAGCCGAAGACATTCTTCCTTTAAACTTGATTTCTCGCAAAGATGAAGTCTATGTTCACCGGCATGATTTAAAAAACATTCTTTCGACACCCTTAAATTCCTTTTTAAATCAAATACATCATCGGTGATTTTTAAATCTTCATCTCTATACGTTCCTTTTAACTTGCGAATGACTGAAAGACAATTTAGGCATCTGTTTTAAAGAAATAATAGTACTACAGGCGCAAAAATACTTTTTTTTGCGATTAAAAAAAGATTTTTTGCCAACTAAGAAATGCATCAGTTGACAGATTTTACGATAACTGATAGTTTGATGTCTCACATGGTGTTTTGCTCCAAGTTTCCGGTAATGAGAAATGCAATACTCGATTATGGTGGCTGTTGATATTTCGTGTTTTACAGCGAAGAATTATGATTATGCGAAAATGCAATCTTCCATCATGCATTGAACATGAAAGAGATGAGATTTCTGAGAACATGAAATAACTTCGTTGGTTTCCCATCAAATCTAATAAAGTTTGGCGTCTACTTGAATTCAGAAACCAACTGGAAATTGTTGAGAACATTCCTTCGGTCGCAAAACAATTTTGATAATGGAAAAATGATAGACTTTCAATTAAATGTAATGGTCGAAATATTGAAAGAGAAAATGATGAATTGATTACTTTCTGTAAATATAAATCATACAACATGTGATATACTATTGCTTACAAGTTCCGGCTATTGCTTACAAGTCTCTGACAATGAGCAAAGAGTACGAGAAGTCAGAAGACATTAAAATACTACCTAAATGTGCTCTGATCATATAAATGGGCATGAGAAAAAGTAGACCCAAGCGCATCTCTGATGTGAAGAAATAGACCAGTGAGACACTAATTCTTGTTCTTCAGCAATGAGATTTATATTTAAATAAAGCCACTACATTCATCTAAACAAAGTCAAAACTAGTAGTTTACACAATGTATTTCGTCCGCTCTTATTCAAGTGCAAACATAGGACTGAATCCAAACTTTAAAATCATCATGTATATATGGTAATTTTACTAAATCTATGAACAAAATTGAGAGCATGCAAACCCATCAGACTAAGAAATATGAAATGAAAAAACAATTAATATTATTTGTAATGTCATCTACAATATACATATTTTTTGGAACAAATGTGAACAACAGACTTTTTGAGAGCAAAGGTTGGAATTTAGCGTAAGATCGCGAATTCCTTATGTCTGTTGTTAATGTAACACTCAATATTTATTGCACATTATCTCTCGCTATTGCAGACTTGTAAATGCCCCGTAGTGCTACATGTCCTTGTTGAATTGCTGTCGACCTTGATAGCAGGTGGATAGCAGGTGGATAGCAGGTGGATAGCAGGTGGACAGTTTAAAGGGTTGACTGACCACATTCAGCGGTGTTCACGAAAGTCGACAGCAATTCCAACAAGTACATGTAGCATTACTAGACATTTACAAGTCTGCAATAGCGAGAGACAATCTGCAATAAATGATTTTAGTAGTACCACATTAGCAGCAAACGGACATTAGGAATTGTCTCTCGTTATCTTGCGCGAACATCCAGACCTTTGCTCGCAAAAAGATTTTGTGTCCACCATTTATTTACCTTTGTAGATTTCAAGTCTTCTTTTTTGTTTCTTTTGATATTAATTATAATTATTTCATATATTTAGGTTTGCATGCTCTCAATTTTGTTCATAGATTTAGCATAAATACTATTTAAATGCCATTTTTGAGTTTTTGTCCACGATTGTTTTCAATGTATGTGTCCGCTCTAGTCAGCATCTATTTATTGTGATAATCCATCCGTCCGTGGATCCGTCTGTGGATTTGTTAATTTCTTCGATGGTAATCAGCTGCTGAGTTACGCTTTAAATTCCATCCAGAATGCCATATACTTTTTCAAATCATGGATGCACTGCTTACTTATTCACATTCATTTCTATGTACTCGTAGGATGAATATTTAAGGTTTGCTCAACAATTAAACAATTATTAGAGAAAATAAGAATCCCGGTGAAAACTGGAAGGAGGTGAAAGATCGTCTTATGTAAGATTATTACTATCTGGCGGTCGAAAAGACCCGCGGCACATGGCGCTTATGAGTCATGTTTTGCAATTTGAATACCTCAATCTTACAGAAGGCGAGGTGAAAGTATCGAGGTAGAAAATTCATTGATGAAACTATAGATTAATGATATATATTGATGATATTATCAACATACTATATCGTTATGCAACAAAATCGCTATAATTAGCTGAATTTATTCCGTAAGTCGAAATGGTTGGTTCTAATACACATACATTTCACTGCAAGAATGAGCTTGCTGGTGTTTTAGTCTTCACGGTCAAATATGAATAAATGGCACTGCTATTTCCTCTCCGACTGAAAATGGAATTGTGATTTTGCAATAATCGTGCTGATTACTTTGTTCTGTAATTTCCTATGTTGGATAAGATAAAAAAATATTTCGTTCTCTTTCTCTCCCACTGTAGACTTCCAATTTCTACTGATCATTCCCAACTGTTATCCTCCCAGACTTCCTTTATTCGCGGAATGTTGCTCCCAGATATTCTTTATTTTTTCCTTTTCTTGCGGACATTGACAAAACTGAGTGAACATTGTAATTATCTACCTCAGAAGACAAACAATCCCTTTGCTATCATCAGAAAAAACATGGAATTGTTGCCGTTTGTTCAATAAAATTCTTATCTGAATTCATATGCTGAGACAATTGACTAAAAAGTAAATTATCATACCGATAGCTATGTAATTTACATATTTTATCTGACTGATAATGTGGAAATGTCTCTGATTAATGAATTTTGGATGTTTGATTGACGTTTTAAATAGCAAAATATCTGCATTCAAGAGAAAATAGGACAGAAGAAACACAGAGGATGCATGTAAAGATTCTCCACAATGATTAACAGACATTTTTGACAAATATCAAGTGTCAGAATCTAATACTAATTTACTCACTGGAGAAATATGAAATCTTCTGATATTTCATCTACAGTTTTTGGTTTCAGGTTAAAACCATTTACCAGTTGAATCAGTGAAACTGATCGTGAAGACAATTCAAGATTTTTTCCAATGTTAGACATTCCGATTTCGTGAAAAGGGCTTTTCTATCAGCGCTGTCGAAACTCCGCATTCAGATTTCTTCACACTATATACACTGCTAAGCAAAATGGTCCGTATTTACGGTACGAAAGGAGCCGTATCCATAGCTCCGGAGAGTCACTATATGAGGACCATGTGGTCCGCATTTAGCAAGGATCCGTACCTTCTAAGGACCCGCAAGTCCAAAGGGTCCATCTAGTGACGTATGGGATAAGATGATGTAATGATATATATATATATAGTTCAATTATTATTATATAGTTCAATGGACTATGTTCTACTTACGTTCAGATCCCTACCCGTGCCGCACTAACCGCATTTCGCACTTTCCACCACTACCAAGAGAACAATTTATCTTACAAATCTTCGGTTGATTTGTCAATTTATCTAAAATGCTTTGCAAAATGTCTGCATCTAACATTATCAATGAAAATAATAACTGTTTACTTTTTCCACAGATTTTTTCTAATTATTATAATCATTTGATAATTATGTATTTTAATTTTTAATAAAATGAGCCTTACATGACTTTGTCTGTCATTTCAATTTTCGAAGGAGGTATTTTAGTACCTGTGAAATATACTCACAACACTACTTACAAGTTCATTGGACCCTGTCGGTCTTTTGTACATCAATTACGTACCCATCCCGAATGCGGACTGCATTTGTCACTTCGGACCTTTATTTGTGACATTTAGATACAGACCTTATACAGTGTTTGTAGAGTAATGCATCTTTCTAGCAATTTTTCTTTGCATTACTCTACATGATAAGCTACTTTCTTGTCATATCTCGATAAATCATGTACAAAGAATATGAAATTCAGAAAATGACGGTAAATTTCGGACTCTTGTTGTACGGATCATTTTATACCCATAATACAGACTATTTTCCCTAACAGTGTAGTGGTTCGAATTATAGTTCTACCTATAGGGTTTGGATAGCATGCTCTTTAATGCCTTGAAACAAAATATAATTTTATTACTTCAATCTGACTGCTGAAGTTCGTGTGTTCGCTGATGCGAGCTGATTCTACAATGCGCGCGCTTGGTCAATTACACATGCCAAAGAGAGACGAATATCTATGGCAATCCTCACCGCTTTTTGCCATTGCTGTCTCGCTACACCATGAACGCTGGTAGCGTTCTGTCAATAATAATAGGACAATAAGCTGTCGATATGACTTAGAGATGACTTCTCCCTTCACTCGCATTCCTTTTGAGCCGTCAGCGTGGCCTAGTGAAGGAGGTGCGAGCTTGTCTCTACCGCCGACTTCGGTTAGAGTCATGGGTCAGGCGAGTGCGGTCGGGGGATCAGAGGTGTTGGTGTCTTGTATGGACTTAATAGTTGTCATTCTCTTTGGATACAAAAATTCTTTTTTAACTGTCTGAGGAAATTGTCGCATGGACTCTGTTATACGTTTGAAAGAGATTATTGAACAAGACAATAACAAATTTTTCAGCAACATCTATAAATCTGATTCGATATGGCAATCAGTTATACGTTAATGAAGGCCTTACCATCCTTTAAATATTCTGCTTTCATTTAGGTTCCATTAATAAATGACATTTTTCATGACACCTTCGTGAACACTCTTCCATCAAAAGATTATGACGGTTAAATGAAGCAAAATAGAT
This sequence comes from Prostheceraeus crozeri, assembly GCA_907163375.1. Lineage (NCBI taxonomy): Eukaryota > Metazoa > Platyhelminthes > Polycladida > Euryleptidae > Prostheceraeus > Prostheceraeus crozeri. The sequence continues at coordinate 978,017 of CAJQUW010008068.1, read as the reverse complement.
GACGCGTCTATGGACGGCATCCGTTTAATGACAGTTAAATGAGGCGTCATAAAGCTTTCATTTTATTAATGACGCGTTATATAGGACAAGCCCACTATCTCAATGAGGGACCCTGTCATTTTTGATATGAGATATTCGAGCAACAGCAGCTCACGATTTGCAACAACAATGCATGGTGTTCAATGCTGACGTCAACGTGTTTAATCTGGGGCTAACTAAAGAGGCGAATCGGACTGTAACTATCAATGATAATCAACATTTTGATGTTCTGTTGACATTGAAATTGATTTCTCCAACCTTCCTTTATTTTTATGAGATCCTACGTGCAGATGTTCTACATAAATGATTATTTATGAGATAAGGTTTACGGGAATTAATGCATAAACAGACGCCTAAGCAAAATTGATTATTATACTTATTTCAGTTATTAAAGTTAGCATGTATTGGAAGTTGATGGCAATAAATAAAAAAATAAATAAAGCAACGTCATTTCTAAAACCTCCAACAAAAATATTAATGCAGACTATCTCTGTCAATTTGAAGCATGTGACTGACTACGAAAATTGCACGTTTGACATAGCTGCAGAAATGAATACTGCTGGCGCCAAGTTCAAATTGAAAATTGCTGCAAATTAAAAAGTCGTTGTATCATTTTTGCAAAAAGCAATTTTATTCACCTCTTTTGTCCTAGGATACCAAGCTGAATCTTAAGCCTGAGGAAGGAAATAAGACGACAGATTTTCACTATTTAATTAAACCATTGATTTTGTAGTCTCATGTGAGGGATTTTAAAATAGTTTTTAATGCCATCATCATATCATTTTCATTTAAAACACAAGACGTAGAATCAACAAAGTTTATGAAATAGTGTCTGCAATGTAAATTGTGAGATAAGCGTTTACCAATGAATGATAAAAAAAGGGGCAAAAGGATCCTTATTAATAAATGAAGTATAGAAAAGAATCTTTTTCAGACGACCTGTTATTCATACATGCTGGCCAGTTAGTTCGTCTTTTCTTTTTCATCATCCATTGATTCTGCACTCTTCTTATGAATTTACTTTGTGCCGATTGAAATACCTTGAAAGAATCGACAGCAATTTGCAGGTGAAGAAGGACTGTTTTGCTATTCAGATAATGCGTCAAAGTTCTACATGTACTTCTGTCCTACTCTGTACTTCTACTACTCTGTATTTATATAAGTTCCTACACAAGCACATGTACAGTAAATGCATCGAAGATATTTTATTCATTTTCCTCTCTCTCTCTCTCTCTCTCCTTTTAAGTGAAGAGTAAACGAAAAATTCATTGTAAATTTTTTGGTACACGTATTAATGAGCACAAGAGAGTCGTTGCACAATGTAATAGAAAATAATAAGTTGGCTAGTCACTCACACTTGTCACCATTTTTCCTGTATTTCCCTACTTTTTTTCTTTTCAAAAATGCCTTTCAGCTATGTAGCCTATGCATTTGATGGATGCATAGAACTATGCACAAATTCAAAAGCAATGAAATGCCAAATAAACTTATATTATTACTAATAATTAAAATCACTGAAGATAGCTTCGTGAAGAAGCTCGTGAATAATTTGCTATTATACTAATACAAGCTTGCTTGGCCTTCCCTTACTTTTGAATTTCTTTACAATGAACCAAGGCATTGTTTCACAATATGCACAAATTCCTGAAAGGACCATGACATTCTTAAGCTGCGCAGCGTTTTAGACTGGAGTTCGACAAAGACACTGAGATTTTCTTTGTATTTTTATAAAAACAGTTTTAGATTTCATTAGCAAGAGAAGTAAACCATTAAAGAAACAGAAGTTTAGAACTGATTAAATAAAAGCCTCTTACATCAAAAGCCTCCTTTCACGAACGGGTAGATGGATTTTAACCGACGGAATTCAAATAGAACTGATTAAATAAAAGCCTCTTACATCAAAAGCCTCCTTTCACGAACGGGTAGATGGATTTTAACCGACGGAATTCAATTCCCTATCAATTCATGAAATGACCCTTTGATTCATCTGATTATTCATATGACTAATAAGATAGGCTTTCTATTTCCTGAACTCCACAACCCGATTCTGTCATTCCATTGAAGATGCTTGCATGACAAATGAAACGTCTGGACAATGTATTAAAAGATCAATAGTTTCTCGTTATCATTTCTTTTTAACAACTTGGGAAGAATACTAAAATTAAGAAGGTATGCGGTGTCCTCTAGTCATCATCTATCATGTGTTTATGTACTTTTGTCTCTGAAACAAAATAATGGGTTTAGAAAGCATTCTATATCGGCAAACACAACATTTTGATTGATGTTTAGCATAACCGAATGCATTTATTAACCACATTCACGCTGACTGGTGGTTGTACTATCTGCTGAAGCTTTCATCAAACTGAGACTTCTGACTGGTAGTGTTATGATAAAACGGATGCCTCCTCTGAAATTGATAGGAGGAAGGTTAAAATTCGAGGACGTGAGCATTCCCATTGATTCCAATTCACGGGAATTTTGGAAATTGCGTAAGGGAATATCCAAATCCAAGTCAAACGCCTCGAAGCATTTCAACTCATGTGAAACATTTTTCCATTTGAAAGAGGCTGCAATAACGCGTTGCTTCTAGTGACTAACAAGCTTATTGCATAACCCAAAATACAAGACCAAAAATTAAAAAGGAACTGCGGAGCACGGTAGAATTACACTGGAAGACGTATCATGATGCCAAAAAAACGAAACACCGATATCATCATCGCAGTGACCGAAGAAGACTGATATCACAGTGACTTTTTTTACTGATTGTATAACAAAATACTGGAATGCTTTACTACCCGTTGAGAAAGACGTGGCTTCCGCTAGTGCGTCCAAGTTGATTATGATGTTTTCGCAGGTATCGCAATTATTTATCATATTCTCTTGCTAACGAGATACATGTCTTCAAAATTTCTGTTTTCATTTATCTATAAAGAATTCCATTAGAACCATGATTAGAACTATGTTGCAAGTAAATGAAGTAAATCTGTATTGCAGTCACTTTTTTTGCTGTTAGCATAACAAGAAATTGCAGTGTTTTACTACTCGTTGAGAGAGAGAGAGAGAGACGTAACTTTGGTTAGTGCATTCAAGTCTTCAGTTGCTTCTGATTTAAACCGTGTGGAAATTTGACTGATTCGAACAATTATAACTATGACTTTGTGGCTATTTTACCGGCTAGCCAATGTTACAGCAGCATCGCACTTGTAAAAGTTATCGATTTAAAAACATCACCAGTCCTCATCACAACTGCTTTAATTAATTGTTCAAATTGTTAGGAACTATATTATACTATAAATCAGTATAGGGATGATCTTCATCATGGCATAAGGATTCCAAGTATATTGGTAGAATAAAATTAAATGAGGCCTATATCAGTCTGATTCTGTTAAGCACTATCAGAATTTTCCTAGCTGACCTAATCTATGGAATAAGAACATTTACAGAAAAAGACAGATTGCAAGGACTTGATTATTTATCGCAGGACAATCTATGACACGAAACAACATGTTTTTCGGCTATATGCTTCAGCATAACATTTTAGAGTATTCGGTTGCATCGGTGCGAACAGGTGAACTAGTTCATACCTCCAACTCGCCATTACCATCATGAAAGCGTTTTCTGTTATTCTGTTCAGAATTTCAAAAGCACCGTTAAATTTGGATAGATTGATCTTTGAAATGTGATAGACGACTATGCGGAATACATTATCGCGTATTCTGTTTAAATATCTGCAAAACACACAATGTTGTGTCATGATCAGAGACGTCTTAACCACTACGTCAATACGAAATGATTAATTTTGTACAATCTCTAGCGTGATAAGTTGACTTTGAATTCGTTGACAAATTGCAATTCAAAAGGAATTATTCACCGACTTAGTCAGCTGCGTGACAAGGCTATGGATATCTTTGAAATAACTACGAAATTTGCAGCATATTTTCGAACTTTTAACCTTAGAATTAACCCCCTATTGTATGTGATTCCACATGGGGAATGGCTGGATTCACAATCATGCTATGGCTTTGGAAACAGAAGTTCCTGTGTTAGATACGATAATTGAGTTCATTTTCCTCATGAATTTCTCAATGTTGATAGAAACAATCCCCGAAGACTATTATCAAAAACCTTACGTATTCATGATAAACCTGATACGCAATTAATGTTAATTCAGAGAGGAAAAATTTGTAAAATTTCGGGACAATGACATACTAGGTTAGATTGTAGACATAAATTGTCTGACATTCTTTATCATTAGAAAGTTAAGCATTGGGAGCACTTTACACGCAGGCATAATTTAAATGTTGTAAGTGAAATTCAGGTTATTCTTTACTTAACACGTGAAAGCAGCATCCTTATCCGCTAAATGCAATGATTGGGCTATTTATTTGTGCAAACAATTTATATTTCGACAGGAATATCTCTAGTTTTGACGTGCAGGGACGAACCGGTCAACCATTGTAAACCACAACTGATTTGTTAGACGTGGTCAGTTAATATTTGTTAGTCATCTATTAATTACAGTGTCAGAAAATGATTTTATTTGATGTGCACTAATATGATGAGCATTGTCAAGTACTACTTTATTTATCGACTTCTGTAGAGCTTTGTCACATTAATACCGCCACAAAAAAACAACCAAGTGGTATTACTGATACAGACAGCGTATAGATGTGTTTTTTTTTTACCATGCACTTCCGTTATCATGCATTATCAAATAATGTAGCGAGAATAGGTTATCTGAGACTGATATGCTCAAGAATCGGTCAATTATTAGAAGTTCATGCATGCACACTGACACCAATGACAATGCGCTTTCATCGTCTAATCTGGTTTCAAAGCTAATTCAGTGATAACAATTGAGAAGAGGTTCATTAATTTTGGTTTCTTTTGTGGTAGTTCAATTTTAAACGAGAGAGTCGTTTTGAACAATTATATGGGCATGCGAAAATCAGGGTGAACAGATAGTTTGATCGAAAGAAAAAAGTAGTTTTGTGCTCACGATGCATTTCGTCTACAATCGATAAACATGACGTTCACGACGTGTGCGAAGTTAATTGAACCTCCCAGCGGAACCATTTTTTAGGTCAGCGTGATCCTATTCGAAACAGCTTCTTAGTTAGGTCAATCAATTTCAGTCTCTTGATCATGAATCTGGACATGGTTCTACAAAATCGCAGCAGTTTTTGAGAATTTCAAGATTCAAGATATAAGCCCGATTTGGTTCCGCTGTGAAGTAAGCGGAACCACGAAGCGGAACAAATTTCTTAGTCTCGCTTGTAGACACAGAAAATCAATTTGTTTTCTCATTATTTGACCCAACTTGTTGCGCTGGACTTACAAATGTAAGCTTCTTTCTTCATAACGATGCAGTTTTTTAACCGAAAATCCGAATTCTACATTTTCTGCAATCTGATTGTGAAGTTAGCAATGCCATTTTATCTAATCTTAAGAATTTCTCAGATTTTTAAAATCTCCCAGATTTCAGGTTAAAAACAGCGCTGCTACGAAAAATGAAGCAGAATTTGTGTTTAGTGCAGCAAAGTGGATCAGGCAGTGATAAAATAGAATTGGTTTACTGCGCCTATCAGCCAGACTAAGAAGTTCATTCCGCTGGGTGGTTCAGCTAACTTCACACACGCATAGTCACGTTCTTAAGTTTTGAGTAATTATAATTACTTTCCATATAAATTTGCAAGCAATCTTGCGTATGCTTTATTTGCAGTTTTAAAATTACATGAACTTCTGAAATGTAGCCATCCTTGTCAAACATTTTAGTCAAAAGTCAACAGACTCAGTGCTTCTTCTTGAAACACTTTAAGTTGACTTGGCGATAAAGAAGCATGCTTGTTTTAAAATGTGCTTTGATAGAAATTTGCAACTAATAACATTCAATGTAGAATAAGCTAATAAATGTCGGCTCTAATAGAAAAATACCAGACGGTTTCACAAATTGTGAAAAAGACGGTTTCATAAGTGCTTCTTTGGTGTTCAGGTGAATTTGATAGCTACTACATAGTACATCTACGCAATAATGCTCAATAGGCTACACACTAGCCCAGAAGGTTCGATTACCACATGCTGTGCTTTGCTAAATAACACAAGGTTTCTAATACCAATAGTTGCTGTCAGAAAGGCAAAGATAGCAGTATTAATGCAATGTCCTATTCAAAGCAATGCATTCAAATCTTATTTAAAAAATCTTCAGAGAATTGAAGAAATATTCAAAAATTCAATAAATATTATTCAAAACTCTATTTAAACTTTTAAAAGCCAGGTTTTCAAGCATGGCTAAAACCCAGCTTTGCACATTGTCTTCGAGCATTCTTTATAAAAATTCAACGCCTTTGAACATGAGCTTTACAATTTGTTGTGTATGTAAATATGGTTGTAAAATCTTGCTTTTGATATATTCTTAAACCGTGGTTGCAAATATATTTTTGTAACCGTGGTTTTAAGAGGGTTTTACAGCGTATTCAAACATTTTTTCAAATAAGCAACGATAATAAGCAATGATTGAGATCCCAGTAATTGAAAAGCGTGGTATAGACCAGTTAATACGCCCTTGGATGTTTTATTCAAAGCGAGAACAGATTAGGATAAGTGAACCAATAATCAGACTTTCAATGGCTTGTCACTTGTCAGGGAGACGAACGCGCAGATTTATGATTAAGAATTAAAGCTGCTGCGGCAAATATAAATACTAGTATGATATAAGATTTAGTAAACTTACAAATGCACTACAGGTGCCTCATTACACACATCAAAATAGCGTTTCAGGTTGCCGATCCATTTAATACGTTGATCAATTGAAAAACAAATTTAAAGCAATTTAAACAAAAAGCATGATGTTTTCTGTTTCAAAGCATTTTTTAATACCCTGCATATGACTACAACCATGTATAGCAATATATACATTCAATTAAGCATGCGAGCATAATTTTCATTTCATCTTATAGCACAAATGCTGTGCTTTTATGATATTGAATGTCCTTTACTCTATTTATACACAAAATAAGATGCGACTTCCATTCATTGGTGACAAAAGTGCGTTTACTTTCAAAAGCAGTTTCATCAAGGCATTTCATGTATTTCCAAGTGCTCGTTTGGCAGTGATTTTCACTACAAGAAGTATTCCAATATTAATTAACAACGATGAAATTAAATAAAGGATAGATCAAATTGCCATGCAAAAGATGTGCGGCTGGTAGGTAAGTAACACATGAGAACCAGACGGATATTACGGATTTTCGAGTCTCTCGTTATGTTACGTGAAAATCCCGACCTTTGGCAGCAAAAGATTTTGTGTCAACCCCTTAGTTTTCAAGTCCTCTTTTTTGCTTCTTTTGATATCTATGTTAATTAAATTGTCATCATTTCATATCTCAAGTCTGATATGCTTGCATGCTCTCAATTTTGTTCATAGATTTAGTATAATCAGTCTATAAGTACATGCATATGATTTTCAAGTTTGTATTCAGTCTAATGTTTGCACCTGAATAAGAGTGGACAAAATGCATTGTGCATTGTAATAGTTTTGATTTACTTAGAATGAATTAGAGGCCTTATTTATGCATAGATATTGAATAAATTACTCTGATCACGGCATCACAAATCATGCCTCCAATAGGAAGTACACATGCCACATCGGTTTGAATCCAAACTCTTCTATGTCCCTGCAACTGACCGGCCATGTTTTCAGATTGTTATATAAAAAGATTCCATGCTAGAAAAAAAGCAAGCTACGTTAATTGATAATATGTCACAATGCCTTGCAGCAAGGTATTTATTGTTAAGACAAGGCATCAGCGATCGACAATTCGTAAACAATAGAACTTGTATAGGAACGTGAATGCTGTCGCATGATCAAGTTCATAGAAAGAAAACAAGAGCAGTTGCGCAACACGTACCGTAAGAAATAACAATTCTCCCGCGTGGAGCCAAAAAGATCCGATTGTAAGAAGGCGTGAAGGGTAGCTTTACTTCATTACAAATTTATACTCTGCTAACGGTGAGCGTATTATCTTCCACAAGCTAAGGAACGCAGAGCTACAATCGACGGTTCATATATCTGCTTGTTTCTTTCTGACATAGATAACACACATAAGATGAAGTGAAAACAAGGAAAGGTGAAAGATGAAAAAGAGATTGGATTTCAAATATAGAAATTCAATCCTTCGACTCACCAATACTCATTTATAAACAAAAATTGATACTCTGATTTTGAAATTTTATAGTTCATTTTTTATTATTTTATAATTTTCATTATTTTTTATAGCTCATTTTACAGTTCAGGCTATTAGTTCACAAGCTTTCGGACTATATCCTTCAGCAGGTCAAAGTCAAGCTTCAGTGGCCATCATCTAAATACAGCAGCTTTCACTCTTTCATTTATTTCCTTTTTCATTCTTCCTATTCGTATAGCATTTTAACAAGAAAGCATTCCGTATTTTCTTAAAAGAAACATCACATAAACTTGGATTTTGAGAGCTTTAGGTTTAGCGCATTTTCAAACTTTCTCCTAAGTATTTGCCACCCCGATAGGATAGGTCACCTTATTGACCTACATTGAGAGGTACTTTTTCAAAGTTCTGAATCCTGAATTTTGTCATCCTTTGCAAGCATTTTGCATAACTTTTAATGAAGTACATCGCTTCTCAGTAATTATTACATGCAATATTACGAGATAAAACTGGATTAGTTTGAAGCTGTTGAAGACGGACTTTGACATTTGCTAAGATGTCTCGGTGAGTTATCTCATTCTATGCCGTCGGGCATTTAACAAATTAACTGTCCTCAGTTCTACACCACGGCACTCCAACAAATATCAGTGTATCAGTTCAATTTACTCTATCTTTAAATGCTTATTACCACATAGCTTGCAGTGCATTCACCATAATTAAACGAACTCTTTGTTATTTGAAACACGAGACGCGAAGCGTCGAATTCTCTAAGTAACATAGACAGTGAGTTCAATTACAGATGGAAGCACGATAAACTATGCGGTATTATATTTCCAGCATGATATTGTGTTCTTGCACTATTGCGAGGAACTGCAATCATATCTCAATGCATTCAACATATAGATTGTCGGTGCAAGAACTACTTTTTGAGTATAGATTACAGCATGGGTTAACAAATTAATAGGGACCAATAAATATCTATTGACCGAGGGCGTAGTCAGGGGTCAACAGATATTTATTTGTCGAGGTTGATTTGTTTTAACAACCCTTTCAGCCATGCTGTAACTTATTTAAAGCATAGTGATTACTCAAGCATGCGACTGGACATGATCTCGATGCAAGGTGATGTAGAGATCCACAGACACTTTCCATTACTTTAAATTTAATTGCCCTAGGGCTGTTAATGATTTTTCCTATATTTTCTATGGTAGGATATATCACTGTTGACAAATTAATACTATTTCTATAAATATGATATTTAACAGGGGATCCCTCCTACTATGCTTCAAATGAACAGATAGAAATGCAAAGAACTACCATATCATGCTGGAGGTATTGTGAATGCAAGTATCACTGTGATTTTCCTTTATGAAAGTGTTTCCAATTAAGGTCATATTTTAAAAATACACATTTGAAAAGAGCCACTCATCTTATCGGTACGTGAAGGATATCTAATAAGACCAATATATCTTTTTGAACCCAGTTTCATCCTGACGATGAATTAAGATGAGACAAGTGGCTATCGACAATGATTGAGGACATGTTGCTATCTTCGCTTTCAAATGCTGTATATCAAGCTACCACACATTATTAATAGAGAATTAGGGAATTGCAGCCAGTGATAAATATTCTCCTTCCAGGGAGTCACAAAAATAAAGTCATAGACTGAAAACGCTTGCAGCAAAGGAATTTATGACCCCTGTATTGTGAACAGCCTTCTCAAGTCTTCAATTATCCGGAAATATGGGGATAGAGAACGCTATGATTAGATTTCTAAGAAGACGGATATTTGACAGATTAGAGCGGATGACTTTGGAACAGTGGAATGATAGGGAAGAAACTAAGGTGATTAAGAGATACGGAGATATGAAGGAATATCCACGAGATAGTCAAATAGACACTATACCAGCTTGATGCCAACAAACTAGACAAGCAACAAGCTGATAAATTCAGGCAGACATCAGACACACAGACAACAACAAGTGTACAGAATCAGGTAGACAAAGGACCGACTGCTGTCATATACAGACAACAAACAGACAGACAGACAACTGCCAAGTAAGCAGAATCAAGCAGCACACAGACAACAGACACACAGAAAGCAGCAAGTGCGCAGGATCAGGCAGCACACACGGACAACAACAAGAGCGCAGAATCAGGAAAACAACAAACCGACACCGTGCAACAGTATGCAACACACAGGCACCACACAGATAGATGCCTACGAGTAAAGCAGAATTAATCAACACACAGACAGCAGCAAGTGCGCAGAGTCATACAAACAAAAGACCGACAGCTGGCATGCAACACACAAACAACAAAGACACAGACAGCAGCAAGTGCGCAAAATCAGGCAGCACACGTACAGATAACAAGAAGTGTGCAGAATCAGGAAGACAACAGACCGACAGACAAGCAGCAAGTAGACAGATGCAAGCATACAACAGGTTGATAACTATTAAAAACATGTAGCACTGCAGTCATAGAAATAAACTGCTTCTCTGAAGTTGACTAGAATGGAAATTGACTCAAAGTCACGGCACATTCGGGGGAACTAAGTTGGGGCATGAATGATCAATTAAGAGCTTAGATTTACACATGTGACTGATTCTAGTCCAATGATAAAGACGTTGACAGGTGTATCTAAGTGAAAATGCGTGCGATTTTTGTGCCACTATTTTGTATTGCATGAAGATTAACTTCCATTCTAGAGGCTTTATTGTTGTCAATTTCTATGACTGCAGTCAACAGACAGACAAACGTCAAGTGAACAGAATCAGGCAGACAACAGACAGGCAAACAACAATAGAATAGATACCAGCAGGCTGACAGACATCACATTAAGGACAAATACAGGTAGATAGCCGACAGAGCAACAAACAACAAATGGACAGACATAGACAGACAACAGACAAACAAACGGCATATGGATAGATACCCGGATATCAGACAGACCGATAAGAAGCAAGTGGATAGATACAGGCACACAGCAGACAGACGAACAAGTGGACAGGCAGAAAACAGACAGACAACGAATGTGGACAGACCCAGGCACACAATAAGCAGACAGACAAACAGCATGTGAACAGACACAGACAGACGAACAAGTGGACAGGTAGAAAGTAGACAGATAAACAATGTGGACAGATTTAGGCACTATGGATTCCGACCTAAAAAATTTGTTAACTGGGCAAATATTGATTCTGATCAGCATCTGCGTATATTTTCCTCATTCATTTTCCTGCGTGCATATCACCAAACTCGCATTATGATATCATTCATGTTAACATGGATTCATGGATAACTGAACTGCACGAAATGAATTTGTCTATTCGTCTTTTGTTCTCTGTGATCAAATCAATTGACTATCAGAATTATGTCGCTTTTTGTGAATGTGACAAGTCATACAATGTATCCTCTCGATGCTAATAAAAACATAAATTCCTTTTAACTTGTGAATTCTATGAAAGAATCATTTTCCGTAGACAATTCATTTCAATATTTGTCTTTCCATCGATGTCTGGCATCAGAATTCAATTACGTTCGTGTTTAACAAGATATTTCTCCTGGAGGGTTGGCTTGCATAGGAATAAATAGATCCTGAATGATACATCATTACATGATGGATAGGAAGATAAGGCTTCATTATTCTCCATGGAAGTTGCATCGCATTCTCTGATGAGCACCTACTATATGAAACTTCTATTCTGTAGTTTTCAAATTTGTATTTTATCTTTGACATCACTGATGGCAATGGAAAAGTCAAGGAGATTGAATGTTTATCTATATTGCAATTTCAATATATCATACAAATAATTTCTAGTTTTGTCAGGTTATTCATTTCCAAAAACATCGGTTTTCCGGCGATTTGGCCTTGTTCTTAGAGAGCTCGCTCTGCGTCCGGGAGGCCTTGGCTCAAACCTTGATCGAGACAAAATCTAGGAATTTTAAAATAGGCACACTCAGCACAAAATAAGAGATTGAGAGATAAATAACAAGTTCAGCGACTTTTGAAATCTACTGAGGGGTTTCCCTGTAATTTTGAATTACATCAAAGAACACTGGCTTGCAGCTAGATATTTTTGTGACTTTTTTTACTTAGATTTGAGGCATTAAAAAATTGTGCCTGGTGAAATGGCCTGGTCGTATCTCTAAGGAGATCTAGCTAAATGTGAAATTCAATTTACCCTTCGAGAATTGTCGACAACAGACCGTTGGTGTGGAAAAATCCGGTGTTTTGTAAGAGTCTAGCGTCAGCTTACTGTAAGTGCAAATTAATTCAGAGAATGTCACAACCAACAAGTGTGCAAAATAGTAGGATCAGCAGGCGCAAATGGATCACATGCGATCACATGGTGCTAATTGTTATCAACCGCATGTGACACAGAAATGTGTGAACTGTGAGTCTGTGTCATAGTTTGACAAATGAATGAGAAATGAGCTCTCCCCTGCTTTATGAGGCTTGCTATTTTAGACCAATGTATTCTTTCAAAAATGTCTATTCATATCTCAACTTTCCCCCTATCCCAACTAACTTAGAGGCGACAAAAGAAAATGAAGGTAGAGGCAGCGCTCATTTCTTTCATTTGTCTAAATTATGAAAATTCACCTCCCGTACGACTCTGTCAATTACTGTACTTAGCTCTGTCATCGTCGACACAACTGCTTATTGTTCGATAGAGTGTGTCACTTCATTAGCCCTACATGGAAGACTACACGTAAGTATACATAATCCATATAATTGTATACAATGTACGAAGACAAGTGCCTTTCTTTCTAAGGAAAACGAAAAGAGGATGAGATGACTATATAATTCTATGGTGATAGCGCTTCTGCTTCTCCACTACTTTCAGTGTTGAAACTCAGAAAATCGAATGAAGCAACCGATTGCTTTAGTTTCTCGTGTTTTTGGAAAGAGAAGTTTTCTTAATATTGCATTACAGGAATCTTTATATGATTTCATCGATTTACATACATAAGTCAACTTAAGATTTTCAGTTACAGCAAAAGCTAAAACAATTCAATTAAAAACCCACCTGCTGGTCTTGCACGCCTTAGTTGTGGGTACACTGATGCTAGCACGACACTTCACGGACGGTCCCATATTTCTATACTTGAAATAGGAGGGAGGGAGCAATTTACCTTAAAGTGGACGCGAAATGATAAAAAATGATCGCTTTAACATTCCTGATAGATGTTCTACAACATATTTGTATCCAAAGGTGAAAATAACTACCTTTCTTATTTCAAACACCCAAATTATAATTGCCTGCTCGTAAATCGCATATCAGTTAACATCAATGGGCCATCAAATTGATGCATCAGTTGAGAAATACGAAATACGTGGACACTATAGCCCATAGTGTCCACGTATTTGAATAAATCAAAAATTGTTCAGACTTTTTTTAGCATCAGAGATGAATCCTCCGCATCAAACGCAATCTTCCCATTTCATGATCTGAACGGCATGCACGATTTTGTCGAAGACGAGACTCTAACTTAATCTCTACTCTATGAATTTGATGGTGGCAAACGTAGTCTTCGCTTTTGTCTAAATTAGTGGGAATGGACTAGAAACCCGTTCACTGTTGATGGTCATTTCAACTGTTCAAATTATTGAAGCAAGAAAAATTTGCAAAACTTTGTCTTATGGCTCTAAGTGGTTGACAACAGGAACGTTCCAGTAGGCTACTTTGCTACTAAAGTTTGTAAAGAATCGCGGTCATTATCATTTCCCTTTAAATGAATAACCATCCTGATAAATATGCTTTCAATATATCGATTTTACAGTAAAGGTTCTTGGAAATTCATATCTAGCATATAAACTGTAGATTATAATTTTTAAGTATACAGTTTATAGGCATCGCCGTAGACTTCATCGTCATTGGGTTTAGGATTGTTGCATATCCCGGTAAACTGTGTCCCGGGAAATAGAGTAGGTAGGACCTAAACTCTAAAACGGTAGCCTAATCTCATTAATCACGGTGGATTTTGTATGAACAGCACTTCAGAACATAATGGAAATAATTAGAACAAAGTGTATTGCTTATCAACATTATAATGATTCAACTTTCACTATTCTATTGAGTTCACCTATTGTGACTACTAATTTAATCACATTTAGGCCCCTATTTTATAATAGTATTCAAGATTCAGAACAATTGCAAAAATCAGTCCAGCAGGCAGCTGGAGTTCAACTGAATGATCAGTTGAGAGTAGCATGCAATGTAAAATTCAACTTACAGTTAGAAAAAGTTAGAGACGTTTGAATACAAAATAGGGTCAGAATTCCTATTGAATCATATGTATTCAACATGAAACTCTTGCCTCGATCGAGGCAAAATGATGAAAATTAGGTAAAGAGAAACTTCCACTGCGCTGCTGGAGCATCGGTTGAGTTAGCCATCTGTTCTTCTCTAAATCTGTGATTACACTATAAGTATAGGGACAAATAGACAATCCTGATGCATCAGACGAAATGGACTTTATCAGAGACATTAAGTGATCGATGATGCAGTACTGTCATAGTGATGAAAATTTTCCGGAAAATTTTGGAAAATATTGGAAAATTTTGGAAAAAATCGGAAAATTTTGGAAGTTCTGATTTTTTGTGATAAGCCCTATATGCTTTGACCGCTTCCACAGCCGAGGCAGCTACACACCAATAGAATGGGTCTATAAAACTGGTGATTTTGATCATTGTTTTGAATAAAACGATTTTGAAAAATGAAGAAATTTGAATTTTTGTGATATAATTTTTACGTTTTCTATCACAGCCGAGGCATAGACACATCAATAGAATTGTTCTAACACTCTTGATTTCATCATGTCATTTAGATTAAAACAATCGTAGCAATGCGAATCCCGTCCGCGGATTTTTGAGCATTCCTTTGCCAGCAGTTGCTTGTGGCAATTTGTTGCCATTTTTAATATTATAACACAGACATCTTTTTGGAGAACGTTAATTTTTCCCTTTACAATAGGGGTATAATTTCATGCATTGTGAAAGATCTGGAGCAAAAATAATGCACTTTATTTGGGAGTTTGTTTGTGGCTTGAAAGTTAAGCTCTATTATGCAGCCTTGATTGCAATGATACAAATTCTCCACGTGTTGATGAACATGTGAAGCAGAAGCACACAGTCCAACACAGCATTATACATGAGCGACCATATATTGAAAGATACATGTATATAAAGACTGTAAACTCGTGAGATATTTGGAAACTAAAGATATCTGTGATGAGTAGAAGAATATCTATATGATAGCTTCTGACTTCTGGCGTATTGTCCGATATCTTCTTGGAGGACAAACTACACATTCCATTTCTAGCTGGTTCAGATGGTTCAGATAGTTCCCAATCGATTTCAGATCTACTTAAATGAATTTCAGACTTTTCCAGATGAATTGGAGATTCTCCAGTTGAATCTAAGATCCTTTCAAAGTTGAGTTTCCGACAGATATCTGAAATTCAATTAGAGAAATCTGAAATCCATTTAATGTCTGATATTCAGTTGGAAAGATCTGAAATAGACATGGTGCAGTTGGTTCCAAAAGTTGACATGCAGGGATGATAGAGAAGTTTTAGGTCTTTGAATATTGCATAGTCTTTTCAAACGACTGCAACAAGTCTCCAAAACAATGGCAAAAACGTCAATCACCGAAAAAAAAATTCAAAATTTTCCATTGGAAAATTTTGAAAAAATTGGAAAATTTTCCATTTGCATCACTAAGTACTGATAATGAATTAGTGTGGTTAATTGATAGGTCCTAATTCCCGGGAAAATGATTTCTCGGAATGGCCGGGATTCGCGGGAAACAACCCCAATTGGGTTAGAATACCAATAACATCCACTTCTGCCGAACATAGATGCAAAATTCCTCTGAAGCTGACAATGCGTCCGCGAAATCCAATCATTAATGTGCTCTAAAAGTGGATACTTTTCCTATATTAATACGTGAAAATACGTGAATTTATGATCGATTTTTATGCATCGAAATTATAAAAAAATCCAGTAAAGGCATCAAATAACTTACTGAGAAATGTTGAATGTACAAGCCTTTCCATGAAGCCGCATGCTCTTTGGACTCATCCAATTAGCAGGTCGAAATCCAGTTGCCTCGTGAAAAATTGCAGGTGTGGTGGTCAATAGAGAAGAATCCGGAGTCGAAGTCGATTCTATTCCACTTGGCACAGGTTTGGCAGAAACATAGGAAGCTAGGCAGAGTAAAATAAAGCAAGAGGAAGACACAAACGCAGTTGATAAAGACCAAAAATCAAAGGGAGAAGTTCGTCGTACATTGTTTCTCCGACTAGATGAGAGTTGGTGGTAGGAGGATAGCGAGGATATTTTTCGACGATCTAAAATGCGTGAATGTTCATGGCAGTATAAGGGTACCATGACTGTTTTCACTCGCAAAACGCGAAAGTCGAACACAAGTGAAGAGAAATCAGCATCCGAAGTTTTGTATGAGTTGACCGTTGTCAGATGGTCAGCCAATGAGGAGTGAGAAGTCTGATGCAATCATCCAATCACGATCAAGCTGAGATTTGAGAGAGAGGTTGTAGAAAAGTGTCATCATTTCAAGAGAATTAGCAGAAGCAGACTACTTTGAAAACCTATGCATGCTTTGTCCGGAGTTAACCATTTTCTTGTACTCTTTATGGATGTAGTTGCCAAGTTTGAACATTAAACTCGCTGATGTTGCTGAAGTAGCGTCTGATGATGTAGGTAACTTCGGTCTTCAATTTTCCTAGCTGAATGTGTCCGTTGAGAATTAGAGCAGTTTGAACATCGGACTTTCATAATGAAAAAGAAAGGGAGAAATGACGATGAATGAAGCAAGTATTTATGCTTTCAGCTTTATCCGCAATAAAACCGGGGCATTTTAATATCGAGGAACCGGGTGCCCCATCTCATCTCTCTGAGTTTGATGTTTCAATGAGTCAATCTTCCTGATATTTATTGTACAGATGACGCATGCTCTTTCCGGTGATGGTATCTGTCTTTACCATTTCGTCCATCTCGCTCCCGGATGACAATTTAAATTCCAGCTTTTATGAAATTTCGGACGAACACTTGTGATGTTCTTGAAAACATCCATAAGAAAATGAAATAGTAATTTTGATATTTTTTTACGAAAGCGTAGTTGAATCTCTGCTCTACGTAAAGGTCTTCAATACACATTATAGTGCAAATCCACTGTAGCCTGCATGTAAAATAATGCATGTTTCTTCTCAAATAAAATATGGAACATGCGCGAATCGAAGTCAGAAAATAGATGCTTCACGATGGTCAAAACATAATCTAAAAGATGATTCTGAATTAGAGACTGTTAATTTTAAAATTCTAATACTATATATTTCACGCCTGAATAATTTGAAATGCATGTGCATGCAGGGTATATCCTAGCTGATTTTGAGTGCTATTTTCCATAGTTGGTAGGCGGTTATTCATCATTTGAATCGCTTTAGCATTGTGGAAAGCCAAATACGAGCATCAACAGATTTTGACATAAGGTTTCAACTTCTAAAAACTGCTAAAAACCATATCTCTCTGGCAATCATGATGTCTGAAAAATTTGTCAAAAATCTGACGGGGAATGTTGATATACAAGTTTGTAAAAGTGTCTAACTCACAGGTTGATCGCCCTGTACAGTTTCTCGGGTCGATGTATCGAAGTGTGTGAATTTCTACCAAGTTGACATTTTGTAACACTCAAGCCTATTTCAATTACAGTAAATTCATTGTCCTACATCTTAGTCACATAGCAAGTATGAAGAGCAAAAGATTTTGAGCATATGACATAATCAAACCTTCTTCAATTAAATTTAATTCATTCTATCTTGCAACTTAGTTACCTCAAACATAGAAGGAAAAATATCTCAAGCATACAATACACATGGGACTAATCCAACAAAGAAAAATTCTCAATTCTGGCTAATTCCGGACATAAGCATGTAATTTTTTTGAAAATAAAACTTTATGAAAATCACAGCAATTCCTATGTTATAAAATAAACGAAGCATTCCCTTCTGCTTTCAAGTATGGTAATTTGTTATTTGATGTTTACACGATGCATAACAACAATGAAATAAAATAAACGGCAAATCAAATTACCCTCAAAAAGATGAGCAACTGATGAGACTGGAACATGCAACTCCACGTTATTTGGGCTTGTCGCTCTACCAGCTGAGTACGGACGCGCTTGCATGCGACCGATGTCAGACCTTTATGATATTTGTATTCCACTAGATCAAAAAGACCGGCAGTTGAAGTAAGATCAGATTGAGTCACTTAATTGCATGAAAATGTATTTTATCAAAATAGAATTTAATGCGGACTATGAAACGCTGCTATTATTTTACACTAAAATTTCTGGAATATATTCTGCAATAATTGTTGGTGGAGAATTCTACCCACAGAATTAAATATTTTGTTTATCTGCTTCGGTTTGCTAGAAGTGTGATTAATACGAAATTGACGGCACATCGAGGAACCTATTAGGTGGGCAAAAGGGAATTCCTTATACCTTACAGGGATAGAAAAAAAAGTCGTGCGTCGCTTGCGGATTAATGTGAGTTATAGCAAAGTGCTTCGATTGCCATAATTCCTTCAGATTCGAAGAATTCAGATCATTGCGCACAAGTTTTCTCAATAATGTTGGCCCTTCCTATCATTATTAAAGAAAGTAGCAGGCGTACGAAAATTAGTTCATTTGAAGATTTCACATCCTCTCCTCGGCATTGCTCAGTGTATAGTGCATACATTGAATCGAAGCCAGGCATCGATGTGGATTTTAGTGTGTTTGAAGTGCATGTGATATCACAGCACGGACGCATCTCTCACTGGATCTGGTGTCCTCTTCTGACAGCTTATTGTTTGCCATTTCCAATAGCAAGCATAATGCACGAATTATCCATTCTAGAAGGAGCAAGTTGTCTAATTCTGTGATGTGCCATTTCGATATTCTTCGACATTCGAATTCTTCCTTTCTAGGAAACCGAAGCGCGCGCAGATGAATCTAATTCTGTGATTCTACCCATTGTTTTCACAAAAATCTCAAAGCTTTTAAAAAATTTAGAAATCTAATGCAGTGAAATATTTGCCTCTAATAAGCAGAAAAGTTCATGGAGCATTAATCTTCCAACATGCAGTGTACATAGCAACTATTCTGCGATAAGTTGAATGTGACTGTGTTAGAATTCTACCGCACGATGTACACGTACGATTAAAGACTCAACTCGTAGGACAATCTATAACGCGAAAAAGCTAACTTTTGTGCAAGCAACACAGGTGGTTCAGTGTAACTTTTTAATTTCGGTTGCTCGTGTGCTACCATAGAGTATGTAGGTAGAGTGTCGACTCAAAGAAGTATCTGAAAAGATATTTATATCAAAATATTCAGTTTTTCGCGAGAATCGCGTTTCTACGGTCTCAAAAAAATATTTGATCACTTTTTAAGAAGCCAAAGTTTTGCAACTTATTCCTGTGTTTATATACTATTGATGTGAAGCCGGTATATAAGTGGCATGAAACATATTGGACACCAAAGGAAGGAATATTTCTAATATGTGTCTTAATTAAGCGGAAATTAAGCTGATTATCAGGGCAATTTCATGAGCCGCATTATAATGCAAGTCTTCATGAAAAAAGTCGAGATTTTATTGTGCTTTCTTGACTGAATTTTCAAGTTTCATCGGCATGATTCAATGAGTTTGTCTCATTTCTTGAATCTGAATAGTAGTGTGGACCCCTTTACATCTCTAAAGTTAATTATGATAATTGGATTTGATTATGATATTTTGCTCTTTCAGTATAGCTTGTGATATATAATCACGCTCAAGAAAATACACCTATTAAGAAGTTTGATCATGAAAGAAATAGCAACCTATCGAATTGCTAATTGAACAACCGTTACCTCTCCAAGGCTGTCATAAAACGGAGGATCTATAAAATACTACATTACTCCTTCAGTGCTGCTATCATGATCAGTCAATTCCGTGGTAATTTCTTCAAAACTGTAAAAATGTGCATGTCTCACATTTGGTAACAACACTCAATTGTGTTCGACTCGAGTTCATTTAATGAAATCGAAATTGCATAAACATTGGGGACTTAATAATTATTGAGTTGTTACTTGCCGAATACATGCATACTTAATTTATGCATGCGACTAGCGGGTGCCCCTACTTAAAGTTGATCTGATTGTCATTTTATTTCTCCAATTTACAACTTCTAATTGCTTGGTATTTAAGAGAATCTGATTGAAATATTGACTTCCATGCAGAATGGAAAATCATGCGTTAATATTCAATTGAAGATGCAACTGAACGGTTTGATTAAAGGGCAGATTCCATAATCAGTCAAGATTTTTGACAACTAAATTATTGCCAATGAAGACCTTTACTAATTCATGTGTCTTGCAGCGAAGATGCACCTGAAAGTACAGCGGCTTATAACCGTCATAGACATAGCAGTAGAAAGAAGAGAAAAATGTAACCATTTAAGAATGGCCGGCCTTCACGTCGATTCTGATGAAATAGTAACGAATTTTCTGACGAGAAGTACAACTTACACAATCACATAATCAAGAAAATATTTTTTGCAATTGCAAATTTGAAAATAAATTCATGAATATTTAAACTTTCGCAATTCATTTGAGATATGCAAAAACCCTTTAAAAAATATTGTAAAAATCTTTGATTGAATGTAAAGACTATTTTGAAATTGGAAATTATCTTACACACACTTCTGTAACATTTACTCGAGAAAAAGTCGAGTAATCTTTGCAAGCTTTAAACTTATACAATGAAAGCTTCAAAAATTCCTATTTGTCTTGAGGATTCGCAGGCTATAATAGTTAAGGGACTAAGTTTTCCGCAACTTTTCCGGAAAAATTCGCAAGCTAAGAAAACTTATTGAGTTTCTGCTACAAATGATCAACATAAATTTTTCTCAGAAAACAAATACCATTAGAAGCAAGGAAACAATAAACTTTTATTCAAAAATGTGCATACCATGATATATTCAAAGCTGCAGATAACAATAATAACTTTTTATGATTTGTAGCTCTTAACTAGAACATTTAAAGTCGGTTTAGTCACTAAATTTGAAAGTAATTCCTGAATGTCACTGATTCAACATGGAGGGTTCGACTCGGGACCACTTGCTTCCGTCACTCCGCTAACTCCACAGCATGCCATTCGGTGATTCGAAGCATAGAAATATTGTTTAGCTGTATTGTCATCAATTAGTATGGCTTTCATTCACAATCTTCTTCTCTGAGAACGAAGAATTGACTTTCGATAATTTCTTCAGAGGACTTGTTCTTGTTCTTAATTTATTGGCGAGCTTTCGGATGATGACTTCACCTGTCCTCAGGGAAGCACAAGTTGCGAGTTTTTTTAAGACTCTTTACTTGCAGTTGCCAATAAATTAAGAACGAGAACAAATCTGAAGAAATTATCTAAAGACAATTACTATGACTGGAAACATTTCATTCACATGCAAGCTGTGAAGCGGTAAACAAGGAAATCCGATAAATGCATAAGCGGAGAACAATGAAGCAATTAAATTAACAAAAATGTTCAGCACACTTAACTATAGATCTGAAAAACACATAACTTTAGCAGATCATGTAAAAGTCAACATGTAAGTATTTGTTCATTCACCAAAACTATCCCTAGAAGTAACATAGTAGCACATAGCAAAAACTTTTGCAATAATTCTCTAAAATTATTTGAATGTCTATAGTTGCTGGTGATTCAGCAAATCAGGAGATTTTTGAATATGGATATAAATTCATTCATCACCATTAAGGTGCTTGCACAGAATTTCATGCAGTTTATATTCAGAGATGAAGAGATACTTGTGAAAATAGCCACGTCTAGGGAATGGAAGCGGTAGGAGAAGCCTAATGAAGTATGAAACCAATACAATACCATTATCCAGATAAAATTACTCGGAAAGCTCTCAGAGCCTTAATAACTATTTAGGTCGCCAAAATCATCCAGTAAGTATACTCGTTGAGTTCTCTGGAGACAATTCTGTCTAACTTTCAAAGTCATTTGTGAGTTATTCATGGGTGTTGTCCTGTACTCAACAAGTATCATTCAAAACAAATGCAAAAGTAGCAACCCTCTCCCGAAGCATAAGTAACCAAGTAAAATAATAAAGTAATTAATTTAAATTGATATTTATCATTATTCATATTTATCTGCCACTAAAAAGCCAGATAGATGGTAAATATTTTGATCAAAGCATGTGACATCTGATCATAAAAAAACGACCACCTAAATTTCAAAGAGATTCAATTGATTCCAGTCGTGTCGCACAACAACGTGTCTTACATCATTCGAGAGCTTGCATGCTCAGCTTTAAAATGAGCTGTGATAGACTTGCATCCATTATTGTATCTGCTGAGCAGTGCTCAAAATATGAAAATCACTCAATTTACAAATCGCAATTTGTCAAAAAGAAAACATGTGAGTATGCTAGTAGGAGAGTCTAGCCCCTTCCCGGCGCATTTGCTCGAAAGGTCATGCCCTGCTCTTTCATCGGAGCACACGCCCACGCATCAGTAGCGAAGAAGACAGGAAACAGAGCACACGCCCACGCATCAGAGCACGCATCGGCGCACTTGGGGGTTGAGCACGGAGCACCAATCGGAGCACGCGGCGCCGAGCACGTGTGATGAGTCACCGCACGGTATATAAGGAAAGGCGCTGTCAGAGAAATTCATTCTCATTCTAACCATGCAGTACACGTGTGAATTCTGCCGTCAGTCCTTCTCTCGCTTTCAAGACTGTATTGCCCATGGAGCAGCAGAGACGGGTCGCAACTATTGTTGGACATGCTGTAAATGGTATGGAGACGAACACGATTGCCGCGCGTTTAATTATGGTGATGACAATGACTTGCTGTGTTTGGATTGCGACGGAAGTTTCGACGTAGAGGCGTACCATAAGCATGCGTGTGTGGGACGGTGTCGCTACTGTGATGTAGCAGTGAATGCTGAAGCGGAAGGATGGGATGAACATTTGTGTCCCTACCTGTTTGAGTTCATGCAAGAGGGCGGTGCAGCTGTGGAAGAAGAACGGATCATGGACGGTCGCGGATATAATTATCGATTTACCCCTCATCAAGCCACGAATGAATGGAAGGTCTATTTAAATTCAATGTATGCGAACTTGTATCGTGTGATTGTGCAACAACACCCCCACGAGGATGTGAAAGTGTTTGTGAGTATGAGACTCAGGTTTGCCAAGATGGATATGTCGACGGGCGAAGAGGAAGTGAGAGACATCACCACACCCTCATACATTCACGAAGGCGTCCAAGCACGCAACTTTGATACATGGTTCGGTGACATGGTGTCAAAGTTTGAAGAATTTATTGAAGACTTTCAAGAAGATGGATCAGGATTTGAGGTGAAACAAGTGTTGGAGTTACTAGTTCAAACAAGTTCCTTCCCTAATTTTCGCATGGGCGCACCGATTCCTATTCACCGAGATATCAAGCTCTGCAAAGGTATATGTGTGTTTCGACGCAACACGTATACATCACATTGTTTTCAAGACAGTGTCCTCTATGCACTGGCCTACCAAGACAATCGCATTCCTCGACGTGTTGATTCCCGCACCAAGACATCCTATAACACTTATCAGATTGATCTTCCTGCAGTGCGCAAGTTGAAATTGAATCAATATTATCATCTAGACTTTTCCATGATGACGTCAGATGGGTTGATGAATACACGGGATATTCAGGAGTTTGAAAAGAAGAACAATATCATTCTTCGTATCCACGTGCATGACAGTAAAGGATTTGTGGGCCAATTATACCCGGTCCGGCAAGCTGTGAAGGAGAACACACGCATAGTTCATCTGGTGATGGTGACGCGGTACGATATGGAGGATCAGTCTGGACATTTTCTTCCCGTGACGGATTTTCAGAAATGTGCTCGCATGTGGTATCGGAATATGAGCCAAACACAAGTGAAACGTTTTGAAACATGCGAGTTATGTAGCTTACGATTTAATTTCTACGAGAAGGGGATGAAGTATGGAAAGACAAAGGATATGGCGCACAAAGAACGTGTGGAACATCAAGCCAAATGCGATGGAGGATTTTTTCAGATGGAAACGACCCCGGAAGATACGAAACCGCACGAATTTATCGACCATGCGAAAACCACTCAACCCCTCGCTGTGATGTATGCGGACATTGAGAGTATGATTGATTCCGTGTCCAAGAAGCATACGGCAGCGTATGTGGGATCCTATGTGGTGTGGCATCCGGCGCTGGACAAGAAAGAATCGGTGGTGATCCATAAGGGGAACGAGTGCATTCCTGCCTTTATTACACACATCAAAAAGGTGAGCATGTCGATGTTTAATCACATGGAAGAGACGAAGCATAACATGACGCTGACGGAGGATGATATGCGGGACTATGAACAGACAGCTCAATGTAACATGTGCGGATGTGATGTAAAACCCCAGAAACAAGGTGAAAAGAATGGGCCTACGACAAAGGTGCGAGACCACGATCATATCACGGGCAAGTATCTGCAAACCCTGTGCAATGCATGTAACATGCGACGACGTCAATCCCGGACCACATTAAACATCTTGTTTCACAATTGGAAGGGATATGACAGTCACCAGGTGATTGTACAAGGGTTTACCAAGTTGGATCCCAAGTATAGGATCGAGCCCATTTATGCGTCAGGAGACAAGACGTTGGGAGTGACCATCTTTCTTCCCATGCCATCCAATACTATATATAAACTCCGATTCATCGATTCATGTCAGTTTTTGAAAGACTCTCTAAACAATTTGTCAACGACCATCAGTGACTTTCCTCACTCAAATCACATATTGAGCAACGTCTATCCGAATTGCGATCACACATCTATTCGGAAAGGATATTTTCCCTATACATATTTTGACTGTTGGGATCGTATCCACGAGACTCAATTGCCTCCGAAGGAAGCATTTTACAATGATTTGAGTGAGAAGGAGTTGGAAGAGGATGAGTATGCTGTGGCACAAAAGGCGTGGACAGAGACGGGGTGCAGCACGTTTGAAGATTATATCCACTATTATTTGACAGTGGATGTAGCCTTGCTCGCAGACATCTTCGAACACTTTCGAAGTGAAATACGCGACGTGTCTGCATTGGACCCCATCCACTATTTCGGCACTCCTGGCTTGACCTATTCATTTTTCTTTAAAAAGACACAGGTCAAGTTGGAGAAATTGCATGACGTGGATATGTACCGCGTGTTTGAAGCAGGGATTCGTGGAGGGATGACATTTGTGAATCAGCACCGCGCGCAAGCAGAAGAAGGCACTCACTTGTTTTACATCGATGCGAACAATTTATACGGTGCGGCCATGATGGGACCTTTGCCGAAGGATTGTTTTGCCTGGGTACGACCGGAGGTCTTGGTGGACATCAACGACGAATGGGTGAGACGATACAATGTCAATGGCACCACGGGTCATGTACTGTGCGTCGATTTGGAATATCCCCCACACGTCCAAGATGTCACGGAAGATTTACCATTGGCTCCTTACCGCGGGACGGCGAAATGGGAGGACATGTCTCCCTATATGCAAGAGCTATGGCAGGAGTTGAACGGGAACCGACCCTTTCACTCAGCCAACAAGTTAATGATGACGCACGAAAATCGCAAAGAGTATGTGGTACATATCGCTGCTCTCAAGTATTATGTGGAGAAGGGCTTACATATCACCAAGGTTCATTACGGAATCTCCTTCAACCAAGAACCGTATATTCGCCCCTATGTTCAATACCATACGCAAGAACGCGCCAAGGCAACCACGAAAATGCGCCGCAATCTCCACAAGTTGATGGTGAACGCACTGTACGGCAAGACGATGGAGAATGTGCGGAATTATGGGAAGCACTATTTTGTACGATCACCGAATGTGTTTAGCAAATGGACACGTCATCCCTATTGCCAATCCTTCTTCAACATCAGCGACAAAGCCGTGGTGGTGAATGTGCGCAAGATTAAGGTAGACTTGAACAAGCCCATTTATATCGGGCAATGCATCCTGGACAACAGCAAGATTATTATGTACAAGCTGTTTGACCAGTGGAAAGCCAACAAGACGTGCACCTCAGTGGAACTCATTGGTGGGGACACAGACTCCTTCTTCCTCAAAGTCTGCAGCCGGTATACACGCGAAGAAGTGCTGCGTTCGTTTGAAACCATCCCCAATTTTATTGATAGGGAGGCGAAAGGCGTTCTCGATACCTCAAATTATCCCGTGAGTCATCCAGAGAGACGTACCGAGAATGCGAATCGTTTGGGATGTTTCAAGGACGAGTGTGTGGGAAATAGGGTGAAGGAGTTTGTATGTTTGAGTGCCAAGATGTACTCTTACATTGTCCTCAAAGGCAATGAGGAAGAAATCCACGACTGTCGCATGAAAGGAGTGTGTCAAGCAAAGAAGCGACAAGTGAAACATCAGAATTATGTGGACGCCTTCGAAAATCATTCCGTTACCACAGTGTTACAAACCCTCCTCCAATCCCAACATCACGTGATGAGAACGGTGACGCAAGTGAAGAAAGCCTTAAGTATCTGGGAGGACAAGCGGTGTTGGTATTTACCCAATCGGAGCCTTCCCTACGGTAACCATCGCCTATATGAAGAAGGGTATCTACACCCCGCTCTCAAAAATGTCAAGGATCTGCAACCGCATGGTGGAGCTCAGAGCATCCTCCGCAATACCACTGCAGACATTGTTACCGCAACTCCCTCTGGCCACATACCGAGCATCACGCCCTTGTCGAGTCTATTGGAAATGGAACTCTTCGGTCGCTGTACAGATTTTTCCACGGGGATGTATCCAAATTTTGGGCAACCACTCTCTGGAAACCTACGATCGTATTTGTAAAGAGATGCGCCAATTACTCGCCCCCTACGGAGTGGACGTGAGCGACCCAATCACAAAATCCTGCACCGTTCAATGTCAATGGAACTATACAAAAGACCGCATGCAAATCATTCAACAGTTGCCATCGACATCAGTGATTTCCAACGAGCGCGAACTGTTTCCCGGAACGTTAATACGCAAAGGTAATTTACACTGCTCCTTCTTTTCCAACGGAAGTGTGATTGTGACGGGTGTTTTATCGATTGCAGAAGCGGAATCGTTGGTGGAAGACATTCTCAAATCCCTATTCGAAGGAGATTCCCTCAATGAATCGGACAACAGCAACTAGTATCCCAACGTCGTGGGTTGTCGCAAGAGACCTGGGATATTCATTCAAAGCGATAGAAACTGTAACACATCTCAATGAAACGATCACTGCTGGTGAATTAGTGGATCGACTCATGGATCTCGATGAGCATGCTATGAATCACCATTTGGAGCGTAGGTGGATAGAGGATGTCTCCCTGCCACATTGCAATACAATGACATTGGCGCGATCTGGAGTGAAAAAAGTGAAAAAAGTGAGATTTGCAACGGATGTGTCAGATAACTCTTCCCATAAAAGTGACTTTAGAAAGAAATTAGAAGAAGAGACATTTCAATTATTATGTGAACGGAACTGTGTTACATGTTTTAAACAGGAACGGTCCCTTCTCTTTCTACCATGTTCTCATAATGTTATGTGTTCTACATGTTATAATCCCTTTGAAACGTCATCTTGTCCCCTTTGTGATGAAGACATTGCTTCAACAGTCACTGTCTATCGTGCATGATGAGTCACGGAAAAGCTCTGTGTATAGTGTATAGTGTACTATTACGAGTGACTGAACCTTGTACAAAACCTTGTAGTATTACCCTCTGTCTGAAATAAAAATACAATCATTGACATGATTCATTTCTTTATTGACTTCAAAACATGGGATAATGTAGAATACAAATAGGAATAGACAATTTTATCATTGAAGGACAAGTAGGTTTGAATGAGTTCTTGATCTTTCTCGTAAGCATCCAATGTTCGAAAGAAGGTCAGTGTTTTTTCCATAGACGTGTTAAAAGGGCGTTGGTTTAAAAAGTAAATACAGTAAGCACCACAATAGGCTTTAGGTCCTTGTATACGCAGAGGGCGACGATAGTTTAGAGGATAAGGTGTTGTCGATAACCATTCGGTAACATGTGGATAGTGAGATGGAGTGAGTCCATAAGAGTCAAAGAATTCGCACACGCGTTGATCCGCATTTTGATAAAAGGCCAACCAATGCCTGCCAGGTTGATGAGAGCGATCACTATTGACAATAAGTGTCTTTGATTCCGGGGAATGAGCAGGAAGTAGATCAGCAGGAAACACACCTTGGAAGGGAACGTAAGAAGATTGGAGGAGGCGATGAGCAAACGTTTGACAACTACACTGAATAGCACAGAGAAAATCATCTTCGCACATGCAGGCATTGAGTAAATGTTTCTCTTGTAATTGATTCATACCCTGCATGATTCCTTCGATTTCCGTGTTGCTTAACCAGTCTCCCATTCAGCCAACGCTGAGCTTTAATGAGACGATGTTGATAAAGAGATGTCCAAGCGATAGGAGGAACGTGATTCTCAGGTTCCTTCACCATATCTTATGAGGATGTCCATGCGCGCCAACACTTAAATAGCGGGAGGGATATACGCACTGGAGATGACAGCATTCTCCGGTGTGACGGAGAATTGTTCGTCATGAATGACAAACATTAATAAATCCATATTTTGCTTGGTCGTATTCTCAAATTGCAATTCCAGTCCATATTGACGTGTATTGGTGGGTTGAACACTATCGATTTGTTTATCCAAGGTACAGTCAAAAGCGATAAAGTAACAGTATTTGGTAAAACTCTCCAAATCAATACCACATGATTCATTCGTGTTATAGACTTGAATCGCACGATTGAATTGGCTGTAGGCAATCACGTCATCTTTGCAATTGATGGTGCCTCCTGTCATGATGGCTCCATTGGTGGTCATGGTCACTTGAGAGAGTCCATGCCTTTCAAAATAGAGTTTACAACTTCCTGGATCAAACCAAGAGTTACTGGGAACAACCGCGAAAAAGATGAGTTTAGGACTCAATAGAGCAGCCACATTGGAAAACGTCTTCTTTTGTACTCCACTTTCAATCGTTTGTCGTTGGACGGTCATGCCATTGTAGCGATAATAAATGGCTTCTGTCTTGCGTCGATTCGCAGTTTTCAATTGCAGTTCTGCATTCGGGGTGAGCATGGGCATATACAATTGGAAAGAGGTGATTTTGAACTTGTACTTTGTAGAGGTCGTCCCTGCAGAATGATCCATATCATAAATGGCATATTCCGGTTTATTCAAGGTGAAAATGAGATCCAGTTGCATGCCTGGGGGCAGAGCAATCACTTGTTGGAACAAATTACATTTCAGGGGAAAGTCAAAGGTACGTTTAAATTTGTTGTCTGACCATTGTTTGAGAATGGCTTGATTGAGTGCATTCTCTTTATCTGTAAACTCTACCGCCTTAGTCTTTATCGTCTTCGTCGCTGCATCATACTCCGTGTCATGCATCACTTGAGGAACAGTAAATCCTTGTGTGACCATGTGTGTATTCTTCACATCATTGGTATATTGTAAAAGATTGCTAAGGTAAGCTCTCAAATAATACAAGTCATTGCCTCCTTCAATGGTGCGTTCATTCAAGCGGATAGTAATGTCGGAAAAGAGGGAGTGAGCCGTATTGTTGATAATAATTGCCTTGTCTGACGCCTCACATGGCACGTCTGCTCCTTTAGCCGAATCATGTTTCATGAGTTGTACTTCCACGCGAAAATAGGCATTGCATACATCCATCCAATGAATGGCTAGTCGAGGGACCGTGAATTGAATGGTACCGGAATTTTCCAATCCATTGACTGGTGTCAGAACGCTCGTATGCTGAGAAGTACTCGAGACATCGACTTTATCACTTTGGAATACATCGTAACGCGCATCCAATAAGGCAGGGGTTTCCGCCATGCTTGATGGGACGGATGTTCTAAGATTGCTTAGTTCTTAAAAGAGCATGCGTTGTTTAGCACCTCCGCGATAACGCCCCATCAAACTTCCTTTTCCCCATTTCGTATGATGGGCAACGGCCACATGACCACGGCGACGTTTAGGAGCAGGTGCTTCCACCCGATCTCCTTCTTCATCCGTGAAGACGCGTTTCCGACTCACTTTATTTTGAATAGCTTCTACAACACGTTCGGGAGCAGTCTGTAAAGTGCGTTTGGCGAGCGCTTTCACACCCTTTTTGAGATGGTGAACTCCTTCTTGTGCGGTAGAGCTGACAGCATCCGTGACAGCTTGTTTCGCAGCATTGAGAAACTCTGTCGTACGTAACGATTTTCCCAATGTTTTCTTTACCGTATGTACAAGTCCCTTTTGCGAAGGTTTTCGTGATGCTTTTCGAGAGGGTTTTCGAGAGGGTTTTCGAGAGGGTTTTCGAGGTGTTTTTCGAGAGGGTTTTCGAAATGTTTTTCTGGGAACACTCTTTTTGAGTGATTTGGGCAAACGGATGGATGGTTTCTTGACACCAGTGACACGAGGTCTAATCATGCGTGTTTTCTGTCCAATCACTTTATTCCATCCACCGCGTTGCATGAATGAACCTCTTCCAAACAATCGTCCAGAGGAATGTGGTCGGTGACGGATTAAAAAGAGATTCGTCATCGTGTCTTGATGTGCTTGGGAAAAGACAATTACTTAATTGCGCGACGTCGAAGATGCATTTTTACATAGGACCGTCCGTCTGTCATAGGGATGGGATGACCGTCATCCGACATGAGTTTGATTTCAATATCTTGCACCTGTTGACTTTTCACAGGGAGATAGGTGACATTCTGGAATTCATGATGAATACTATCTCCATAATCTTTCCCCGTGTAGGGAATCACACACATACAGTTTGTTTTCATACCTCCTACATAATGATAGCCTACAATATTACAATACAGGAGAATATTGTAGGTGAAGGCATTCAAATTCAAAGGGGCAGTCGCTTGCTGTGAGGAAGTGAGTAAGTCTGTTTTAAACCCAAGAATGTCTTTGAGCAAAGGATGGAGTTTCATACTGTAGTGTGGGGGTACGACCACTGAGACAACATGGACATGAGGCGCCAATGTAGTGATAGAAAAGTGGAAATTGTGACCATGCTGTCGATTTTGATTCAAACACTGCATCAACGTCTTCTCCGAATAAATACCGCGTGGAATGTTGAAGCGTGTAAACATGCCTTGTTCTCCCTGTTTGCCTTGTTTGTCTTGTTTATCTTGTTTGCCTTGTTCACCCTGTTTGCCTTGCTTGACTTGTTTGCCTTGTTTGCCTTGCTCTCCTCGCGGTGAATCCGTTTTGACAGGAAGGATAGAGGATGTAAAGACGGTCGAAATCGTCTCAGGATGATCCTTCAATGTCCCCACACTAAAGCTGACATCCACGGGTATTGTCTGAATGGTATTGATAAAGTTGACGACGGAGATACCGGCTTCCCATTGATCCCCATGGACTATGGGGATGGAAGGAACCAAGCGATTTTTGAAATGATTGGCTCTATTTTCAGGAAACAAATTGGGCTGAGCATTACTCAACAAGTGAATCGTTTCCTCATGCATGGTTGAGTGTCACTCTGTCCATAATTACCTAGTCTCCTTACGGCGGAGATGGAGTTTGAAATAGGATCGTCCTTCATGAATCGGAATAAATTCACCATCGTCACCACGCAACTGAATTTCAATCTCATCAATAGCGGATGTAAAAATGGGGTAATAATCAATATTAGACACTTCATACGACACCATTTCCCCCAAACGTTGTTTCTCTTCAATGGGGTGAATTTTCAAGATTTGTTCACGTTGTCCTCCCACAATACTTTCCGCCACAATATTACAATAGACGATAATGTTGAAGGAATTGGGAGTTAGGCTGAGCGGAGAGAGTGTTGTCATTTGTGTATTGGGTCCATAATAGGATTGGGGTAGACCTATACGATAACTCAACGCTTCTCCAAAATCAATAAAGGCATGTTCCGCGGTTTTCACCGTCAAATAATGATCTTTCGAGAGAGAGAGGGATACATCCGTCCACATCTGTAAATTCACTTGGAGTTTAGAAAAGAGTCCTTCCAAGGTATAACTCCCTTTGGGAATGTGGACACGATGAAACGAGGTAGAAATGTCCAGGGTGGGGTTGATGTAACCTTGCCGAATCATGTGGTCATAGATGTGCAACGGTTTCATGGTCTTGCTATAGAGATGAAGAAAAGGGCGAGGTGTGGGATGTGTATTCACCATCACCGATTGAATATCTTGTTTTCCCACATCCACTCCCAACACCATACCATCCACTAGATAAAACATGTTTTCTTGCCAGCGTTCCATCATGGTCGTCATGAGCTGTTGCATATCAACACTGAACCATCCAATAAAGGAAGTCAATCTATCTTTACAGACTTTCAGGGTGGATCCTTCTTGATACGCGACAGCGGGTGAATACAATGTCTTATCAGAGAGTCTATCTCCAAACAAGTAGGATTGTAAACACGTATTGGCCAACAGCTCTTTCGATTCGTAAGCATAAGGGAAATAGGATTTCTGAAACAAGCGATCCAATTCCTTCCCTTTCCATGGGAAGAGGGTGTCGAGGGTGTGGTTCCATCCTTTGGCATAATCAAAGGTATATTCCGGTAAACCATAGATGTGTAATGTCATCCCATGGGTGACATGTTTTGGACGTTGTTGATACCGACGGTAACTTGCAGAACAATGGTCCGGCGTTTCCGAGTGTATACAGGTTTGTTCATGATAGGTGAACATACCATATTCATGACTATGATTCAACATGTGTTGCCAGAGTTGTGGGGGATTGATTTTCAACACATACCCTTCCGCGATTTTAAAGTGAAGCACGTGAAAGACACCCACTGTTGTATACGTCACCCACACCATATCAGGCAAGGGGATGGCTTGATTAAAAGCTTGCACAAAGGATTGAAGGGTATAATATTTCGTGGGTAAATTGAAGCGTAATGGACTAGGGAGATGAGATAGGGTATGAAAAATCTCAAAAGAGTCGCCATGTTTGATGTTGAGAATATTGGGATGCTTCTTATCCTCGGTCTTATACTGTTGTGTCGGTTTTCCGTTTCGAAGCAAGACATGGGTCCCACTCAATGCATAGGGGACACTCTTCTTTTCAAAGAGAGCGTCCAATTCCATGGTTTGTTTCTGAAGGATAAAGGAGGGAACATGAATCGTGCTGAGGGGGAATTCCAAGATCCATTCTTCCCACACGTAGGTAGTCACTTCTTCTGTTTTGAAAATCTCATAGGCTTTAGATTGCCGGTCCATCTTGATTTCCATATCGTCCGTGCAATCGATGGTCAGTTCATAATGATAGGACATGGATGTGATGGTCCATGTCATGGGGGCGGGGAAGATGGTATTCAAATAGGTTTCCAACGAATAATAACCTGTGGGGGCGATAGAACTCCATGTCTTATCACTCTCTAAATTCTTGTAATAAAACGATTCAGGTCTAGACACATAAAATAACAGTTTGTTCTCCTTGATGAATTGACAAAGATCCGATGTCATTACAGTCACTTCTGCATTCACCCTATCTCGTTCACGAACGATCTCGTCAAGATTGTCAGTTCCTGCAGTGGGTTTGAATTCTTTCACCCTCCTTCTTAACGTTGCCAACCGTTCCTGTTTCACTTCAAAATCATGGAGAATAGTCCCATACATCTCCATCAAATCCACCAAACTATGATAGGCAAATACATTATACGTGTTGTAGATATGATACTTTTCCGTAGATGTGAAGGGAAGGGCATGTTGCCCCGTTTCATGCTGCATATCCGCACCACTGGCCAATACATTTTCTTTCCCATCTTTAGGATGGGAATGAACTAAATGATGAATGATGGGCCGTTTTGTACCTTGTTCCTTTTGAATCGATTGTCGAAAATTTTTCAATAAGACAGTATCAAACAATCGCTTCTTGGCTCCAAATCGTTTAGAGACTAAAACACCTTCCATCTTGTGTTGACGTAGGATTCGCATCATGTTGCGGTACTTTGCATTCAGTGTGTTGATATAGGTAGGCAAGAAACGGGAGGTGACTAAATCAGGAGCATCGGCTATATGAAGGGTAGGATCGATTTTGTGTAACTGTGTATCAATCTTGTCATACAATTGATCAATACGGTTTCTGAACCATGACACATGTTTTTTCTTGGGATGTGGATACTTCGTTTCACGTTCTTTTGGGGTGAGTGGATTGAGGAACTCCACTGGGAAAATAAATTGATTTTTCATGGTGCGTGTCGGTAAAGCAATCCATTTTTTAGAGGCCAAATGTTGCATTCGGAAAAAGGTGTGTTGATACATTTTCACGGCTTTCATCAACGCTCTCAGTTTAGGAAGAAGGATGCGAAGATTATGAAACAGGCCTATATGCCCTCTGGGAATAGGAGGTGCTTTTGCATTGCGTTTGAGAGAGCTCACAAAGGTATCGGTCCTCATCCACACAGCACGTGTCGTATCATCACTCAGGGGTTGTATATCCTGATAAGTCACTGGGGGAGCCATGGTAACAGTGGCTATTTTCTGCAAATCGGAGAGGATCCCATAATCCATCGCAGACAATGTATAACTGGAAGCATGCTTTACATGAAAGGACAATCTGTTGGATGAATGAAACACTAATTTCCCCACACCAAACCATTCTAATTGTTTGAATAAATTCAGCACTGAGATTTCATTTCCCAACATCCTTTCAATTCCATGTTTGGCAAAATGACAGCGGTGTAAGGGAATCACACTGAACCAATAGTCATGAGCGGGATATTTCTTTACGTCACATTCCTTTCGATGAATGGAGAGTCGTGTATGGATCCGAACGACATCCGTCAATGATAAATGATAGACACATTTGTCCAATAAGAGTGAGGCCGCCAAATGAGGGGAAAACACAAGGACGTAATGAAAGGCGGAGAATTCCTTGATTTGAAACAGGGAAAATGGGACAATGTCAATCACATAGACATCTGCTTCCTCTATGCCATTGCCTCCATAATACAAGTAGGATGGATGTGTCGTGACAGTCATCATGTTGGAAATGGTACGGCGTGTATATAATTCCAACGCTGTGATCATGGGGACTCGTTTCACTTCCTCATCGGATTCAAAAATGGTGTGACGACGGACCACATTGGTCCCTTCCATCGTATAATAAGGCAAATAGGCCTTCAAATCTTTCGTATCCACCATTTTCCCCACGGTAATATAACAATCTTCGGGAATCTTATCCACATTATTCACATACCCAAACTCTTTCAAGCCTACTTCCCATGTTTCTCCTTTAGGAATAAAAAGTGGATTTTCCAGTCGTGTAAAGAAATGATTGGCTTTATTGTCATACAAATGGGGTTGAGTATTGCTCAACAAGTACACATGTTGTTCCTCATGCAGTTCCTGCATGATTACAAATCAATAGCGGCGTACATTACCTAGAGGTTCTAAGTCTGTCACCCATGAGTTCATCGAGGCCGGATAACCTTGCCAGTGCACAAAATATTCTGGTCGTCCATTCCGACGTCGGGTCTTGAGCACTTTGTCCACTTGATAGACTTCTTCCTCCCGATGAATCACTTGTAATTCCTGAGCATAAAAGGATCCTTTGATCTCTTCTCCACTCAAGTCTTTGATCTTGTACATTTTGGTACCATGAGGGTTCTTGAGAATGTTGGAGACAATGAACTCTTCCGTCGACCAATTCGCTTCATACCCTCGTCCAAACGTTCCTTTATCACGTGAAATACGTACACGTGCTCCCACAGGGATAGACTTTCCCGGGACTGCAACCTTTTTATAGTTTTGTCGGAGACGTTTCGCATTGTTTCGTTTCACTTCCTCGGTATTGGAGGCATTCACATCCATCGGGGTGAAACCTGTAGATGAATGGGTGCTGTGATTGTATGCATACATGACATCTGCGATATAATCCACCCAATTCTTGTGATTGGTGGCTGTAAAGATACGTTCCAATTTATTCTTGACCGTACGGTTCAATCGTTCGACATGAGCACATTTATAGGGACTGTAGATGGAAAACAATTCAATAGCGTGCTTGTCCAAGACGTCTTTCACCGGTCGGTTATAAAATTCACGGCCTTGATCCGTTTGCAGTCGTTGCGGGGTGGGAATGGTTGCGAAAATGGCTTCTAAAACCCCCGACACTTCTTTGGCACTCTTGGTCTTGAGAGGGAATGCCCAGGCTTTGCGTGTAAAAATGTCCATCACCATGAGAATATACTTGTAGCCACGATTATGCTGTGCATACTTTTGATAATCGACAATATCCGCTTGAAATTGAATTTGCGGACCGCGTACACGATACGGGTGCAAGGGCTTAATACGATGCAATCGAGATTTGTGAAGGGTGTAGGTCGGTTGACGCATTAACCATTGTTTGACTTTTGTTTTTGAATAATGTGAAGCAGCAGCAAGTGCATTGACGCTTCCGTAGCCAGCGGGATGTTTGGGATTGTAATAAATCTTGTGCAACACCTCCTCCATCGACACAATCTGCTTGGTATTGACGTGGGGGTTGAAGATAGGCGGTATTTCCGTTGGAACAACAATTAAAGCTCGCCGTGATGGTGTACTGTGTCTCTGCGCTGTCGTCTGCGTTGCCTTGGCCGCAACAACGTCCAAAGATACGCGATAAGAATGAGGAGGCAATTGGCGCGGCTGCCGTTGCCATTACCTGAATGGTGAGCCATAGGATCCCAATTCAAGAACTCCTTTTTTACTTAAACGAGTATTGATGGATGATTTCAAGGGAGAACGCTTCGTCTTGGGAGAGGTGACAACCGAAGGTTTGACGACTTTCCCTTTCGATCGCTTGAGGACGGGTGGATCTGCGACGTGAGTGAGCGGAGGTTTTGCGGCGTGCGTGAGCGGAGGTTTTGCGGTGTGCGTGAGCAGAGGTTTTTCCAATCGCTTCCCATGATCATTGTCCAAATTGAAAAATTGGCGACGAAATTTATCGAACAAATACATCCGGGCGTTCCATGCAGCGATATCATTGGCAGTAGGACGGTGACGCACAATATCTCGTGCAATACGGTCAAGATGGGCTTGTTGAGGAGTCATCATCATGGTTCTCACCCTCTGATCTTCCGCTTGACGTTGCAACATGGTCGACATCAGTTGGGTACTGTCACCACCGCCGCCCATTTGCTGTCCGCCACCAGTGTGTTCATTCATGTCAGATTTGGGAACCACCACTAATTCACTAAAGTCCATTTTCGTTTTATTGGGTCTTTTGCTTAACTTAAACACAATCATCGGTGGATTAAATAAGTTGGTGCGAAATCGGTACTCAAACGGACAATTTGTAGTGAAATCAATAAAGAGGTAGGCATAATTCCCATACTTTTGAACCAATGTTGTTAATATATCATGTACGACGCTCATATTGCCTTTTGGGAGCATTTTCCCCATGAATTGAGCCAATTGTTGTTGATTTCTCGGATTATTGAACGCGACCAAATAATGGACATTGCCATTACGCATACGTTGTTCTTTATCACCATACAGATACTGTGTGATTTGCACTGCGAAAAACCGTTTATGATGAGATCCTCTTAAAAATAAGCCCGTCACAGTTTCATTGTTTTGAGATTCCTGTTGTAAATC
This sequence comes from Prostheceraeus crozeri, assembly GCA_907163375.1. Classification (NCBI taxonomy): domain Eukaryota; kingdom Metazoa; phylum Platyhelminthes; order Polycladida; family Euryleptidae; genus Prostheceraeus; species Prostheceraeus crozeri. Next base: position 940,081 of record CAJQUW010008068.1, on the reverse strand, counting down.
ATCGAGAACAATTAAATCATTTTCTTGCAATTGATCAAAATCATCTTGGGTAGGGACACCCATTTTCAAGATCACCTCTTGTAACTCTTTATGAAATGGACTTTCTATCCCATAATACCACCAGACTTTACGAATGGGCTTTTTAAATAAAGTATGACGATTCTTGATCATATTCGCCACAAACGTGGACTTTCCCGATTTACTAGGACCCGAGACAATCATGGATGAGTCATTCTCTAAACGGAAATCCATCTTGTCAAATCATAAAAGTCAGACATATATTCCATGCATCATGTATTAAACATAACTTAAAATAGTTTCCAAAACATAGAATCATTTCCAGAATAAAGAAGAGGTGGAATAAAACGTCCACGTGTACATGTCTTAAAGAGTGAGTTTTCAAGAGCAGTCACCATTTCACTCATCAATGTCCTTTCCATGTCATGGGTAAGAGGATTCATATTGTACCGTGCAAATGCTTCCTTTAACATGTTGGGAAAGGCGCGACGATGGATTTCGTAGGCACTACGCACAATGAAATAATGTTCAATATAGTTCAACACAGACCACTTCTCATTGACACACTGTCCTGCTTTGTACCATGAGGATGACACATACCACTGACTCTCCTGTTTGTGTTCCACCATATCCTTGAACATTTCGAGGAATCGATTGATCCATTTCTCGGCTTGTATTTGATCACCGTCAAAGATATGCAGCGTGTGTGACTCTTCCCGGATGCGAATGTACACACCGAGTGCTTGCGCCTTGGCATAATCCGTCCGCATCCTCCTCCAATCCTCCTCTTCCGTGGGTTGAGCACTCCACCTCTGAGAAAGCATGTTTGTCATCTCATCCTCCTTTTGTTTCATAAGTGCAATACTGTCCTCTAATTGGGAGAGATGATCGAGATCATCATCTATAAAGTGTTTGAGTTCCTCCCAATCAATATCCTGTTTAGATTGCACCATGTGTATCAGATCAAATAAACCACTGGAGGGAATGTGTGCCTTCTTTATATCGAGTGTCAGCTTTGTCTTCTTCTTCTTCTTCTTTTCCCCACCGCTGTGCTCTGACATTCCTCCACCTGTTTGATGCGGACTTGGATTTGATCCACAGTAAAACACAGTTTCAGAGTCTTTGTCTGTGGATTATAGTATATGCCTGTGGCGCGGAAGATGGTATTTGCTTGAAGGAAGGTATTCGCCTTGAGATTGGCAAGAAGATGTCCAATAGTGGCCAAACTAACCTTCTTGTTCTTTCCATTCTCCTTCATCAGGAAGATGGGCGTGTCCTGCTTTAGCTTCATAAAGACACTGTCGTAGGCCGATTTCTTGTGTACATAACCGAGACAGGAGATAAAGTTGTAGGCAGATTCGGGTTGGACTTGTTTGTAGAGGGATTGTATCGCATCTTCCAACGTCTTCAAATCGCGTGAGACGGCTTGAGAAATGGTGAAGAGGGAGGTGAGTTGATCGGAATCGTACCCAGTGTTATTGTACGTTTGTGCACGCCATCCATAAAATCCCGTGGCAAACACGAGTTTTGAGATGTCTCGTCGTGATTGCCAATCCATCGCATCCATCGTCGCATTCTCTCCGCGAATGGGATAATATCCAGTGTTATTCCATTTCTTGCCCAATACCAGACGTGTGATGGGCAGAGGCTCCAACTGTGGTTGTGCCTTGGTAAGATAGTTCTTCTCGGCTTTCCCATTCGTATGGAAATAGGACTCCGTCGCTTCAACAAAGACTGGCTTCGATGTCGGTGTATCTGACGAATACGTGACTTTCACCTTCTTCGCGAGAGGAGCTTCCAACGTGTTCGTACGTTTACCCATGACTGAATGAAAATGACTGAAATGGCTCAGTTTATATAGAGTTGAGCGTGGGAAAATTTCTTCTCATTGGTTGACGCCCACGCCTACAAGTGCTCTGATTGGTGCTCCGTCAAATTCACGATGAATCATTCATTTTTGGTGGTGTACGGGGCTTGTCCCTTTTTGTAGGTCAAATTCACGAGATAACGCTTGATTTCATGGGAATTTGCTGAGTCATTTTACGATAACATCGGTCGATTTGGTGTGGAAAAGTACCTCAGAATTCTCGATAAATCACCTGATTTTACGAGGATTTGTAACAGAGTGTGTTCTTCAAAGTCACAGTGAATCGATTGATATCATGGGAAAATAACACATCAAATCCGTAGTATTTTTAACGATGTCATGGGAAAATCATCCTTTAAATCTTCGGTATATCGTTTGATTTCATAGGAATTTTACTGTGTGAACGTGTCTTATTCACACTCTTCGATAAATCGTTCGACTTCATGGGAATTTCATTGTGCGGTTTGGTGGGGTTGAGTATAGGCGTTTTGGACACATCATAATTGACGACTTCCACATCGAGTAAGGGTTTTCCACTCTCTTTACGTTTTTTGATATCTTTCATCATTTTTCGACCAGATAAGAGGGTAACCAAAATGAATATGACGAGTGTAAAGAATTGTGATAGGGTTTCTTTGAATGAACCAATGAGTGAACATTTTAAATCTCCTCCGTTGGCTGTTGAAAGTGTGTTCACTATGGATTGAACATTGTCCATGATGATAGTGTTGATGACGTGGGTATGGTTTACTTAGTGTTTGGAACCGATCGATGCATGTAAGGCTTGTTTGAAAGCTGCTGGATTATCGTGATATGCCATGGCATAGGCTTGTGCGAAGGGGATTTGTTTCTTGTTAAATTTCCGTTTTTGACCCAAGTATTTGCGAGTTTGAGGGGGTGGTTTCACAAATTTGCGGAGAATGCCTTTATAAGATTGAATAAACTCATGCTGTAAAGGTGTTAATTTCCCTGGATTCTCTCGCATTCTGCTCATGAGTGCTTGCATATCCTTGACATATTCCTCAGGCAATTGATCGACATGACGGTTAATTTTCTTTTTCGAGCATCCTATCCCTGAACTTAGGGATTTCAGTACATTGGTAAAGTCCTGACGTCGACTTGAACATGATTCACACTGACACGTCATTCTTGTCTATCATCCTCTATCCCACATAACTTAGTTTACATGGCGTTCACCAAATTCATGTAGCGTGCGTGGACGTCTGCATTTTGGTTGGTTAAGTGGGCAATAAACTCTTCCTTTTGAGTCAGCAAGTCACGCATGCTTTCCAATGTCTCATCCAAATAGTCTCCATTGCCATCTGTACGATTGGGTTCATGAATGTGTTGATTAAATGCATCTTCCAACACGTGCAAGATGCGTTTGCGAGCATTTAAATGACGTTCATGGAGACGAATAGAATCATTCAACAGTTGAACAATGGCGCTGTTTTTCAAATTGTTCAGTTGAATAATGTACTCGTGGGAGTTGTCAATGACAGGTGAATTGACTGGGTAAAACATTCTTTCCTCCACGGGGTGTGCGTCCATGGGTTGTTGAGAGGTTCCTACCCCCACTGAGTGTTGTTGTTGAGGGGTTCCTACCCCCACCGAGTGTTGTTGGCGAGGTTCGCTTGATTCTTGTACCTCTGGATTTCCCACTGTGTTCGACATGGCTTGGACATAACTGTTGTGATCATTGACAGGACCTGGGTAATTATCAAATGTCACATGACTTAGTGTAGGTTGAATATTCTCTAACGATAGAGGACTCATATCAATCTCATTCGCAGCCATGGCTAAAACATCGGGCGGCAATCGATTCCATTCTTCTTGTATTTGATGGACCGTATGGGTGGGATCCGGGGAGCATCCACTCTGGCTCGATCGTCAACCATACTTTTCACGACAGCTTGCAGCATAGCGTGAGCAGGATCAGGTGTTGCTAAGGCGCGATGATCCGCTGGAGAAGGTCGAATGAGTGCTTCTAGACTATCGTCTGCATCCAAATCTGTATTCATAGGTTGAGGGGGTCGCAAGGAGGTTGCACAACGTGCGGTGGGTGATAATTGACGATCTTGTCCTGTCAACGTAGAGGACACCTTCAAAGAGGATCTCGGAACATGCTGTTGAATAATATACTTGAGTTTGCTCACATTTTCTCCCTCCATTCGCTCGTTTAAAATATGGGTATGTTGACGCGCAAATTGTTGAGCTGTCTTCCTATCCACCGTTCCATCGAGGGTTTCCCCGCATAGACATGCATAGATGAACTCTTCACTTGCTTTGATCTCTTCTTTTGATTTATATTTTAGATGGTGTGAATTATAAATATGCCTTCTCAGACGATCTTTTTGATAAGGCAATTTACAGACAGGACATCGGGTTATTCTCAATTTTCGCAACGTCAGGGTCTCTTCACTTTCACGCGCTCCTCCCTTCATGGTTGATTTTTGTTGTGTGTTCCTGTGCATGCTTAAATACATTTGTTGGCCATTGAAACAAAATACTGAAATGAGCACAGATACGATTCAATGTCTCTTTGATATAAATAAGACTTGCTGCTGAAATCACACGTTTATGATACAGCTCTTGTACATAGGTCAAATGTTTCTCATTCATAAAGCTCCATAGCGTTTCCTCATACAAAACATCATCTTCAAAAATAGCCATGAGTAAATACACACGTCCCACGATGGAATAGCGGTCATTCAGTACCAATTGATTCAAATAGACGGTGGACGTGTCGGTAAACTCTTCTAATGTGGGGATATCATTGCCTCGGATGCGTTCATCGAACCAAAAATCAATAAGGATCTTCATCCGCGCTTGGTGAGAAGGAGTGGTCGAACTGTCTGTGGGCGTGATGTCCATCTTCCACGTGGTCGTCTTTTTCGAGGATGTCTTGTCCGAATAGGGCGATGTCGTCTTTTTCGATAATAGGGTAGGAGTAACATGATCTTATTTGAGAGAGCGTGAGGATCCATAACTTAAATAGTTACTCATCGCGGTGAGTATGCGTACAATCTCTCTCAGAAGAAAAAGGAGTACCAGTAGCATGTTTTTCCAAATCTATCAACCCCAATAGCAGAATGCTTATCATATGGAAAAGCAACATGATTCATAAAACGACATTCTTTATTCATACTTAGTCTGCGTCGCTTACATATTCTTCTTCTGATGACCATCCAACAGAGATATATTCAAAATTAAACGTTATACAATAGACACCAAGAATCTCTTTGTTATCACTGTCCATAAATTCATAGTCCCATACGTTCTTCAGTGAGGCTAAATAGTCATCCATTTCTTCGACGTCACTTTCATAATAACGTTCACTAGCGCCCATCAATGGTGGAGAATCATTTCTTTTGTATTCATAAATCGTGAATGTATCCATGGAGAGTTCACATTCAGGCTTCACTTTGATCTTCTCCTTCACATAGGGAATCACTTTCTCTAACATCGCGTGCGGTTGACATGTCGTTTTCGGATAAATAATGAGCTGATTTGGATAGGTGTACACGTGAAAGTCTTCCATCATGTATGTGTCTTGAACGTTTCTCTATTTTTACCTAGTTCTCCAATCGATAGGTGCTCCGAACATGGAATGGGGCACACACATTGCTCCGTTCTGTGCTCCGAGCATGGAATGGGGCACGTCTAATGCTCGGAGCAGGGGATGGGACATTTGCAAAACTATAAAGTCAAGCCGAAAATGTTCCGCCTTCATAACACTCGTGAACATACAAGAGGATGGTCGACCTCACCGGATTAAGGGATCGGAACGCGTTAGAAGAAGAGGTGGTTGTGATCCCAGACACTCCACCACCGACCCCAGAAGAAGATGATTTTCCAACGGATCTACCATCTCACTGGGGTTCCATTCCCGATCCGGACGGACCGTATTCCCTACCTCCGACGCCACCCACCATCGATGGACCATTTCCCATCCCACCGTCACCCTCCGTCACCGATCCCGGATCGTCAAGTCTGATCGGCGAGAATTGGGAACTTGACTTTCTTTACGATGAGCAGGAGAATATTCCTCCTAACTTCGATGACTATCTTGGACTCGATCTTCTATTCACTCGCCGTCCCTTTCGCAAACCATTGACGAACCTTAATGCTTATTTGAACCGTCGAACAGAGCTTGACAACATCAACGAAGCTATCGCCAATTTGGATAGTGTGGACTTTATAAGTGAAGTCAGTGACTGGGTTTTTTAAATGTGTAATTATTCTTTCTATCTTGATTTCTTCTCAATAAACATACATGGTAAGCTTTGACTATTTTATTCAAGGGTGAACTGGGTTATAGGACATATCATGATAGAAGTTAAAATCAATGATTGAATTTTAAGATTGGAAATCGTTCATGAAATTGACAGTGCTATCATTCCCAAGTCAATGATTATCAAAAATAACAGGTCATTGGAATAACATTTTATTATAGAGTTGTACTTTCTTGAGTTATTTCACAACATGCATTATTCTTGCACAAGGTACGATGTTCGGCATAGTCACTTAAGTTACAATAATGAACAATATAAGACTTGTGGAGTTGTCCATTGTCCACCGTGGTTGATTCATGCATCACAGTGATGGGGTCAACCTTGGTCCAGGCCCATGCAGCTTCACAGGAATCATAATTTAAATACAGTGTATGCACATAAAGTCGATAGTGTAGTTCAAAGCAATAATGAAGAAGAATCTCGACCACATCTGACAGCGCACAGTGGTACCCATACTGTACTTTGGCAGTAATGGTCAAAAGACCGTTCCAGGACAGGACAAGTCAAAAAAAAAAATTGGTATCTTTAAAAACGACATAAATTCATGAATTTAGTCCCTTTTTCAGGTTTTTAAGACCTGAATTCATGAATTTAGTCCATTCAAAAAGTACCATTTTTTCAAAAAATGGTATTTTTAAAAACAACATAAATCGGAGCGAAGCTCCTCTGGCTTAAGCCGATTCATGAATTTGAACCCTTTTTCAGGTTATGAAGACCTAAATTCATAAATCGGCTAAAGCCAGAGGAGCTTCGCTCCGATTTGGGCGTTTTTAAAAATACCCAGTTTTTCAAATTTTTCAAAATCTCAAATTTGAGAATTACAATCGGGCGAAGCGCGAAGCCCTAGAACCTTCGGTTCGATTTTCACCCCCCGCCAAAATCATGACCGTTCTAGGACACCAAAAATCATAAAAGTTGAAAATCTCAAATTTGAGAATTACAATTTTTACCTTGAAAATCATGACCGTTCCAGGACACCGAAAATCATAAAAGTTGAGTATCTCAAATTTGAGAATTACAATCGGGCGAAGCGCGAAGCCCTAGAACCTTCGGTTCGATTTTCATTGCTTAAATCATGACCGTTCAAGGTCATCTAAAACCGGACACCGAAAATCATAAAAGTTGAGAATTTCAAATTCATGAGTTTAGACGTTTTTCAGGTTTTTAAAATATATCATGTGACTAATAATATTTCTTTAAAAATGGAAGAAACAAAAATGGAAGGAACTTCAGAAATGAATGAAACAAAAGTGGAAGGAACCTCAAGAATATATCCTTCGTTATCTCAATTAAAAATAAGTGAATTAAATATTGAAAAACACAAAGATAGAGTACGTTATATGAAAGATAAGGAATCTCAATTATTATTAAGATTAGAGCATTATAAAAAATTAAGAAAGAGATGGACTAAAGTTAAGAATGTAACACAAGGAATTGGCATATTCTTAACAATAAGTTTAGGTGCTTTAACAATTGTTATATCTTCAGGTGTTTTAGTAATTCCAGTAGTTGCTACAGCTTTAACAGGTACGGGTGTTTTTGCAACTTCACTTGCTACAATGTTAGATAAATCTTTAATAACTAAGAAACGAAAATCATTAAAAACTAAGCATTTACATATTAAAGAAGTCTATGATAAACTACATTACTACTTTCAAAGAGTATGTGATGATAATGTTATTACGTTAGATGAGATTGAAAAATTTGATCAAATAGCTAATGAAGTAAATCAAATATCATTTCAATCACAGACAGAAAAAGTTAATGATAAAAATAAAAAGGATGGTAAAATTTCTAGTGATGGTAAAACTTTTAGTGATGATAAAATTTTTTTAGAAGAGCTAAAAACTTTATTAGACAAAACTTTATTAAACAAAACTTAATACGAGAAAACTTTAAACGAGAAAACTTTAAACGAAAAGATTACAAACAACAAAGCAATAAAAAAATAATTTGTTCAGTAAAATGTTTTTGCTGTATTCCAATGTTACCACAAAATTCAAATATTATATTTTAAAAAATAGATAAAATTAAAGCTGATAATAACAAAAAAATATTATACCACTATGTTGTATATTTTTTATTACTCAGTAAACAAATCTTCGATAACTCTATCATGAATTTTTTATCAATATTAATTGTAATGAATCCATAATCTTTTGCCCAAGCATTATTACACGATTGTTTAAATTCATCTTTATCTCTTATACATAAATCTCTTAGCAAATCACTTAAGTTTCTTGCATTTATTTCAAATAGTATAAATATATTTGCATTCTTTCTAATAACACTTCCATCTAATGAATACATACTTTGTGTCAAATAAAATACACTACAGTTATTATGTCTACCTCTTGTAAAATAATTTCTCTGAACTGACTGATTTCTATCATTAACACAATCATCAAAAATTACACAATGTTTCATTGTTTTATCTAGTTTACTAGGATCTTGCATATTACCACTATCATCTATTAATTGTATCTTTATATGGTTATTTTTATTAGATTCTACTAACTGACTATTTTCTACTGCTTCCTCACACCATGAACTTATTTCTTCTTCATATTCAGATTTTTCGTATTCTTCGAATAGGGAAGCAATTGCTGTTTTTTTAAGATTATTTTCAAATCCATATTTTAAAAATTGATAGACAGGTTGTTCTGCTGTTGTTGTATAAATTATAAGATTGTTATAATCCAAAAAATTTGGAGTCGTTAAAATTTTAAATAATAGATACGTTTTTCCACAACCTGATCTTCCGCAAATAACTGACAATACTTTATTAGATAAATTTGGATGATGATTAAATTTAAGTTTTTTTTTATTTAAAGACATTACACTCATTTTTTAATAAAAAAATTTTATTTTATTTTATTTTTATTTTTAAAGAAGAAGAAGAAAATTAAACTTTTCTAGCTTCGCGTGATAGTTTATACCTCTCGAACGGGAGTTTATACCTCTCGAACCAAAAGATCTATCATAATCTCTTCGCCTCCAAAATTTATTTCTTGTCCTTTCTCATCAGTGATTCTAATGTTAATGTTGTTAATAGTTTTTCTTGTAATAGGGAAATATATTAATGTTTGTGGAATTACATTTAATCTATAACCAATGGGAACAGTAAAAGCTGGAAAACTGAATATTAAATTTGATAATTTACCATTTATATAACCTCCTTCAATAATGTCACAATGTACAACAATTGAATTTATTTCAGTTATTTTTGGAATCTTCTCACTTAAATGATAACCTTGACTATAAGTTTCTTTATTAAATCCTAATAGCTTTGACAATGATCTATCATGATTAAAATCAACTTGATGATTTTCGTCTAAAGTAAGAGAAAATTTATTAACTGCCGGTTCAACTGCAAAATGTAATTGTTTCTTATCTTTAAATGGTATCCCTAAATGTCTCTTAATTTCATTTGATATTGTTTCAACTTCGTAAGAACCAGGAAGAAAAGTTAGTATTTTCCATGTTTTACCTTTATCAGTAGAATATCTAAATTGATCATTCACATCTTTGATAACGTTTTGAATAGTGTTAAATGTGGAGAAACTAGTCAATGCAATTTGATAATTTTTATTTTGTTCTAAATGTAGAATGGGTTCTAAATTACAAGTGTGTGATGAAGTAGTTGTTATAATTTTTAACGTCGTACTAAATTTTGATGAACCCAAAATCTCTATCAAATTTTCTAAATGATTATTAATTTTGTCTAAATCTGCTGAACACATTTTTAAACTAAAAATTAAATAAATATTTTTTTATGAAATATTTTTTTTATAAAAAATTAAAAACAACAACATATTTCAGCTACGGGCGAAGTCCTAGATCACTCGGTTCGTTATACTTTTATAATCCTCTTCATTTAGAATCTTCTTTTCTAACAGTCTTTTCAATATAGCATGAATTTCATTGAAACTAGAATTATGTCCTTCTTTTATTGCCGATATTAAAATATTTAATCTATTTAGTAATTCTTGTGGATCATCTGGTAAAAATACAGTTATTTCTGTTTTCTGTTTTTCAGATAAACCTTTCCCTACTTTAACTCCCGTTGATAATAAATTTTCTAATTGTTTATAACGTCTAAGAGTTTTTACTGTGCCAACTCTATCTAATATAGTTTTATATTTTATTAGATCTTCTACAGCATAATTTTTTAAATCTGCTCCTCTTAAAAGATCAACAAAATTTCTATCTAAACTAATAGGTTTTTTATCTGGAGTAAAAATTAATCCTCGTAAAGGTTGTGGAAATATTTCTTTACCACCAAGATAAAATCTTGCAAATAATTTTTTATCTAAAAAGAAAGTAGAATGTTCGAATAACATAGATTTTGGTAATTTTTTATCTATGTTTGACTCTAATAAACCATAGTCATCTAATAGTGTTTTAAGTACAGGATCCGCTATATCAACACGTTTTTCATTAAGTTCCTTTTCAAGAGTTTTAAATGGTTCGACAGTTTTTTCATAATCAGTTTTTACTTCTTCAGTTAATTTTAATTTATCAAACATATCAGATTGAATACCAGCTTTTGTCATTCTATGTTGAAGATGATTTTCTTTCATAATATTTCTTTGTTTTATTAATTCGTCTAATTGTTTTATTCTTTTAAAATTATCAGCTCTAACTTTATCCATTTTTATATGATAATTTTATATTATTATTTTATTTTATTTTTATAATATTTTATATTGTTATATTGTTATATTGTTATATTGTTAAATTTAGAAAATAGAAATTAGAAAATTAAAAAGGTAAAGTAGTTATTCCATCAGGTAAAATTTTTCTTTTATCATCAAATGGATCTAATGCTAATTTATGTTCTTCTTTTAAATACATTTTATGTTTTTTTGAATTAAGTCTATAATTATATGCTGTTTTTATTTCATTATTAAATAATGCATTTTTATAATCTTGAAATGTTATTTGATTAGCTACTGATGCCTTTGAAATTCCTTTCAATGTTTTATGTGTTTTAACGGGCGAAGCCCTGGAAGACATCTCCGATGTCCTAATATTATTAGTTGTATCATAACAGTAACATTTAGATTTTAAAAATATAGCTTCTGTTATGAAATCTTCATTTCCTTCTAATTCATCTTTTACTTTACATAAATCAGAAGGATGAATGATATCTTTTATTTTATTAATTTCTTCATCAAGTGAAGAACCATATGGTACTGTTAATTCTAAGAAAATAGAATCTGTATCTGTAAAGTGTAATTTATAGTTTTTGCCATAAGCAGGTGCTAAATAATCATATATAAAACTATACATAAATAGTTTAGCTAATTCTAATATAGTGAAACCAATGAAATTAAACTTATCATGTTTTACAATGCTTCTTCTTAGATGAACAGCACAAAGTTCATCACTGAATCTAGTAGTTCTTTTATATGTAGGTTTCCTTGTTAAATTTTGAAATCTATCTCTATCATAAACTATTTCAATATTTTGTCTATTACGCACATTTTCTAAAGTCTTACCATAAAATGCATTATTCATTAATTTGAAGAAAACGTTTCCAAAATCATCTTTATTTCTTTTAGCTATTTTACGTTTTTCAATATTGAACTCTATATAATTTTTTAACCATTTAGATTTTCTATACTCTAGTTTTCGATGTATTTTGGTGAGAATCATGCCATGATCTAAATACCAATCTAGCATTCTTCCTTCAACAACATACTTTCCTTTATTGCTTTGTGTTAACATAAGTTTTTTTGTTGGTCTGTATTTTTTCGGAATTATAGATTTTTGATAATCTGAAAAATCTTCTATATTGGGAATTTTGTTTTCTGGACAGAAAGGATAATATTTTGTTGCTTCTTTTATATAATCAGGGTATACTAAATCAACTTCATATACATAACCAAAATTATTTTCACCATCATATGTTCTTTGATAATCTAGATTATTACACCATGTCATTTCACCTGTTGGTAATTCCTGTATCATGCAAGAAGAATATAAGCTATTAAAATCATAATATAATAAATAGTTTTCTCTCATGAATTCATCAATTGCTTTTTCACGTTCTACTCCTTCTCGTTTCGTTCGAAAAATTTCTAATATTTTTTCTTTTTCTTCTGGAGATAAAGGTTTTATTATTCCATATTCTTGTGGATTTACTTTCTTATTATAACATTTAACATATCTATTACCTAAAACTGATGAAACTCCACCTCTAATTCCAGATTCAAAAAATAATAATTTATCATATGTATTTTCTTTATAATGTTTAAGTTTAACGGACTTTGTCCTAGAGCCATCGGCTTGAACATTTGTATGTTTTAATCCTGCTAACCATGTTAAACCTGGTGTAGAATAACAATAACATGGATCTATTCCGTAATATTCTAAACACATATCACGAAAGTTTTCAAAAAGATCAGCTAGTATTAATACATCTATCTGTAGATATTTCATTGTATAATCATACATTGTTTTACAATTTAACTCTCTCCAATTCTTTTCAGCTTCTGCATAGTCTTCGTCAGATAATTGTGATTGTTTTAATGTTGATTTAAATTTATTTATTGGAGGAAGTTGTTCTTCTTCCATAATTTTATTCACAGAATTAAAATCTCCAGTTATGTACTCATACGGAAATATTCCTTTTAAAGGTTTTAAATTACATTTATTTAATATTTTACATTGTTCAGATTTCAAAGTTTTTCCCATAACATCTAATGAATAAGGAGTAAAAAATCTAAATGCATCTAAAATTCTAATACAACCTAATTGCATTGAAAAATATTCTTCTTCTTGTTTACATAGTACATTTATTTTTTGTTGTTGTAATTTTTCAGATGAAAATAAATCTTTCATTACTAGATGGAAATCATATTTAGAACCATTGTAGAAATATAAAGGAACAAAGTTATATTTAAATTTGTTAGCATTAAGATTACAAGAATTATGTGCTGCACCTCTATATAATCCATTTAGATGATCATGATCTTTTACTTTATCAATATATCTACCTCTGCCAGTTTTATATTTATTTGTAAAACCTTTTCCACAGTAATAACAATTTATTTCATCATAAAATTCTTTTCTTTCTTCATCCGTTAATGGTATCATTGGTTTATTTGTTTCAAGCAATTGTGAAAAACGTCCTTGTAATTCTTCTACTTTCTTTGTAAACATTTCTGAACTGTCTTCACCATAGTATTGTAAATATTCTGATTTAAATAATTCAGGATAATTTGAATGAATGTACATTCCCCAACATAATGGTTTTTGTTCAAATAAATATTTTTCTTTACTTTGTTCAGTTGAACTTTTTCCAGGTGCACTTCTTTCAGGCGCACTTTTTTCAGGCGCACTTTTTTCAGAATTATAATTTTCAGAATCGGGTGAAGCCCTGGAACTTTCCGTTCGATTTTGTGTCATATTAACATTATATGCTTCAAAATCACAATAAATAGTAAAGGGTACTTTATTTTTAAAATACCATTTATTATATTCTAAATAATCATCTTTAGGAAAAGTATTTTGAACTGCTTCGTTTTGTTGACAATTCTCCAAATGTCTATTCATTTCTTCTAAAGTTCTAAAACTTGTCATACATTGAAGACAAGGAAAATTTTTATTATCTGAAGTTTTTGTAAATATAGAAACATCTTTACACAATATAAAATGACCCTGATAATATAATATATTCGCTTGTGCTGGTTGTTTTGACTGTTCTAGTTTTTCAAATTCATCTTTATATATTTCATGTGTTTCATTAATTTCTTTTGTAAGATTAAATGTATTTTGATAATAATTTTGATTTAATATTTGAACTGATAACTATATTCTTTATCATATTGTTCTTCATATTGTTGTAGACATTTTTTTAAACATTCATTTATTTTTTGTTTGGTTTCATTTTCTTCATTATTTAATTCTTCATTATTTAATTTTTTATTATTTTCTTCATTTAATTTTTGAATTGTTTCTATCTTATTTTGATATTTATGGTGATATTCTTGTAGTAACATTTTTGTTTGTTGTTGATAATCTATTTTACATTTTTGTAAACTTTTATTTAAATTTTCTAATTTTTGTTGGTATTCTGAAGATAAAGATGAATATTTGTAATTATAATCATCAGTACGTCCTTTATAATTATTATGATTAATCATTATTGGTGATAGTGTTTTAACAAGTTCAAATTTTTCAGTACATATTATATTTCCTTGGTAAAAAATATTATGATGCATGTAATTTCCTCTATCATTATATACTATTTCTGATTGACATAAATTTTTATTATTCAAATAAAATTTTTTTGAATCTGAGTAAAGTGGAGTAATTTTACCAATAGAAACATAATTCACATTTAATTCAAAAACATTTACTTCTATTAAATTTTTATTCTTTTTATGAAACTTTATTAATCTATTATAATCATATGGAAATTCATCTAAGCCATCAGAAAGATCAAATTCACTTATGTATTCTTCTTTATTGTAATGACTTAGTCTTTCTTTATGATATTTTGCAGGATGTAAATGTGCTATAATACTCCACAGAAAACAATAATCATCTTCATTTTTTATGTTGATTAATTGAGGTGAACTGAAAGGTAAAGGAACATAACTACCACCAGTATTATTTTTATATTTATCAATTACTATTTTCTTAGATATTATTTTAACAAATCTCCAACCAGATTCACGTAACTGGGCTTCAATTATACAATTTTCTAATTTAAGTATCATCGATTCAAATATGGGTTGTATATTATTTACATTATGAATTTCTTGTGACTTTGTAAAATGTCCTTGTATTATTTCTTCAGGAATTCCATCAGGTCCATTTTTTGTATAAAGTACTTCTACATTCATATAACATTTGAAAGATTTCTTAAATATATTAGAAAAGTTGGTTAGAATATCAGAAAAAGTTTTATCGGTTTCATTATATTCAACCGATTCATTAAATAAATATTTTATATCTGTTACGGCTTCATCAAATTCATCTATTTCGTTAAATTCATCAGTATCGCTAAATAAATATCTTCCATCTGATACATGTTCATCTTCACTATTAAAAACTTTTTTATATTCCGAATGTGAATAATCATCAAACATTTTTTTAACTTTTATATCAGTAGGCAATGTTTCTAGATAGTTTTTATAACTATTTAATTTTAATATATTTCCTTCATCAACTCGTTCTACATTTTGTAAATGCATTTTACTTTGTAGATGAGATTGATAACTTCTTTTTGTTTGTAACTTTTTTTTACATAAGTTGCAATAAAATTTTTCCATTTTTTATTTTTTAAAGAAAAAATTTGTGTTTTAGTTTTTTTTAAAAGAATTTTTGTTTTAATTTTTAGAGAAAAAAAAATACTAATATATCTGCAAAATCGTGCGAAGCCCTAGTACCTTCGGTTTGATTATGATAAATTTGTTTAATTATTAAGTATTTCACTTACACCATTTATTAATGGTTTTATATCATTATATGTTTTTTTGGCTTCATCAAATGTAGATTTAGCATCAGAAAATGTAGATTTAACATCAGATATTATTGGGGTTGCTTTTCTTAAACCGTTTCTAACATCATTTATTGCAATTTTTAAATAGTTTAATGTTTCATTATCTTGTAATCTGTTAGGTATTGGTATACCAAATTTTGCATTTAAATAATGATCAAAATAAAAATAAAATGTATCAGGAATAATTTTTAGTGGTACTTTTGCTTCAGACTCTAAAAAGATAATTATTTGTTCTATAACTTGATTTGATAAATGTTTTGCATTTGCATACATTCTAATATCAAAATCTTGAGAGTTATTATAGATTTCATGTTCGGTATCTACTAATATATTTAAATCTTTATCATATACTTGCATATGTCCTCCTATGGTGTCAACACGTATTATTCCATATTTATGTTGTGTATAATATGATAAAGGCATATTCATTTTATAATTTTTATTAATATCATTAAAGAATGCTGCATTATTTTGTGTAGTTGTAAAAAATGTTTGAATGTTTTCTCTAATCTTATTATCTACATCACAAGCTTTATGAGCTAATACAACTATTTCAATATTTTGATGTCTTCCTTTTGTAAATATTTCTGACATATTTTTTTGTTTTGATAAACTTGCAACATCATCTAAAATTAATAAAGATTTATTTTCAGGTGTACCAGCAAAACTTTCCATATCTTGTAACTCATCTAATTGTTTATCATTATAGACGTTTGTAAAAGTTGGCCATTCAGAAGTATGCATACAAAAAATATGTACTTTTGTTTCATCCTTATAATATTGGTTTATATATTTTTTAATAAACGTAGTCTTACCACTTCCAGTTTTACCGTAAACAATGAAATGTAAATTTTCTTGATACATTTTACCTTGTTTAATATTTTTATTATTAGTTTTATCCTTAATCTTATCTTCCTCAGTCTTCCATCCTTCAAAAGTTTTTTTTTCTTGTTTATAAAACTTTATTCTCTTTTGTTCCTCTGTTAGAAAGTAACCCCATTGATTACCAATACATATAACAAGATGATAAATAAAAAATATTAAAATACATGCTAACAATATTTTTATACAATGAAATTTTAAAAAATTCCAAAGACGTGTAAGATCTGATTGTGGTATTTTTTTATTAAGGGATGAATTAGGGGGTAGTGTCTCTAAATATCTTTTATTATATGTATTTTTATCTATATTATTATATATATTTTTATCTATATTATTATTATATATATTTTTATCTATATTATTATTATATTTAGTATTATATATAGGATTATCTACAATATTATTAATATCTTTGAGATTCGGATCTTGAGGGGTTAGTGTATCTTGAAACTCAGTGTTATTCATATAATTATTTATTATTTCGTTTATTGCATTAAGAGATTTATGACGACTTAGATTACTTTTATTACTTTTATTACTTTTATCGCTTTTAATTATAACCGGTGAATATAAATCTTCCAAATTTTCGCTTTTATTCATTTATTATTTTTTAAATAAAAAATTTAGGAGTTATTATTTGTTGATTCCGGACTAGCATTCTTACACTCTTATGAGTGTTTTTAACCTCTGTAGAACCTCCGGAATGTGTCGGACTTTTTGTTCCTATACTCAAAAGAAGTATTTTTATACCTCTCCTCTCTTCCGGAATGCTTAAGAATATTTTAATAAAATAATATTTTATTCTTTATAAAAAAATAATATTTTAATATATATAAGATTATTTTAGTTGAAATACAACTATTTTAATATATATAAGATTATTTTAGTTGAAATACAACTATTTTAGTTGAAATACAACTATTTAAATATATAAGTCTATTTTAATAGAAATATTAATATAAATTATTATTTTGATATAAATTATTATTATGTTGATTATTATGTTGATTAAGTTTTGGACATAGTGTTACATGTCGCTGAAAATTTTTCTTTAATATAATTTTTTGACAACCTCTACATTTAACTTTTTCTTTTAAACAATCCTTACACTGATATTTACTATCATAAAACTCTGTCTTAGGTTTAGTATTTTGACAACTTGTACATTGTCTTGTAGAACTTATACAAGAATTATAATGATTAGTAATTCCTTGAATTGTAAAATATTTATTACAATTACGACATAACTGATCTTTTAATTTATCTTTTTTTTCTTTTTTAACCTCTTCTGTTTGTTCGCATAATTTTAAATGACGTGCAAAATTTTTTGATGTTATATTTTTATTACATCCGGAACATATTTTTTTTTGTTATTACTTTCAACAAATTGATTTTTATCAATATAATTATTTTGAGCTACATTATTATTTTGAACAAAAGGATTATTTTGTGCTACATTATTATTTTGAACAAAAGGATTATTTTGAACAAAAGGATTATTATTATTTTGCCTAGGTGTATTTTGCCTAGGTGTATTTATTCTAGCAGTATAAAGATTTTGTTCTTTATCTGAAATAAATAAATGCTTTAATCTTTGTAATGGTTGCTCTGATTGAATATTATTATACTGAATACTATTATTAGGTTGAATATTATTCTGAATACTATTATTAGGTTGAATACTATTATTAGGTTGTAATTGATTCATATGCATACCACATGGTGTGTTTTTCATATGAGAATATAATAGTGTTTGATTTAAAAAACGCATATTGCAAACTTGACAAATTTGAGTCATTTCCATTTTTTTTTATTTTTATTAGGAAAAATTTTATTTTTTATAATTTATGTATTTTTTATAATCAGAAAAAATTTTATTTTTATTGTTTAAAAATGATGTTACCAAATGTTGGTGGAGGTGCATATATCCCGAATAATCGTGAATTAGAAATAGAGATAGAAAATTATATCATGAAAACTGGAGACGTTTTATCTGGTCCATTGCATCTTTCTATTCTTCCGCAACAAAATGCAGAGTTAACAAATAAACAATATGTTGATACACAAATCAATGACTTAAAGGAAAAATATATAAACGATGTTATGGTTCCACTGATGAATGAATTAAAGTTGCTTAAACTTAATGATAAATCATTAAACGAAAAATTATTAAAACTTGATAAAAAGGACAGAGAGCTAGAAGCAGATATAGCAAAACTTTTTAAAAAGATTTCAGAACAATCAAAAATTTTAATATTACTTTCTTTAAATTTAAAATCTGCAGTCATTAAAAATAAACATCAGATAAAAATGTTAAAAGAACAATTAGAAGATGAAATAGAAAAACTACCTGAAAGAATTAAAAAAAATTTAAAACAGTTACAAACTACATTCCAAAAAAGTGTTGATGAATTGAGTTCTAAAATTACTCAACAAATGAAAAAGATGAATAGAATAATAAATGAAGTAAACTCACTTAATGAAAAAGTTGATAAAATGAAAACTCTTAAAATCAATTTAGAAAATGAATTAAAGAAAAATTTACAAGAAAACTCTAAAGAAAATAAAGAACAGTTAGATGCTGTTAAAAGACAATTAGATGTTCTTAAAATTAAGTTAAATGCTCTTAAAACGGCGTTGAAGATTAATCAGCAGAAAATGCAAGTTAATAGAAAAGAAATTAAAGTACATCACACGCTACTTGACGCAATAGATAAAGTGCAACAGGCAATTAATAAAGTTATCTCGAAGTTGTTAGATATTCATAAACGTAAATCTTAAACGAGTATTGTAAATATTAACTTAAATATTTTTACCTACAAAAAATAAGAATCATAAAAAATATAAATATAATTTTAAAAATATAAAAGTATAAATATAATTTTTAAAAATATAAAAGTATAAATATATAAAAGTATATAAAAGTATATAATTTTAAAAATGGATAAAATTAGAGCTAATAATTTTAAAAGAATTAAACAATTAGAAGAGTTAATAAAAGAAAGAAATATTATGAAAGAAAATCATAGAATAAAAAGAATGATTGATGCAGGTTTGGTTCCTGATAAAGTTAAACCAAAAACGCAATCTGCAAAAGTTAAGAACAAAAAATAAACATTTTTTATAATGGACATCGGAGATGTCTTCCAGGGCTTCGCCCGTATTTATTTTTTCCCAAAAGTCAAATTTATTACTAAAAAATGCCTATAATTTATAAACACAATCTTAAACAATTTGCTTCAAATCAAAGAATTGCTCATGAACCACGTATGAATCCTGTTTATCATTATGATAATAGAGAAACCGTTCAAAAAGAAGGGGATGGCATCTTTTCTGGTATTGGTAGTATCGTTAACTTAATTAAAAATAATAAAGATTTGATTACATCTGCTGCAAAAGGAGCAGCTGCTATAGGTAGTACAGCTAGTGCAATATCAAATGCTGTTAAATCACAAAACGAATTAAAACAACTAGAAGCTATTCGTAAACTCAAGAATGATTCTGAAGAACTAAAAAAATTAAAAAAACTTTCAGATGAAACAAAAAACAAAATTGCTAACATAGCTGTTGGGGAAACCTTGAGGAGCGGAGCTCCGTCTGATAGTAAACATAATGAAAAAACAATTGAAGAAATAAGAGGAAATGGCGTGAGTAGCAACCTTCGGTCTAACCAGCAAAGCTGTAGCGGAGCTGGTCTAGCAAAATTCTAAAATTATATTTTAGTAAATTTTTTAGTAATTTTTAGTAAAATTTTAAAATTATATTTAATAAAAATTTTTTCTATCTGTGAGAAAAACAAAAAGTCAAATTATTTCTTATAAAAATGTCTTCGCTTATCGAAAATAAATTTAGATTAGACGATCCTCCGTTCGTCAGTTATAATCAAAAAAAGAATGACTATATAAGAATTGCTATGAATCCCGGATCTTCCAGTAGAGTAAATACTGGAGGAGATTTAATCTTTGAAGTTGATAATCAGCAGAGTTATTTATATTTACCTGATTCATTTTTACACTGTGAATATTCTTTATATAGTGATGCTAATTTTACAACACCATTACCAGATACCGATAATATTACACTAGAGAATAATTTTTTCCCAAGTTTATTTACACAAATGCGTTTAGATGTTGCAACTCAAAATATAGAAACAATAAGTGATTCTCCAGGTGTAATTGATACAATGCTTAGATTTGTAATAATTGGTGAAAATAATAAAAAGCATGAAATCGAAGGTTGGTTTCCTGATACTAATGATGGCATAATTATTGAGGATTTAACTCACGCTGGAACAGATGCCGCAGGAATTGCGAAAGATGTAGAAAATATTGCAAAACATTTAAATAAAACAAATAATGAAGCATATAAAGAAAGACGTGAATTTAACAAAAAAAGTAAACAGACAGTAAATTGGTCATTGTCTCCATTATTCGGTTATTTAGATTATGATAAAATATCATATCAATTAAAATTTAAATTAATAATTCATCGTACAGCAAATAATGAATTAATCTTTTTTGGTAAGACTGGAAAAAAAGCATATTTAAAAATTGATAGACTTGAATGGTGGATTAAGCATATTACTCCTAGTTTAGAGGTTGAAACAGCTATTGCAAAAAGATTAAATACTAACAAACCAATTCCAGTTAATTTTCTAAAGAGAACTGCTAGTTCAGTAACTTTTTCCGAACAAAGATTTAACTGGCATTTTACTAGAACTGCGAATACACCAAGATATTTATTACTAACATTTCAAAGAAATAATTCTCCAAGTTTTGACAAGAACAACAATATTTTTCATATTAATACAATTCGAAGTTTACAAGTTTCATTAAATCAAACTCGATATCCAATTGATCCATTAAGATTCGATGATACCAATAATCAATTTATGGAAGGATATGATTCTTATAGAAATCTTTGTATAGAATTTGGAGTTGAACCACAATTAACTCCTGGAGATTGGAGACATTTATATCCAATTTTCTGTTTCGATTTAAGTGCACAATCTGAAGATATTATTAAAAATGGTTGTGATGTAACAATTAATATTGAAAAGAAAGATTCCACAACTTCATTGATGGCTTATGGTTTCTTGCTAGAAGATGCAAAATATTCTATTGAAATTCTTAATGGAAAGATGGTTAGGATCGGCTAAAGCCAGAGGAGCTTCTCTCCGATAAGTTAATTAAAATTTTTTTCATAACTAGAATAGATTAAAAATTTTGGTAACTTAAAATTTTTGGTAACTAGAATAGATTAAAATTTTTGATAACTTTAAATTCTTAACTTAAAATTTTTTATTAAAAATGTCGCAAGCGAAAAGTAATATTAATAATAAAACTGTTGAATTAAATTTACGTAATATTGTTGACAAAAATACCCCTAAAACTATCACTATTAATAAAAAAAAGTATTACATAAGTAAACCAATGATAGAGAATATTCAATTACAAGAAGAAAAGAATGGCGGGATTCTCCCATTAATTCCACTAATAATAGGAGGCATAGCAGCTGCAGGAAGTGTTGCAGGTGGGACAGCTGGTATTGTCCAAGCAGTAAATAAAAATAAATCAGAGAAGGCAGCATTAGAAGAACAAAAACGACATAATAGAGAGTTAGAGAAAGTTGCTAGGGGTGAAGGGACATTGGAGATGTCTTCCAGGGCTTCG
The DNA here is from genome assembly GCA_907163375.1 of Prostheceraeus crozeri. Lineage (NCBI taxonomy): Eukaryota > Metazoa > Platyhelminthes > Polycladida > Euryleptidae > Prostheceraeus > Prostheceraeus crozeri. Next base: position 917,830 of record CAJQUW010008068.1, on the reverse strand, counting down.
CCCGAAGGAAAAGGAGTAGTAGATAATTTTATTAGTAAATTAAAATTAGTTGATGAAGGAAAACGAGTTCTTAAAAATATTCTCCACAATGTTGATGATTTAATTGAAATTAAAGAAACTAAAGATGGTTCTGGAATATATCTAAGTCCTAGTATGATAAGGTAATAACCTGAGGAGCTTCGCTCCGATTCGGTAAAACAATTATTTTATTTTATCTTTTAAATTTTTTTTATCTTTTAAAATGAATTCTACAAATTCCGAAAATTTAATTAAATTAAAAATTTCTAATTTAGATTTATTGAATTATCTATTAAACAAAAATAAAAACTCAAATTGTAAAATTTATGAAGGTAACGACAACAAACAAAGTTTGGCTACTACCTACGGTGGTGACATACAAAAAACATTAGAAAACTTTCCTGGATTTATTTGGAGTAAATATTCGAAAGAAAAACATCTTCCTGGTCATTCATATACTGGGCCAGGAACTCGATTAGATATAAGACTAGATGAGAATAATAATCCGAAACCAGGTGAAGAACCGATAAATAGAGTAGATGCCGCCGCTTACAGGCATGATTTAGCTTATCGAAATCATGATCTAAGTTCTCGACATGCAGCTGATAAGAAGATGATTCAAGAATTAGATAGTATTCAAAATCCTACATTTAGAGAAAAAATTGAAAGAATGTTTGTTAAGAAAGCTTTACAAGCTAAAATATTATTCGGTCAGGGTTTAAATGAAACGTCAGCAAAGCTGTCTGAGAGCAACGCTCGAACCTACGCGTCTGAAATTCATAAGGAATATAGAAGGCCTAAATATTTATTGAAAGTAAAAGTATTTAATAAAGATGATATTTGGAGTGCTGATCTTATTCATATGCCGAATGAAAAAGATTATAAATACGCATTGACCGTTATAGATTTATATACACGATACGCTTGGGTAAAACCTTTAAAAAATAAAAGTGGTCTATCAGTTAAATATGCGTTTGAAGAAATCTTTAAAGAAAGTAAGAGAAAGCCAAAAAAATTGTTTGTTGATAAAGGGTCGGAATTTTATAACCGAAACGTTCAGCCACTATTTGAAATTGTTTATTCAACTGAAAACGCTGGAAAAGCTGTAGTGATAGAAAGATTCAATCGGACGTTAAAAAATAAATTATTCAAGAAATTTACTGAGCAAAGAAATCAGAAATGGTTGAAGATATTACCAGGAGTTGTAGAAGAGTACAATAATAAAGTTCATTCTGGTATTGAAGAAACTCCAAAGAATGCTTCTGACGACCCTGATTTGATACGAAAGAAAATATTCGAGAATAATAATTCGAATGAGAGTAATCCGAATTTGCAGAAACTTAAGCCGAAATTTAAAATTGGAGATAGAGTTAGAATATTTAAATATAAGAACAAATTTGAAAAAGGCTTTGTTGGCTATTGGACTAAAGAAATATTTGAAGTTTGCAAAATAAATCAAAGTTATCCGATTACTTATGAAATTAAAGATTTAGATAATGAGGATATCAGAGGCCGTTTTTATCAAAATGAATTACAACGAACTGATTTTTAATTATCATTATTATTATTGGAACTAACGTTTCGGGAATGAAATTCCCTTGTTAGGCGTAGCCATAGAACCTACGGTTCGTTCAATTCTAACATTATATCTAGAAATGGTACTCCTTCCTGTAATTTAAATAAAACATAAAGACATAATTGTCCACAATAAGTAGTGCCTGGTGTTTGAATTTGAAACGTATTGTATGTTCCCGTTCCAAGTAATTCTTTTACTTCATTTGTAGGTGGAAGCCCGTATGAGTCAAAATAATAATTATCTCCGTTTTTACTGAAGATACCTGCTGACCAATGTACGCCGTTTTGGTCTGAAGTGTGAAGATTCGTTATGAAATTTACAGTTATTGATGGCCTATTTTTTAGGAATTGTAATTCGTTTCTCATTAGAACATGAAAATTCTTTATTCCTAATTCATTTGCGATTTTCTTTAGGTCGAAATTTGTCGTAGTTTGCGTTCCATATAATTTAAAAAACTCATTTATGTTGCTCATTTTATAATAAAAAAATTTCTTAAGAGACCCCTAGAAGTCAGAAGGGGGGGGTATTGATTTAAAACTGGTCTCTAATGATGTCTTTCTTTACTACTTAGTCAGAAGGGGGTATTGATTTAAAACATTTTTATAATGATGACTTTCCTTACTACTTGGGGGGGGGTATTGATTTAAAACTGGTCTCTAATGATGTCTTTCTTTACTACTTATTCGATTTTGAAATTATTTAATTTAATCTAAATTTAAACGTTACATTGTTGCATTGTGTTAGTGTTTAACTACATAGAGTTTCTTGTTTCGCTCATCTTTTAACAATAGTAATTCATTACTCATCAATATGTGAAAATTCTTTTCTCCCAATTGCTTAGCAATCTCATTTAAATCGAAATTTAATGTGGTTTTGTTTGCTGTATATTTTTTGGAAGTCTCTGATGTTTCTCATTTTTATAGAAGATACAATATTTCTATTATATTCCCGTAAATGAGAAATTAAAAACAACACATGGATATTTCAATTTGGTTACAACCACTTTGCATACATTCAATTTGGATACATTGAAATACATGTAAATTTGTCCACGCGAGGACAAGGTTTCATTGGATGAGAGAAAAATGACGACATATAACAACATAATGAAAATGATTGAAAACAGGAAATAACATTGCATTTAAAACAGGAAATAACATTGCATTTAAAACAGGAAATAACATTGCATTTAAAACAGGAAATAACATTGCATATAACAACATAATGAAAATGATTGAAAACAGGAAATAACATTGCATTTAAAACAGGAAATAACATTGCATATAAGATACAAATTTTCTAAACAATAAGATTTCTGTCCACGCGAGGACAAGGTTTCATTGGATGAAACACTCTATTGTATTTACATGTGCAAGAGGAAATAACATTGCATTTAAAACAGGAAATAACATTGCATTTAAAACCGACAGATACAAATTTTCTAAACAATAGGATTTCTGTCCACGCGAGGACAAGGTTTCATTGGATGAAACACTCTATTGTATTTACATGTGCAAGAGGAAATAACATTGCATTTAAAACAGAGGGGTTTAAAGAATGATAAATTTTCTTCACAGCGCGTCATTTGATTAGTTGAATGGCGCAGTATTTTAGCTGAATGGCGCACCATTGTTAAGAAAATTAAAATGAAATAGCATAGGTCTAAACGAAAATAAAGTGTCTTGCGGCCGTATCGCAATAACAATAGCGGAGTTTAACATCCAAATTCCATTGAATATGTCAGCGCGGTATTATCGCTAAATGACGCACCATTGTTTGAGAGAAGAATGAAATCATTTGGAATGTCACATAATTGCTTTACACAATGAAGTCAATCTTCCGTTAACATTAGGTCGTGATTTTAAAAGTACAATATAAACAGACACCCTACAAAGCATAGGAAAATTGTCTGCTAATTTTACCTAATTGAAATGTAACTTCGGTAATTGATCACTATAAACATTAGTCACAAACATTAAAAGCAGATCGACTGTGAACTGGCTTCCAAACGCTCGACCTAACACTGATATTCTCTCTATCTTGGAAGAGTTGAAAGCCAATTTGCTATCTAACTGTTTGAATGACCCACTATCGATACCGCACGGATCCTCCCTCTTAAAACATTGCGATCCCCTCAGAAATTACACTTTGTGAAGTTCAAAGCTTGTTGTTGAAAGTCAAGCCGAAAAGTTCTCCGGACTCCGATCGCATCCCATCCATTTGCTGGTCCAAATTAAGTGAACTTCTTTCGCTGCCTCTCACTATCATCTACAATAAGTGTCTGCAGGAGGCCGACCTTATGTGGAAAACAGCTGATGTTATCATGTTACCAAAAACGTCGCCACCTGATATACATAACCTGAGGCCAATTTCCATCCTGCCGATTCTAGAGAGAATTTTCGAGTAGTGCCTTATCAAGCGAGTTGGTGATGAGTTCAACTTTTGATTTGATACTAAACAGTATGCCTATCGGAGGAATAGTTCAACTGTCTGTCCTGTATTGGACATGGAAAATTTCATCTCTAAAAGTCTCCAGGAATCTGATGTCTCGGCGTGCCACATGGTATCTATTGATCTTGCTAAAGGTTTTGACCGTGTGTCGCACAAACGTTTATTACAGAAGATGGCATCAGACGGATTCTCCGACTTCCTGATTGTCTTCATGCATAATGACCTCATTTCTCATCATTTCAGGCTATGTTGGAAAGATAGCCTCAGTTCCCGTGCGTATCTCCGAGTGGTTTTCCTCAAGGCTCTTCTCTCGGGCCAATCATCTTTGATTACTATGTGTCTCAACCCATTCAAGACAGCGACTCAAAACTGCTTGTCAAGTACGCTGATGACTTTTACCTACTTTGCAAAGTTACTTCTAATCAGCAAAGCCCGTTGATACGGCAAATTTGGGCAAATCATAATGCTATGACTGTGAGAAAAGAAATATGTCACCATATATTTTTTAGTACAAGAAGAGCAGTCGATTTTTCCCGGATAACAATTCCTGAAATTCCTGTGGTGGAAGAAATTCGGGTTCTGGGTGTGGTGTTCAACAGGGATCTCAAATCGAAATCGCATGTACAGGCATCTTGTGCGAAAGGATCATCCAGACTGTTTATTCTGAGGCAGCTAGATGACTTCCTTGGTCTTGATATAGCAAAATTGTGTGCAGAGCATGTTAGAATATTGCACTCCATTGTTTACAGAACTGAATGCAGGATTATCTCATGATTTGGAAAAAATACAAAGAAGAGCCCACAAGATTATTTGCCGCTCACGACATCGTAAATGTTCAGACTTTATGGCTTTAGACTATCGTCGAAAAGTAATTGTCTTCCGTCTTTATTTGTCAGCAGTTGAAAATAATCATCATCCGATCCACCATCTTGTGCCGCAAGTAATGACGAACTGTGGACATCTCCGCTTGCCCAGCATAACCTTTTTCCTCCTGGATAAGTCATTCGCAATTGCCATGCCAAAATTCTATAATTCTGGTTTCAAACTATAAAAGCTCTCCACTTTTTCTCTTTGTCTCTTGTTATGGTTTATCTTGCATTACTTCATGTTGTAACTTAATAAATTTCCCCGTAACTTTGTTTACTTTTCCGGATAATACAATGCCTCATAAGATGGGTGCTCAAGTCTTTGCGAGCCAAGTTTTGGTAGCGGGCCGTAGTCACGACTTAAGTCCAGACTAGGAAAGCGCTATTTTTAGAAATTTGTATGTACAGCCTAGTCGCGACTAGGAGCTTCCAAGTCGCTTCCAGCTTTTGGACAGTTTCATGGCGCAGATAGGATTGTGAATGACTCATAGCTAGTCACGCGACTAGGATTTCCATTCACAACTTAGTCGGGACTAGATGGAATTCCGTCTTTTTTCAAGTCTGGTGTAGAGCTGATCGAGTCGTATTAACATGTCTTCAAAAAGATACCTAATTCAGTGCTACTCATTAAAAAAAAATAGTCACCAATCTTCAGGTTGACGTACTTAGGCATATCTGCCACACACATACAAAAAATTATGCTGATCGGACTTTTTGCATTAGAAACGATAACGTGAAGTGTAGCAATGTCAACAGCTTGATCTGACTTCCTCTGACCTCATCGTCTGAGCTGAAAGCACTTGCGGTCAACAAAGTAATTTTCCGACAACTCGTGAAGTGATAATGACACGACCATATCCTTGCAACAATATATTTAACTCAAAAAAAGTGTGACAGGGTACTGGTCGTGGGAAAATTTCAAATAGCAGTGGATGAGACGTAGAGGTAGGAGAACAATGCACACACGAATGACAATAATGCGTCGATCAGACGAAGTCAGATCAAGCTGCTGACATCGATACACTTCACGCTATTATCGTCTCTAATTCAAAAAGTACGTATACGATTTGCATTAATTTTTGCAGTTGGGTAGAAAATAAGCTCAAGTACGTGTATCTAAGGCTTTGTGACAATTGATTTATTTTTGCTGACTTTAGACAATTTTGAAAACGTGGGGGGGGGAGATGGCCCATAAGTACCTTCAATTATTAATAAACATTTGCAAATACCGTAATTGTTGGTCGATGAATTAAAAATGTGAGAAAATTACTCTTCTATGAAAAGCAGTTATGAAACAATTTACAAGATATTGCATATAGATGCAGCCTAGATGGAAACTAGATTAACAGAAGCTAGAAAAATGGAGAAATAATTTCGAAGCAACAATTAGATTATTAGATGATTAATTAATGTCATTGTTTTCATTTTCTTCGACCTTTTCGTATCCATGATTGTCTGGAGACTGTTCCCCTAAATTTCTATGAACGCTAATGTTATGACATGCGAATAGGATTTAAAGCTTTAAAGGATTCTTGAACTGAATATCTCCGGTGAACGAATATTTTCCACATAGCGTTAATCATGGTCGGACGAATTAGTGACACATCCACAACGCATCGAGGAGAAAAGTACTTTTCTTTCTATTATTACCGCTAGTCGCGACTAGTTAGACTCGACGTGTACATGCCAAAATCAAGTCGTGACCAGGAAATTGAGTTTCTAGTCGCGACTTTGCTGTGCATACGGGCCAGCAAGAGGCTACTCCATATTTGAGCTTAAGCAGGCCGCTCAGAGACAGTTACAAAGGCATTGGGAAGTTATGTTGTAATTCGGTTGTTACTCAGCCAAGCAAAGCTAGAAAATCACTTATTTTAATGTTTATTATGATTTTAATAACTGATTAATAACGATTGATTTGATGGCAATTTTTATTTTATTTTAAATTTATTGTCAGAGTTGCTGAGTAGGCTTAATAATTATTCCTGTACATCTTGATTTGCGACTTACTAATTTGTATTTCTTAGTGTATTTGCAGTAGCAGTAGTTTCCACCTATTAATATAATAATATGCATTGACTGATTTGCATTGCTTAGAGGATATACTTCATATAAAGTAAAATCTTCTTAACCCAAATGTAGGCTACATGTATTTTGTTTCGAATGTGAGGTGAATGAAGTGTGAAGACAGGCTGTATTGCGGTATATGTTTTCTATTGATTTTGGGCTGAAGCTTTGATTGCTTTTGATTCATTAAATGTTGTGTCTCGAGTGTTATCGAGTTTAGCAGTGAAACCTACCTGAAAATCTCCGATGTCGCCTATGTCGTTATGTCTGCTTCTAATGTGCTCATACAGGGCATTACTTATCGATTTATAATTTATTGCCCTTTTGTGCTCATTGTGCCTAGTGATAAACTTGCAAGCAGTTCTATCGATATAGAACTCGTTACAACGTTGGCAAGTGTGCTTACACAATACGAATTTATCACTACAGGAGCATTTAACTACACGAGCGAGCAAATGTCACAGTCACAATCATTCCTATACTTCTTATTATTAAGATGCTTAGCTGACTGTTTGCCATAATCGTTGGCAATTTTAATAGGTAAATAATATATTTTAATGGTTTTACTTATTAACTTATTGCATTTGTCGCTCATATATGGCACTTTAAACACACTCTTTTTAGTGTTATTATTTTTGCTTTTATTTTTCTTATTTTTCTTTTTTCGCTTATAATCACCGTCTTTGCAACCATTTTCTTTTAGTATCATAGAGAAAGGCTAAACTGTCTTGAGTTGTGCACTCATCGTTACAGCGTTTTTCTATACTTGCTATCCTATTTGCAATAAAGTTAGTCTTAACATGCGTACAAGCGAGGGAATCTTTTCTTAGAATGATATTGGATTGGTCAGTCTTATGGTGCCAAGTATATTTGATTTGTTTGTCTTTAATTTTTATTTTATATCTAGGAACGGCAGTCATTCCTTAGGCGGATGTACTTCTACAGTAAATTTTATGTTTTCATCAATCGAATTGAAAGTCTCTAACACATTCAAATAGAGATTCGTTAATTTCTTTAGAGTTTCATATTTATTATTATTATTATTTTAATAATATTGATTTCTATATAGTTATACATAGTTCTATATAGTTATAGTATATTAATTTAAGGAAGCAGCCAGAATCCGAAAGAGGCCAACATCCAGCGAATGTCTGGAGGCAGAAAACGGAGCCATTATCATTGAACGAAGCAAGAAAATGACAAGATGGAGCGAATGCATACAACAGTTATTCGGAGATGACAGTGGTGAGATGTCGTACCGGGTGAAAAGCTGGACAGTGTTAAAGATAGAAAAAGATGAGGTCAGAACAGCACTGAGGAAGTATGCCGTTGGGAATGCTGCGGGACCGGATGACATCACAACAGAAATGTTGTTGGCCTCGGGAGAAGATGGGATCGATTCGCTAACGAGACTGCTAAATACAATGTATGTAGATGGTACTGCCGCAGGAAATGTGCTCATCGATATTCATTGCTCTGACGAAAAAGGCGAGCACTAGAAAATGTCAGCAACACCGCAGTATCAGCTTTATAAGTCATGTGACAAAACTGCTATACATGGTACTGGTGAACAGGATGCGCGGTAATTCAGCGAAAGAGGTAGCGGACATTCAGTTCGGCTTTATGCCAGACAGAGGTACACGGAATGCAGTATAATCTACGTCGGCCAACCGAGCGAACAATTGAAAAGCAACGCAACATCTATGCTTGCTTTATTGACTATAATGAGGCATTCGACAAGGTGAAGCATCCAGATTTGTTAAATATCTCGGAAAACTTGGAAATATCGACGATAACAACCAATACTCATTGCATACTCCAATGGCTCAACTGCCACCAGAAAGCTTCCGTACTTGTTGAGGGCGAACTTACTCCGAGCTGTGAGATTCAGCATGGCGTGCGACAGGGTTATTCTTGTTCACGCTATACACGGAGATGATCCTGCGCAGTATTGATGACTTTGACGGGTTCAAGATTGGAGGGCAAAAGACCACGAATATAAGGTATGTTGACGATACTGTAATTCTTTCGGAATCTGAGCAACAATTACAAGCAATGATGGATATTGTGATCGCCGAAAGTGACAGTAGAGGACTATCGCCTAGCCCCGCGAAATGTGTGATGATGGTTTTCAGCAACGAAGACCATCCACCGACCTGCACTATAAAGATCCACGACAAAATATTGAAGCAGGTAACTTCCTTTGTTTATCTGGGAAGTCTAATGACCCAGGACGGTCAAAGCGATGCAGAGGTAAAAAGAAGAATAGCTATAGCAAAATCCACGTTTGGAACGATGAAAGAGGTGCTATCAAAGCGCACTTTGCGGTTGTGCACGAGGTTGCGTCTCCTAAGATGCTACGTTATGTCTACATTGACATATTGTTGCGAAACCTGGACTCTGGAAGCGGCAATGAAAGCCAGGCTGGCCGCAGCTGAAATGTAGCTTCTTCGACGACTGTTGAAGATTTCGTTGAGACAGAAAGTCAGCAACCGCCAGGTTTTACAGCGGCAAGCACCACGGCACAACTGCTGAGCAACATCAGAAGACGGCAGATGGAGTTCTTCGGTCACACCATGAGGAAAGTCACCACAGAACATCTGGTAACAACAGCAATTGTGGAAGGAAGGAGAGGAAGAGGGAGACAACGTAGGACATACGTGAAGGCGCTGGCGTGGGAGTGCAACGTTTCCGCGATTTCCCTGATAAGGGCAACAGCATCAAGAACTGAGCGGCGATGGATGTCACTTTCATGATCCCCAACGCTCCGGTGGAATATAGGACCCTCGACGACGACAACGAATTTTTGTAGGACCAAGGATGATATCATCTATATAGCGTTTGAATATTAATAGAGAAAAGCTGAAAGAAATCAAATATTCTTGGCACCATAAGACTGGTCATTCCAATATCACTAAGAAAAGATTCCTTCATTCCGACGCATAAGTCTTAACATGCGTTAATCTTAAGTGGCAATCACCATTGAAATGTGCAAGAAATATGAACATCTGGGGCCTATTTCATAAAACACTACTTACTTTACTTTATCCGTTTAACGTCCTCTTCTCCATCTCCGTTGGGTTGGACGATTGATCCTCATGGAATGCCTCCAGGTGTTTCGTTCGAGGGCGTCGGCTTCTTTGAGGCCCAATTGCCGACAGTCTGCAGACACAGTTTCCTCCCAGGTCTTCTTCGGGCGGCCTCTTGGTGTTGGTCCGTTGATCTTCATCTTCCATATTCTCTTCACCCAATCACTTTCATCTTTCTTTACCACATGGCCGTACCATCGTAATCTGCACACACGCAAGGCTTCATCAATCGACTGCAGGTTCAGGCGCGCCAGAAGGTCTTCGCTGGCCACTCTATCTTCAAGAGATACTCCACACATCCACCTGATCATCCGTCTGTCCGCTACTTCCATTCTCCTCTTCTCCACTGCTGTCACTGCCCATGTCTCACTGCCATAAGTCAAGCAGGCTCTGACGCATGAGTCAAAGATCTTCCCTTTCATCCAATATGGAGTAGCACGGCTGGTCAGGATAGGCGATAGTTCTCCGAATTTCTTCCAGCCCGATTGAATGCGCGCAGTCACAGCTGCCTCCGCTCCACCATCGGAATCCAACATGTCTCCCAAGTAGCAGAAACGAGTAACATTGTCGCACTTGGCATTCTCCAAGCTGATCGCTTTCATGGGGCTTCTGTTTCTCTCAACGGGCTTATCACCTGAGCATCTCCCACACACAAAGTTCGACGACGCTCTTGCCAGACTGCCTTTTACGCCACTACAACGTCCGTGAATCCATGATCGGCAACTGGTACACTGTATCGAATTGCAGCCCACACTACCCAAACAAACACTACACGGGTATTTGCACTGGTGGCGGGTAATTTATCACTGGTAAGTCGAAGCCTATTTCCAGAAACGCTGGTAGCTACCAATTGATAGAAATCTGACGCCGACAATTTACCACTGGTAAGTCGAAGCCTATTTCCAAAAACACTGGTAGCTGGTAAGCATGAATATGACGCCGTTGGTGATAAAGGTCGCTTGATATTTTGCCAGTTGTCAAAATGGATTTCATGAAGCATTGATAAGCTGTTAGCTGGTAAAGAGTTGGTGGTAAAATTTGACAATTTCCTACCAGTCATTTAATCAGGGTGTAATGTAGCTACCAGTGTGATTAATCGCATATCAATACATTTAGTAAATAATCATTTATTATCACTATTGAACTTCGTATATTTGAGGAGATTTCTGTGCAGTATCTTTTTATAAAGTTAGGTAGAACAAAACCGGCATGTAAATCTGCTATCATATCTTTAGCGATATCATTTATAACATGCGTCAGACAAACCCGTGGACCCGGACGCACCCGTTATGCCTATGTGAAGGGTGGATCCGTGTTGCAGATATCTCGCTTTACATCTAGGCATCTATTAAGGCTTGTATGATAACCTATTCAAGAGATTCAATACCCTTAATAGGCCTACAGGGCCGACCGATTGTGACAGCCTAGGTATTAGGCTAGTAATTTACAATGATTTTACTAGTACCAGCGGCCATGTCATATTAGAGCCACAAAAAAGCGACAACAGAAAATTTCCAGTCCAGGTCCATTGACCCAGAGGACCCGCGGACCGGATCCCATTATGATATAGTTGAGCGATTGTTTTAAGTAATGGTTGAAACGCTATGTGTGAGCCAAATATCTCCGTGATATATTCTTAATGACTTCACAATAAGACATATTACACAATCGCGTAATTTAAAGAGAAATGATTTCATTTTGAATACGCTTGAGTAAGCTGCACCAAATATAGTGTAGTTCATTTTCTTATCAAAAACTGAAATGGGCTCATTAATATAACTTTCAAATTTTTCCGATCCAATTTCCAATTTAATTTAACCTCCAGACCAACATTTTTTTCAGGATATAAGACAAGAAATAAAACAATTAATTTTCTAAAATATCCCCTTTATTTCTACAATTTCCAATTTTATTTGAATTCATGTATCAACTGATTCATGAAGACCTGAATCTCGTTCGAGTTGTAACATCTCTAATTTCGGCTTCTTATTTCGCAACGGCGGGTTTTCAGTTAAAAGTTCTTCCTTTAATGTACCAGCACTTGCCTTTCGCTTGCTCCTTGAAGTTTGCTGCATTTTAAAGACGCGATGCGTTTCTAATCAATTTGCTCTCACTGTAGCTGGTTGTTGCCATCACTCACATTGTCTGGCAATCAAGCGATACCCTTTCATCACTGCACATGTGTGTATCACATGTGATATTGCAATAGATATCCGACTTTTACTGGTAACGTTATTGCTAGCGAATTTCGAGATTTACCATTTCTTTATGAAATAGAATTTAACCTCACCAGTAATACCAGCATTGTCCCTGGTAAGTTACCAGTTTATCAGTGGTTGTGGTTCTATGAAATAGTCCCTTGATTTCATCTGTGTAGTGAATAAAGCATTTACAATGGCATTCAATATAATTCATGACACGTCCATACTTGTAGATAGGATTCAATCTTCCCTCTAGGGCCCAGGCCCGACTCGTTCGACACGCAGTTAATTAATTTGCGATTATATATATATAGAAAAAAACATTAATGGTTGATTTTTCACAATATATCATATTTGAAAATGTAAAATTGATGAAATTTCGTTAGCTTTTTTCATGAAATGAGAAAAGCTTGCATTAGCTTTTACTACTACTAGGTTAGCGACTACTTTTAGAGAACTAAAGGATATGGATTCAACTTTGAAGAAGACTTAATTCGACTTTACTCAAATTATGAGAATTGATTCAATATCGAATATGGTAACTTGAATCAAGCTGCAACATGAATCAAAGCTGCGAGCTGAAACCATCCTTCTCTCCATTCCAGAAACACTTCAATTTGCTGGTCTCTCCCTTGAAGAGTCTCGCAGAAGCGCCTCTCCATCGAGTTTCTTGCAAGCAGTATATGCTAATGTCTCTACGCGTCAACGTCTCCTCAATTTCAGCACTTCTGGTAATATGGTAATCGAATATGACATGCCGTGTCGCATCCTTCAGAATTTCACATTCTCCTAAACAACATAATACGCTAGCTATATCAGGGAAGACATTTTCAACGTTGTCGCACATTGCCATTTAAACAAAATTTCAACAATATCGAAATCAGCTTACTGTTGTGAAATGGCGATCATTCCGAGTAACCAAATTTGCCCAAACAGAAGAAGTGTTATCAGTCAACATTTTAACACTTCTAACTGTTAGAGAATGATTTGGAATTCGGAAAAATTCTACTTGAGTGATTTTCTTTGTGATCTGCAAGAAATGAAACACTGGTAAAGCATGGTTTAAATCAGAAACTCTCAATCGGGGTGCCACGAAGCTATCGCGCTACATATCATAGGAACACGAATAATTGATGAAATTATGCTAGAAAGTCTGGCATGATAATATTTATAATCCATTTTCATATTCAGTCAAGTAATAGTATAAAGTATAAAATATAATAATAGTATAAAGCAACAAAACATTGATTGGAAGCATATCATGAATTAACAGCGACTGAAATCAATAAATGTTCGACTAAAAGGGACAGGATCAAGTTTTTTCATCGCACATCAGTTGACAAAATTAACAGATAGCTGATTTTATTGATGCGAAAAATTCAAATATAATCTTACATCGATATAGGTGGTCCACATGTACAGGTGGTTTATACAGAGAGGTAGTCAGGAATATTTATTTTTTTAACACACTATGAAAACACTATTTCTATGGAAAACAAATTTTATTGAATTCAATGCCGCTTTCATAAATCGAAACTGAAATAATTGAATTTATTTTTATAACTTTAACCCCTTTTATAAAGCATGCAACATGTATCATGCTATCGTAAATAAAATGTAGAAATGATCTTGTGGAAAACTGAAAGCTGCACCAACGTCCGATAAAAGTACGTTTCAATCAATCATTTTTTAGTTAGTTTTGTTGATGTTTTGCTTGTGATCTATTCGATTTCATAAAGTGAGGCGATTGTGCAGATCAAATTCTGGGAATATGAGTGACGCATCAGTTTCTGGACACATTCCAGTGCCACTATTAAAGCAGCTGTTTCGAGCAAGCATGAAATACCAAGAAATCGAGCAAGCATGAATAATAAATATAAATATATATATACATATATATATATATATATATATATATATATATATATATATATATATATATATATATATATATATATATATATATATATGCATGATAATAATTGACGAATTTTCTTTAACGCTGAAATATTTAAACTAGGATGACATCTCTCAAATAGAGTTGTCGATGGACAATGAAAATATATTTTAGATGCATAGTATAGTGCATGTTCAAGTGACTTCATCATCATTGATTTTCAAGTACGTGGTGTTGGCATTCTGCTATCCATAGAAATTTCGATGCGGCACACATATTTTTTTCTCGAAATCTGAAGATATATTTAGGAGCTCGAGATTCACAAGTTAGAATTTTCTCCAGCTTCTGGAGTTTTTGCAAGATGTCACCTCGATCTAGGACAATGAGCAGATGAGATTTTGAGAAGGCCTTTACTACAACAACACACAAAACTATTGAACAAATTGTGCTCTCTACATTTTCATGGCGACTTTTCCAAATGGCGATCACGCTTGAATCCTCCAAATGCTGCGTTTTCTCCTTTGGATATCGCTATCCATCTAATTTTTATTCTGTTGCTTTTTATTCTGGTATGGTAATCTCGTACGACCCCAAACCTCACCAACATGTCACACGTCTTTTTGCTAGCTGTTGTGTATACTGATGCTGGTATTGTCCGCCTGGACAAACCTACGGCCTTCCCCACTTGGAGAACGCTTCGTGGAAGATGAATTCATCTTCTTCACAGCACATTGACTTGATCAAAACAGTTCAACGGCAATTTTCTTGTTCAATTTGACTCATCAACCGTGGCATTCATTCTAAGACCGCCTACGACATAGGAATTCCAACTAAATTTTTCACTCCTTTATTCTCCGTGAGGCAAGAATGTTCTTCAATCCTGCCACTTCAATGACGTAGTCATGAATTGAAAGTCCTCAAAATTCTTCAAGAATTTAAGCTGGGGAACATTTTTTATTAACGTCTCATGGACACTTGGAATTATCACATTAAATCGATTCCCCTTCGGGATCTCAGGAGTCTGTAATTTTTTGTGTGCCACAACGTATGTGACGTACCGTACGTGTGGCTAACTATTGCGTGGTTTGTTTGAAATTGCTGTTGATTGGCAAGAGTCAAGGAAACGTCTGCAAAAATTTTTTTCAGTTCAGATATTGACCGTTGCTTGCAGTCAGCCGTGTCCGTCTACATGATCCTATACTTGTATATAAGGATATTCATTTGCTCGTACACCAACTGCAAAATTGATTTACCTTGTATCTTTAAGCACTAATGGGAACAGCAAAATATGATGTGACAGACAAAGGAATGATCTTTCCCATCTTGCTCAGATTGAAGTGCTGATAGAGTGCTCAGCCCCGTCTGATAATGTAACCAAGTTCTGTCAATGCCATCATTCCAGGAAATTTCGCAATTTTGTGTATACGCAGTATTTCGCTATTTTTTATGTTGGATATTTAAACAAACATTGATAAAAAGTGATAAAAACGAACAATAAGTGAGTCGATATCAGAAAAGGAGTCACACCTATTTTTTATTTTCTGACTCATGTATGTGTCACTAATTGAATATGATTGATAGCAATCCAATTCATTGCAACAATTTACATGGCAAGGAAGGGCAGTACAGATTAATTCGGATTTGAGACAATTTCCTCTGAAAATGGCTCTTGCTTTTCAAACATTTTCTCATATTGATTTTAAACATTTCATACATTCATTTTGACATTTCATCAAACATGATGTTAATGGCACATTAGAAATTCACACATCAATAGTAGCCATAGACGAATGTATTGTCAGCAATCACAGTGTGACGAATATGCGACACTGATTGTACGTCGAAGTATTCTTGAATAAATGGCCGAAAAAGCCCTGTTAAATTACTGATTTACTTTCAAACGAATGTTTGTTGTTTGAATGAACTATAATAAACATGTGCCTTTACAGCATTACTTATGAGAATATTTTTCGTTCTGAAAATATTTCGTGACCATGGCTTCTGCTGCCGCAGCACGAGGAATGAAAGAGGCACGGCCCATTCTTTCACTATCATCCCAAGAAGCTAGAAGAAGAGTTTTAAACCTATATAAAGCATGGCATCGTCAGATACCGTTCGTTGTGAAAGAATATGATGTACCAGTTTCTGAAAAACAGTGTTACGAAAAATTGCGCGAAAAATTCAGGGAAAACAAGCATGTAAATGATCTTCGGTTGATTGATTTGCTAGTATTTCGAGGACAGCAGGACCTTGTTGAAACGGCAAATATGTGGAAACAAAAGACCCATATAATGTTATTCTTTAAAGACACAGTTAATAAACGACCAGAAGGATTCTTGTCCAAATTTCTCGACGGCAAAGAAAACTGATTGAATTTTTATCTGCCTGACCTGAGAGTGAAATATAGTGCAGTACATATTAAGCTGTTGTTTTGTGTAATGTGCCATATATTGTGTACACATTGGGTAGTGTATTCATTTCCATTGCTTATGCACCGTGACGATTATTTAGGTATATCTCGGAATTGCCTATAATTTCGACTCGAGAACTGTTTGTGATGCGCAATCAACAAATATGGTGCATCATTTGCTTAAATTCATGTTTAAGTACTCACTTTTCGGTATCTATTTTTCTTTCTTATGGACTCAAAGACATTGCCAAGGACGCGTCAAGGGATTTTACAGAGAATGCATGTACAGCTGTTTCGGATTCTGAAAGCCATCATTGATATTGTCCAAACATCACTCATCTAACAGAACTTTGCCTCTTTACTCTTTTTTTTGCAATAGGCCACGGATAGTGGTGGAATAATTCTCCTTAATTGAGGTATCTAAGGTAGGATATTGCATGATTCTCAGATGGCATTCCCGTGTCAGATTATTTTGTGGCAGTTTCATGCTGTTCTTTTAATACAATGATTCAAAACAGCTTGTGCCTAAGAAAAGTCAAGTAAAATATAGTTCTCGCGACTCATGCTGTGCTTCATTTCATGATTCCAGTCGAAAGGCAAAAATTTATTATAGCGGATCGTTTGAATGTTTCATCTTAGAAAATTTGAAGAGTTGAAATTATTAATTTTGAATTTTGAGTCCAGCTAAGTATTTTATTATCTGTCTCTGAACATCTTCCACACACGGTTGTTCAACATCGTAGTATTTCATATCAAAATTTCGGTTTGGTTTTGTCTCGACGACATGCTATGTTCCCGGAGTAACAGAAATTTATTATCGGTTTAGTTCTAGACGCAACCGATGCTGCACAATGTTGCTCCGTTGAAGTGGAAAGTGCTTGTCCATGGCTGTGTCGAGCTTTCATTTTTGCTTCAAATTATTGAAAAGGACTAACCTTAGGCGAAATACGATCAAGAAATCAACATCAAACCGCACAGTAAAAGTAGGCTAACAGGTAAAAATTTAAGAATTAAACACGTCGATGCTAGCAATGTTCCAAAATTGTAGGTATCATGTGTAAATGTGAGCATTATAAGAAAAATTGATCAATTGCGAGGAATCCTTCCGGTATGCCAAAATTAATGTTGGGCTGTGCAGTTATTGCGACATTTTAACCTACATTATAACTAAATCTAAATCTACAAGGAAGTCTCTCAGATGCTTACACATGTCATGATTGCGTCAGAACGAAATTTTAATACTTTGATTGAAAGGAAGATGGAGTCAAAGATAGCGACTAGTGAAAAGAATTTGATCCCTCCAAAAGGACCCATGTGACGTCCCCTTCAGATTTAACGAAGGATCAACAAATAGCCCTAACCCTGGACGTACCAATTGAGGTCATGATGATATTATGATATTTTTTGAGAGACATGATTGTCTACACAAAAATTTCCGCAGCTCTCTGCACATTTATGTTTCTCTGCATCTCCCTTCCAATTTTGACCATAATCTTGACCACCAAAACTATGATTCGATGACGATGTAGCTTGACATTATCAGGTTGGCTGAATCAAATAGGATATGTTGTCAAATAGGCCATTCATCTTAGAGATGGATCACATATTGTTGGTGCAATTTCTAATAACTTGGAGTTTGTTCTAGTGAAGAGGTTATCCACAGATCGTATGAATAAACTTGCAGCAAATAGGATGTTTGTTGATGCATTGTCAGATTGATATGCTGGAATTACTCTCCCACAAATTTTGTAGGCGGAATAACATGTTTAAAGAAAAAGTAATGAGAAAAGCAATGAAGCACATGCCAAAAACTGGGCTCATACCGCACTCATCACACCATAGTCTCATGAACGTCGGGCAGTTTATTATTTTTGTTACTTTTTCCTAAACCGTGTTATTTTGCCAATGGAATTTGTTTGTGATAAATTTTGTGTTTTTTGACAATTGTGAATTGTGATATCCAATCTTGCACTTACACCAGGGAATTATTGAGTAATAAGAGTAATAAATTGACTCAGCGGATGTAATCATTGACGCCGCGCGAGATCGCCCTACGGTTCGTTGCCTGTTCACCGCGGTCACCTAAGTGGCCCTGCGACTGCAAGTACGAGTTCATGTAAGGATGCAATCAATACATGTAAGTGCAATGTGTAACAATAACAACTAAGATCAAAATATATTTAATACTTTAAATTACCGTGCTTTACTGTAGCAAATAATATCATGAAGTGACTACAGCACTGACTCGAAGCAACTTCTCCATTGTAGGAGCCTCCAGTCTGTTCTTAGTGCGGTCTGACTGAACTGAATGTGCGCCAACTGCCGCATTCGATGTAGGACAGCTTGCAATTTTGACATGACAACAAACTGTCTTGCTTCGTTCATTATGTTTTCAGATATTCTATTTCTGCATGTTCCTGTAGTTTACGCCCAATCCACAAAACATTAGTGGCTGTCATACAAATATAGCTCCCCTAGCAGCCGTTGCTAGGTGAAATTATGACCACTGAAATCCTCATCATCGATTTAAATGGTCAAAAGTTTTCTAATTGCCGTTGACAATTTAAACTTACAAATCGTTCGTACGTTATCGTAACGCACGCACAAATTTAAGTGATCCTATTTTGCGCACGCTTCCGAAAGAATGCGTGATATTTTGATTCCATATAGGCATTGATGTGCTTAACATTACACTCTTTGAGCGTTGGCACCACAGAATTAGACTGCTCGTTCCTCTTATCCGTCGTTTCCTAGAAGGACAGAGTCATATCTCGTTTGCGACAATGAAATAGCGCACACCAGTGCACCACACACGATCTACGGTTAAACAATAAATCGTCACTGAAAAAGCAATGTGAGCCTCAGACCACAGCCAGTGGTGCGCGTGTCTCACACTTCGAGTTCTTCGTTCGTCCACATTTCGCTGTCACAGTGCCATTCATTGATAAATCATACGAAGAGATGGATGGAGCTAAATTTCTCACGCCTGTCAACCAAACAAAGAATCTGACGGACCAACATCATCGAGAAAACTTTTGCGCTATGATATGAATTCTTCGAATCTGAAGGAATCATGGCAATCGAATCATTTTGGAGAAATTCATAGAAATCCTCTGACGGACGACTGTTTTTCCTATCTCAGTAAGGTATTAGGAATTCTTTTTTGCACTCCTACTAAGTTCTAGCATGTGCCATCGTCTTGAATTGGTCTTCACTTTTGGTAAACTGAAAGGGTAAAACAATGCAATTCTGTGGTTGCCACTCCTGTCCTAATTCGATCTTTTGCGCTCTTTTTGAGTGATGTTGATACCCAGGCTTGAAAATGACAAAAACGAATATTTTCAACATTTATTCTTGTCCACTAGTTCTTCATTTATTCATTTGATTGCCGGGGTGCATCTACTGATGTTCTAAATTTCTAAATCTATTTCTGTTGCATTGCTGAGACAAGTAGCATGCGAGATTGTTTTGCATTAAATTAACTCTTGTCTTAACTTATTAATAACATATCTTAGCAGGCCAGTATTATTGTTTCTTACGAATTCGCCATTTGGA
This sequence comes from Prostheceraeus crozeri, assembly GCA_907163375.1. Taxonomy (NCBI): domain Eukaryota; kingdom Metazoa; phylum Platyhelminthes; order Polycladida; family Euryleptidae; genus Prostheceraeus; species Prostheceraeus crozeri. The sequence goes on along the minus strand of CAJQUW010008068.1, from coordinate 897,703 downwards.
CTTGAGAATGGACGGTATTGATCTTTGGAGCTTTGGACAGTGTAGAAACATGGTTAATCCTAGCATCCAGTTTTCCAACTTTTTCTGCTGCAGCAAAGTTGGCAACTACTTAAGGGCTGGTCTGGTAACCTCAGACCAGCATTCCATGGAGAATAGTTTGGGCAAAGTAAAGCAATTTGTGAACAAGTGCTATTGCTATTCCTGCGAAGAAACGATCGATGCTGTGAAGCTCGTATGGATTCTAGAAATTCGGCTAAATGCTGTAGATAAATTGCTGACACCATATCAATGAGATTTTCGTATTGTTAGAAAAAATGTAGTTTTACTGATTACTAAACTTCAAGTTGGTGAGTCATGATATTTTGTTGCATTATCCATTGTTGCTTAAGCTACACTCTAGATCACAGAGTTTGTAATAAAATAATAGGGTATTTTGATGACGCATGATCAGCGTTTTCACGATTTCGACAAATGGTATTTAAAATTTTTGAACAGACAAGCAATTACGCAGACTCGTAGAATCGCCTATATTCCACTGTTTCTAGGAGCCAATAAAACAGTGCCACCAAGAGATTGCCTAATATAGGACGCATCAATTGCTAAAGCAAGTGCGCAGCGATCAGTAGTAGCTTGAAGATTTGGTTGAAAATGTGAGTCTGAAGATTCTCTGAAATCATTGGATGTTGTGATCACCTAAGATCCTTAGCCTAACGAGCCGGGATCGCGATTCTCCGGTTTTTTAGTGTAAATATAGTGGTGTCCGTGGCACAGTGGTTGCGTACTTGGACTAGCGATCTCATGGTCCAGAGGTCGAACCCGGAAAGTGTCATTGGAAGTCGGCAGGAAGGGCATCCGGACTACAAAGCACCACAACGCTCCAAACAAAGTCTGACTTAAGTCAGCACCGTCCAAGGCCCCAGTAGGGGTAAAAATCCGTAAAAAAAATATTTCAAATTTTTGCATTCAAGTCTGTTTTCCCGGTTTTTTGGTGAGATCTAAAATGGCTCACTGCTTATGAACGACACACGCCGACATCATCTGCCGCTAACTTGCTACAGAAAGATAGGAATTAACACACCAGTACAATCATCCTCTCGAAATAAGATTTTATAGTTCTTATCAACTTCTCAGTAGACTACATGCTTGTCTTTCATTTGTAAAATTCGTTGCCGATCTAGCACTTTATTTTGAACTCTTGTTACAATGTTATATGAAAAAAATTCTATTTTAATCTGAAAAAATCTGAAAATGCTTCTGAAATTATATGTTTGAAAATGAAATTGTATATAATTGTTGTTCTTTAAGCATAATGACCACAATGAATAACGTCAGCATCAATAAAACATATTATCTACGGCACTTATACACTCAATTAGACCATTCATCACATAAATGCATCTGAATTTATTTTCCTTTCATCCTGTGATAAGATTGGATGGTTTGTGTTGCTTTTCGGAATTTTGCAAATCGGAGCGTGACCGATGCGTGTGTTACCATACCAAGCTACTCCTACAGTCAACTATCATTTACGATGTAGAGTACTTTAATAAGCTATTTCGGGCCTCTTCGATCCCTTACAATATAGTAGCAAGAGTGTGGGTTAGGTTGTCTCATCTCTTAATGATGTTTCCATTATTTTAATGATGTTGATTGTCGATGTAATTTTGATTGGATTTTAATATATAAGTAATCACGTATATATAAGCCTGTAAAAAGAACCTTTCAGTGTGTATTTTCTGTCACCAATATTGAGAGTTGTAGTAGGCTGCTAGAATCTAATCAAAGCCAACTGGTCAACATGAAAAATTTAATCAACTCTTAAGACAAGACAAACATCACACGGCTTTTGCATGTGACATTCAGTAAATGGTTTACTTATCATTTGCTGTACCTTACCATCATTTTTTTAACTGATTCGGTACTTTCAATGCAGTGAAATCGTCGATTCCAGATGTATTTAAGTACTAATGGACCGATTAATCTTCCACCTTCCGTCGACTAATCTTCAATCGACCGATTAGCAAAATAACTAATCGGTGCACCCCTAATGATAATTTCAGTCGCTCGTAGAGTAGACAATTTTTGTTCAAACACGATTACTTTTGGCGCTTGCTTACGCTATCGTGCTTTAATCTATATCAGATAAGAGAGGATGTTGACGATGTCATAGCTCAGGAAATGTGAGTGGCTGTTTACCTACGCAAGTTGAGCGAGCTAATGTCTGTTGATGCCTCTGAGCGAGACATAGAATATCTATGGAATTGGCATTGCCGAGCTAGGAAAGAGGAAAGCTTTCGCGAACTGGGTTCCTCGTCTTTTGACTCAGGAACAAATAGCAACACGACTCCAGCTAAGCCTACGGAATCTCCGCAGATATCGGAAAGATGGTTTCAAGTTTCAGATCATCGGAGGAATTTACTAGTACGACCTCGAATTTGCTTAATGAACTGTCCAGAGATCGATTTCGAACCGCATTCGAAGGACTCGTGCGCTTCTAATGGCGGTTTGCATGTTGAATAGATACATAAGTTTTTATAGAAAGTCTCATTGTTTTCTTTTCAAGGAAACTCTCTTTCTTGATATACCTCGCATATGAAGTCACACTCCAATAGTAATAAAACTCGCGAAAATCTATTAATTGATGACTTTCGGTGCGTGTTCTATTTTAGGGTGAGTTTTATAACTATTTTTTTATTTTATATGTGGGTTCTATTCGAGGACGGTTTCTATTTGACAAAATGCAGTAGTCATCTAATGTATGCAGTTTCTTTGTAGAACTGAAAATTAAATTAGTTTGGTAATTGTATTTTGTGAACTCAAACGTACGTGTCACTTATTTGAACCATAATTCCTGTGCAGCAATAAGATACATGTAGGGGAGACTGGGACACTTTCGTTCATGGGGCACATTCGTTCATCGCAGTCTGCGTTGAAATACTTGATTGAATATGTTGCTTAGGTTTATATTAGGTATATATTCGACCATTTTTGTAAATGCCATGCTACCCACACAATGTTAGTTTAAAAATGAGCTTCTTTGACCTTTTCCTGAAATTTGTCATTTTCATATTTTTGGGCTCCCGCTGCATTGCTTAAGTATATCTCCAAAATTTTGATGTTGTGAAAAATGATTCATGGGTGCCGTTTATAACTATTGTCCTTGTCCCTTCAGTGAAGGGAATTTCGATTTTAGCTACAATAAACGACATGGGGCACATTCGTTCACATATCGGTGGGGCACATTCGTGCAGGATCTCTTTGATTGATGCAATATCATTTGAATTCGTAGTCTAACGGGTCTAGTTTTTCTTCAAAATATAGACCTGTCTGCTGAATTGATGAGAATTCGAAATGGAAACCTTATGTAGCTAAGCCAAAAAGATGCAAACGCACTGGAAATGATACTTTTGTCTGACATCCCCTTCGAATCGGATGAGGACGGTCGCAATCTGCCAGTAACGAATGAAGCGAATGGATCTAAAAGTAAAAACGATCATGCTCGCTGCATGAAAGTTCTGATAATGACAATCGCTGCAGGAAAATGGTACCTAAACTGCTGATCATAAAAAACAGATCACCTAAATTTCCCTGAAATTAAATCGTTTCTCATGCCTTCCAATCGTGTCGCAGAACAACGCGCCACACATCATTCGAGAGCTTGCATTCTCAGTTTTGAAATGAACTATGATAGACTTGCACCATCGCATCGGTTATTGTATTTGCTATGCAAATATAAAAATCGCTCAATTTGCAAATCGCAATGTTTCACTAGGAAAACATGTGAGTATGAACCAGACACGAGAGAACGAGTATTTTCTGATCTCTTTTGATATACTGGTGATAAAAATCAGTGAACTAGAAAAAATATATGATATCGTGAAGTTGTCACAAAATCATGACTCTTTTGGCTGAAAATGTTGTATTCTCAGTTTCTCACTTCTTCATCAAAAATGTTGATGTTTGGTATCTTCAGAATCATTGCGATGTAAGGAATGCGAATATGTAAGGGTTTATTCAAATAACTTCAATAGTTCTTTTTCATACTTCAGTTGATGCTAAAAACAGCTTTCGTCTCTCCTTGAAATTTAGTGACCAGATTAAAAAAGTTAATTAAAAGATATGTACAACCCCTACGCGTTTCGAGCGTTCGCTCTTCCTCAGGGGGTAATTCGCTAAAACCAATTCAGATAATTCAGATAATCTTTTTCAAACTTCTTTAATATTGTCTCTCATTACTACAAAAGTACACATGCACCAGCATGTAAGATGAACAAAGGTTCAAAACAAGACAAATAGCGAAGGTATGTCTTCGTTCTTCCACAACGACTGCATATTGTTTGTTCGTTTACTTTTGCGGTTATGAGAAAAATATTGAAGAAATTTGAAAAAGAACCATTGAGTTTATTTGAATAAACTTTACATGTTCACATCTTTTACATCGTAAGGTAGGATAGATAACAAGCACCAACATTTTGTTGAAAAAGTGAGAACATGGCACTTTAAGTTAAAAAAAGTCAAGGTGACTTTGTGATATCGCAATTTTTTCTTACTTCAGCGATTTTGATGACCAATATTTCAAAAGAGAGCTCAGAAAATACTCGTTCTCCCCGTGTCTGGCTCATGCTCATATATTTCTTATTGAAAAATTGCGACTTGTAAATTGAGCGGTTTTTAAATTTGCTCAGCAATAAATAAATACAATAACCGATGCAGTGGTGTAAGTCTATCACAACTCATCCTAAAACTGAGAATGCAAGCTCTCGAATGATGGCGCGTTGTTGTGCGACACGATTGGAAGGCATGAGAAATGATTTAATTTCAGGGAAAATATAGGTGATCTGTTTTTATGATCAGCTCTGTCATTTCAATTCGCGGCGACTATTGAGGCAAAATATCAAATTTTTAATTCGATACCCGCACAGCCACCACTATTGCTCAGGACGGGGACCGTGCTGAAGAATGACTACTGAATGCTCCATCCAAGTGGCAAGTTCATGCTGGTTGTCATGTCTCACAGAAGTCAATTTCATACAGTAAGTTCGGGCATTCAACCTGATGTTTTCATAATGAAAGACATCAGCCATGTGAAACATTTCAGAAACAACAAGCGAATTTCTAGTCTCGTGAACAGGAGATAAATAATTACATTATGGCGATAAATCAAACAGCAAATACTAAGGGAAACCAAGTCGATAGAATCAACAAAGATCAACAGTTAACGAGCATTCCATGTCACTTTAATTCTTCAGATATGAATTTGTTGACTTCTGAAAATGAAGATGCCTACACGAGAGATGATCTGCATAATTGTCGCTTGTTTTAAAATTGTTTGTCTCATGAGTCCCGCATGCTCAAAATTAATCAATATTTCTTGAAAACAGATCGTTTCGACTATTGTCATTGACGTTTTGAAATATATATAACTGCGACTGTTGCATAAGCAAAATTTTCTTCTGGGGATAATTTGAAAATCTTTTGTCTCATTCCTATTGGTTAAGCAACATATGTGACGTAATAAATTGAGAGTAACCTCTACTGCATGTTTTCAGCTCTCTGAATGCAGCGCATCGTCAGAGTGACTTGTCATGACTCCTGCGACTGTTCTGCCTCTTGAAGTGTGGCGCACGATCTTTGATTACTTAGAACCGCGCGAATTATGTGCCTGCACGTGTGTGTGCAATTCATGGAAGCATCTGATCAATAGTCTTGATACACGAACTTGGAGAAGACACTTTCTTGAACGGTGAGTTTCTGAATGATTGTTACCGACAAAAGCCTACTAATTTGTAGTTCGAAAAGGGCTTGGACTTGAATCTCAATATCATCTCTATGTTCATTGTAGCAATATAATCTACATTACATTTTAGTCCGGCAGCCAAAATGAGTTTCTGCAGGGAACGAGACCGAAAATGAGATCTTCACAGAATGATATACATCCTATGCTTACTGCGAATCTGCGCGTTTGCCGTGTTCTAACTAGTTCCTCTTCTTGTCAGACAGGATCAAAGAAAAGCACATGATCATCCAATGGGACGCAGATTGACGTTTCTGGCAAAAATGACATTTTCTGTATCTTCTCTGATTAAGCGGAAAGCACTAAGCCTAGAGTCACAATTTATGACATTGAATGTCTTCAGGTCATTTCCTATCATTTTCTGGAACATTTATCTGTGAAGCTACACACATTCAGATTTGGCACGCCTCCTAATGTCGGCAAACATCAACATCTTAGCCCACTTCATCCACATTGAACCACAATCTGGCATGCATCGCCGATCAGAAGCATGATAATGTTACATACACGGTAAGAAATGACCTGGACAGTCCATGCCGTGTTTCAGTTGTGAAGAGAATCGAAAATTCATTTTTCTCATAAACTTCGATCTGCGTCCCATTGGATTAACATGTGTTTTTCTTTGATCCTGTTTGACAAGAAGAGGAACCAACTAAAACTCGGCTGACGCGCAGATTCATAGAATCCATAGGGTGTACATCATTCTGTTAAAGTCTCATTTTCGGCCTCCCTCCCTGCAGAAACTGGGTCTGGCTGCCGGACTATTTGTTGAAAGCCAACTTTGTGATTTTTATTGACACACTACGATCTGAAGATATCTAAGATAGTAATTGACACAGCAATGCACAAAGTCCATTGTGATGAAAACACAATGAGAGATGCTACCTGAGAATTCCTTTTATCTCTGACAACATCAATCATAAAATCAAAAGAATTCTGAAATCTGAACATCTTAATGTTGGTCTGGCTCAAAAATCACAAACAACATTGAGGTCGGCTTTGAGAACAAAAAGCAGAACAATAAACAACTGCCAAATGACATGATGTCCACTGAAAGATAACAAGCTATGTTTTCAGAAAAATGTAGTGTTCAATGTCACGTGCCGTAAGTGTCAACAGTTTTACATTGGGAGCACAATCAGACAACTTCATGTACGGATAAAAGAACGTATTTCCAGAGAGAGCTCTTCAATTTTCAAACATCTTCAGAAATGTGCAACAAACAATATCAAGACCTAGATTTTATCCTACGAGAGAGACAACACAAACATACGTTTAATGGAAGCCCAACTCATCCAGAAATATTCACCGCATATCAACTCCGAAGAGTTTATATACTTATAGAAAGTTTTTTATACTTATAACTCAGCAACATTTATGACCTTCATAATTCATTATGTGCTGATACACCATTTGTAATTCTATGGTAGACTTTGTCTCTATCTATGTGACTTTATCTCTATGTATGTGTTGTTTATGTCTAACATAATCCCTTCATGAATTTATGCATATCCATGTCACCATGTACGTTTGAATTGCACAGCTTGTCTCCCTTTCAATCCCCTGAAGCGGCCTAAGTAGGCGAAAATTTGGGATAATAGTTAAAAATCTATAATAACAGCAAGGCTTTTTCTCACATTCATCACTATGCTGTTTAAGCAGAATTTTGATCTACTTTGCTACCTTCACCTGAGCCAGGTGCATTTTTCTGCTGCTCGTCATGCTTTGCAGACCGAAGAAAAAATCGGAAGATTAGAGCAACAAATAAAATTCATAAAACAGTGTAGAGATCATGATATTCAAGTCCAAAAACTATCAGAAATATTAGATTTCCAAATTTCATGACACATCCGAATTTGCTGCACTTCAAAGAAACAATACAACATACGATAACTGGCAAGTTGATAAGACATCTCTACTTTGAAAGTCTATTGTAGAATAAATTATTATACTGCCTTCTTGATAATGTCCTGATAGTGACAAATCAGAAAATAAACTTTCACGATATTGGTCCACTTGATTTCATTCTGGATTGTTCTTTTATTCGTCCGAATAATAATAATGTAGATAAAAATGTGCAATGCAGTGTATTACACTTCAGAACTATGGAGATCTAGATGAGTTCACAAAAAGTCGATAGACCCTATTCAATATCTTGCATACATAGGATGCACATTCGATTATATGGACGGATGCAAAATCCTTATTGCTATTCTTATTGCAAAATCCCTTTGTTATTCCTTGGGGCTTTGACAGGTTCAACAAAAATTGTTGGTGAGAGTTAGGTGGACTGTTTGAAGGAATGACTTGAATGATAGAATAAGGTGTGAATATTGGGTTGATGAAGGCGGATAGCAACGGAGGACGAGGTTATAGTAGGACGGATAGTTCAGAGGCATAGTGTGAGTTACTTAGAATCATGTCATGACAGAACAATTTCTAACATAGATCTACTGAAGGTATGACTGATTGGTAGATGAGCGCCCATAATTAATTTATCCATTAGCCCTGCTTCATATGACGTTCACTATGATCTTCTGTCACTTATATTCCGCCGATTCAAACGACGCCTTGATGGCCGATATTCTGACAACCCATTATCTCGGCAAATACACTGCCGCCAGAATGTCTTGCCTCACTTCCTCGTTATTTCTGAATTTATCGATATTTAGATCAAATAGTTATTTTAAACTTTTTTTTCTTTTAAACAGTGTATACCGGTATGTGTTTATAGGGCGTATGTAAGAATATCCCCAAGTAACCCAAGTAATGAAAAAATGTCTAATTTCCATGCCAAAAACTTGTTTTGAGATAATGAGGCAAATCTCTCCGTACTTAAGAAAATAGCACATCTACTGAGGATACAGGCGAAAATCAGCATTTTGTTTTAGCACCTTTGCACGAAATCACAGCTTGGCAGCTTATAGGCATAGATTCAATAAGTTTTCTCAAGATTTCAATATCCCATTCTCGATACCCGACACGTACGAGAGAAGATCACAGGGTTCTTCGTCTCAGGCTTCTTTCTCATCGCTGCGTCTCCAAGCAGTTTCCACACTTCCTCAATGGGGTTGAGGTCTGGTGAGTTTCCCGGCCCGGTAGGACGTTCACTTGTCTCACGTTCAAAAATTGTTTTACCTGAAAAGAGACAGTAAAATGTAATACATTTAAGTATACCTGACTTCGAAGACATTTTAACTTACACTTGTGGCAGTGTGTGCTGGGGCGGAATCCTGTTGAAATACCAAATCTTGTTGAGGTACACCATGCTCTGATTCAATTTCAGCAAATGATGGTAAAAGACGATCCTGGAGAATTTTCTTGTAAGTTACCTGATTTAATGCGGTTTCACACACATGTTAGCGTCCGACACCCTACCAACTGAAACAGCTCCAGCGCAATACGCTGGCTGGGAACTTAACAGTGGGCAGTAGACAATCCGGATGGAATTCTTCACCACTTTTCCTTCTCACGTGCTGTCGCCCATCGGATCGAAACAAATTGAATTTGGATTCATCAGACCATACCACTTTTATCCAATCATCGATTATCCATTCAACCGACGTTTTTGCCCATTCAAATCTCGCTTTTTTCATCCTTTGTGTTAAAAGTGGCTTTTTCCTTGGTTTTCTGGCTGTGTATCCCATCTTAACCAACTTTGCTATGATTTTTTGGGCGCTCACATCGACTCTATGTCGACTCATTTCTTTTGTTTTTTTGGCTTTTCCTCAGTTTCCCACCGACACACATGCCAGTCACGATGATTAAGAAGGCTGGGCCTGCTCATCATGCAGAAAAACCGGGACAAACCCACACCGTCCTGGACTAGATGGGGCGACCTTGCAGGGCATTACGGACACTTCGCTAAGAATCGAAGTGGGCCTTCTGTCTTACCTACAGACACGAGGCTTACGATCGACCAGTATAAATTCCCGGCACGATCACCCTTCGATCCTAGCTCTAGTCCGTTCCAAAAGAGCAATCAAACGGAAAGGAACCACAAGAAGCGGCAACCTTGACTCTGCCTCAACGGGCACTCACAACAACGGCGCGAAGCTCACCCCGCAGGATGACGAAATGGCCTCGTCAGAGCAGATAACTCTGACTCAGGGGAAATGACAAACCCGATTACCAGGAATGCCTTGACCAGATCAACCTCGCTGGGTCAAGAGCAAGCAGAACGCCTATCCATGACCTGCCTTCCCGGAGCGTGTACCATGACAGCAAACAGCTCGAAGATGGGCGCTCGATAAGTCCCTCAAATACAGCTGGCTCAACGGCCTCACACAACCAACTAACCTCGGCATCCTGCCGGTCACTCAAGCCTTAGATGGTGAACACTCGAAGGTGACAGCCTACTGCCACATTTCCTCTCAATACTATTGCTGTCGTAATGCCACCGCACGCTCTTCTGCCGGTCGGGGGTATTATATATTTCAATTCGGTCGACGTACTCCTCCTATCCCTCAACACCAAATTCTTTAACACGCGTCATCTTTCAACGTCATTTTCGATGGTCTTCCACTCTTTGGTAGAGGCCCAGCATCACCACCATCTTTCAACTTGGTCACAGTACGGTCCACTGTTCTCCTGTCTTTGCCAACACGTTTAGAAATTTCCCTGTTTGACAGATCTTCTCTTTTCAAAGCATTTATTACAGCTATTGTACTAGGAGAACAGTATTTTCCAGGCATTTCGTCAACAAAACACAAACGTAGACAATTGATGAATCTGGATCAGTCCAGTGTCACTTAACGTCAGTTAATTCATTATAATGCCGAGTTGTGGAGAAGCATATCGATTATGGAATAACTGTGTCGTGTTTGGTTTGTTTTCAACGCGTTGAACAAATTAGGGCAGTGCTATTGTTATCATCAAACTTGCCAAGCTGATGCGATTTCATGCAAACAAAATGCTGATTTTTGCCTGTATCCTCAGTAGATGTGCTATTTTCATAAGTACGGAGAGATTTGCCTCATTATCTCAAAACAAGTTTTTGACATGGAAATTAGACATTTTTTCATTACTTGGGTTACTTGGGGATATTCTTACATACGCCCTATAAACACATACCGGTATACACTGTTTAAAAGAAAAAAGTTTTAAAATAACTATTTGATCTAAATATCGATAAATTCAGAAATAACGAGGAGGTGAGGCAAGACATTCTGGCGGCAGTGTATTTGCCGAGATAATGGGTTGTCAGAATATCGGCCATCAAGGCGTCGTTTGAATCGGCCGAATGTAAGTGACAGAAGATCATAGTGAATGTTACATGAAGCAGGGCTAATGGATAAATTAATTCTGGCAAGGGGTGAGGCAAGACATTCTGGCGACAGTGTTGAATCATTTGGTCAAACTTTAAAGAAATCAGATGCAAGCATTTGAGCATTTGTCGTCGATGGAAGCATACAGAAGGCTTTGTTCCTTTGATCCTTTGATGTAATCATACGAAGATTATTTTAGCTTAATATAGCAACAGATGAACTGTCATGGGAAAAGCCTTTCGTGATACAGACTACAAAAAGTTACTATTTATTGAGACAGATGTTGAAATGATTATATGCCTTGCCACGAAAGTCTTTCGTGATGAATAGTCAAGGTATCATGCCATCTGTGTGCACCTTGAGCTACGTAGGTGGTTATTTAAATAAATCGTTTTGCTCATGAACATCCGGAATACTTACTTATACTTATTTAGTATAAATAAGGAATACTTATCATCAAAAGTATTAATAGTGAAGCCAATTGCGTTCCCCACGCAAAATTGCGTGCAAGTAACCAGTAATACCTGGATACAAAAATTCCCATACAAAAATACTTCATGAAGGAAATTTTGACAATTCTGCGTTTATTTAAATTTAGTTCGACATGCGAAGGTCTCTGCATAATTTCGATAGAGGTTTTAGGGAATTGTCAAAATTAAGGAGCAGGGTGCATTGTAAATGAAGGGTTGTCAAAGTGGAACGCGTTTGATGGTTTTCTTCGTCAATCACCCACTCATCCATTTTTGCTTCCTTGTGGTCAGAAGGTGCTCTTAGACGAGCTTGCATTGTTAAAACAAATTGTAGTTCCAGCTGGTAGCACTTCTAAATTTATACCTACCTGAAATTTGCAACGGTTCGATTAATTGCTTAAATCTTCGACTGTAAATTGATTCTTTTATGATTGAATTTAGTTCGTCATTAGTCGTGGTTGATATTTTAACATCAAATTTGCTGATTCTTAAATATGAAGGGGAGAATTTAGATTCTGAAACAACTTTCGTATTTTTTTCATAAACAACATCCCGTCTAAAGTATAACTTGTGACATTTCATCAGTCATCACACAAATTTACATGCTTTGATTTTCCTAGTCAGAATTTTTATACGTTGACCTTCGGATCACAGCGTATTTTTAATTTTATTTTCTAAGTCATCTTTTTTTGTGGTCCATTTTCAACTTGCGTTTTGTGGCTTTACGTTGACGCTTTTTATGATTTTCTAGTTAAGTATAATTGAAATATCCATTCACCTTGAGGACTTCGTTGAATTTTTGTCATGCTTTTGAAATTCAGTATGATGAGTGCACCTGTTGCTAGAGATTGGAAATTTCTAGCAGTGCACTGCTGTTAGAAGATGTCCTTCCGTATAAATGCGAGAATCATTACTGAGCCATGGACGTCGCTATATTGGCCAATATTCCATGAGCAAGCTAAGCAATAGAATCAGATCAGAATGCGACTTCTTTCCTTTATTGCTCCATGGACGATGAATGATCCTCATCGGGCAAAAAGTAATATTGAATAATTTATCGCTACATGACAGCTTGAATTTCTAAACGCACTGAGGTTGCATGCCTAGTGTTCGCTATATACAGGTTTTTATTTCGAGAGATAGACGTAGTAGAACAATCGATATTTGTAATCGTAGATATTTTAATAAATAGATCTATGCTACATGTATTGCTAAGATCGCGATCACTTTGAGATTTCCATAATGGAACATCGTATTTTAAGTCATAGAAATCGAATTAATGTCAGTGATATTTATCTGACATTATTGTTCAAAATAGCTCTCTTGCAAAACTCTGATTTACGTTGCGTTTACGTAGCTGATTATTTGCGTACAAACGTGTATATTCGTGTACACGTTTACGAAATTCGTGTATATTCGTGCATAAACACGAATTTTGCGTACATGCGGCCAACCTCAGATATATAGTGGATAAATCTTATTTATTAGTTGCGTGATAGCTATCGCACTCGAGGCTTCGTTGAGTCCGAATGTCGAGACGAAGCCTAGAGTACGATAACTACCTTATTGCTTGAGATGCGCGGCGGAGACGAATTGCACGGTTTCAAGACGTCGTCATATATGCGCATAGGGGCACCATGGGGTCACCAATGCATGAAATGCCGCTCAGCATATCAGCATGTCATCGACTGCGTCACACCGGATTAAAACCCATGAATGAAGATGCGTTGCAGATATTTCATTGTTGCAATCTCATGACATCATCCTTGTCTCTGAGTAAATGTAGTACATGTAATTCTATGAGCAAAAATAACTGCGGGGTACTTGAAGTAGGTCTATCGCGCAGACGTTCAATTCCAGAGTTATAAATTCCGATGATAGGATTATCCGCAACAAATCATTTATTTATTGTGTGTTTCATTTCAGAGATACATGACAACGTTTTGATTGTAAGTATTGTTTGTTTGACTGGAATAAGGTTTTCAACTGACTAGTTTGAAATGTTTTGATTATTTTGATTTTTGTCGGATGATATTGCAATCACAGAGATAGCCAACTATACACTTATTTGCCATTTATTCACCGAAAGGAAATCGACTTCCGCATTAGGAATTTACTCAAATCAAGTAAAAGTGTTCGATAGCTTTGGAACATGATAAATGATGACTAAAATCAAATAAGACAAACAAACACGTACTTACTACCTTGACGTGTAGTATGCTTTATGTTTTTGATCAACATAATGGTTTCGACATTCTGCAGACTAGTGCCCCAATCACCTGCCTACAACATGTTCTTAATTGTCGTGACCGCAGAGATCCGACCGTCTGAAACTTAAAAGGACTAGAACGGTCGTGTATATTAAAGCAATAGTACACTGGATACGCGGTATCAGGACGACGGCGTCTAAAGAAAGACATCTTTCATTGAATGACAATAGTTAGGTATGGACAATCATGTCAGCGTTCTTTGTTAGTGCACGTTTGTACGTGTAACTTTATTGCTAGTACTCCTCGATCCATGATGAGTCAGAAAAGAATGGCCAAAAATGGAAACAAAGACATGCTTTCAGTAATCTTGTTTCGTGCGTCACCAGACAGAGTTCAGACAATAGCAATTTATTAAAAGGTGATGAGGAGAAATGCATTGATTTCATCAGCTCATTATCTTCTGAAAGTCAGTAAAAAGTGGCAGCTAAAGTTTAACAAGGCGGAACTTTAACTGACACTTTTTACTGACTTAGGATAATAAGCTGATGAGATCATTGCATTCATTAAATTGCTATTGTCTGTTGCTATTGACGCACGAAGCTCGATTACTGAAGGTATGTCTTTGTTTCCATTGTTTGTCCATTCTTTTCTGACTCATTACGGATCGAAAAGTGTCAGCAGTTTAGTTGCACGTGTAAGCGCACCCTTAGATTAGCGACTTCTGTCGTTTCTCTTAATTTATAAAAATCTTAGATTTCTATGATTATCATATTTGAATCTATCTCTATGATTGCAGTTCAAGATAAAAAAAATAACCTAACATTCTCTGACTTGCTTTCAAATTTATTGCTTGCGGTGCTTATTCTGATCTGATGACCTAACTAACCCAAACTTTGATATTCTACGCTCATTGCAATTAATTCTTGTTGCTTGCATTCATGCTGTGTTTATTTTCTTGAGGTATAGATTTCCATGCTATTGAACATTCCGATGCTTCTGGCTTTCACGAAGAAAGATAGAAATCTTACTGCGTCTTGTTCCTGACTAATCCACTACAAAGGGCCTGCCGGCTGCGAATCGAACCCAGTCAATGAAAGGAACTCAGCGTGACTGTGATCACGAGACTATCGAAGCACAAGATTCATGAGCGTGACAGGAGCAAGTATAGCTTTAAGCGAGCCCTGGAATACGTTTAGGCATGCACTCAACTTCAGAGTTTTCACTAGTAAGATGAATTCTAATTTCCATCAAATTCTTCGGACCACTTCGAAGCTATAAACCGGCAAGAACGAGATACAGGTTTATTTATTTATTTATAAACAAGTTCGCTTACGAAGGCAGGCATTATGTCTATAGAGACTTCAAGACCTGAGTACAAATTACAATGACGCCGAAGTACTGCTTTACTGACTCTGCTGACTTAACGTTAATAGAACTTTCGACCATAAATCAAGGGAGTTGCTTTTTTACTTTTCTCGACTATGAACATGATCTCCCGTCGTTTGGTCTACTACGTAAATAAAAATGTATGCCATATATCTCGCATCTAACTAGTGGTCTCCGCGCCACAGTGGTTACATGCTTGGCCTAGCAATCGGGCCCCAAAAGTGTCATTGGAATCGTCAAAAAGGCATCCGGACTAAAAGTACTACAACGCTCCAGAAAAGTCTGACTATGTCAACACGGTCCAAGCCCCAAGTATGGGGAGTAGGGATGTTAAATCTTCATCTCGCATCTAACTACTGTCTGGACTTGAAGTGTCAGTAAATTTCTATACTTATCACCCTAATATTCTGTGATAATAACGCTGATTTCATTTCCAGCTTTCCATGGGTTGTATCGCCGGAATGGTCAAATTTTCAAATGGCGCGCCGAGAATCATCTTGGCAGCAAGAGAGAGGCAGTGCACACTCGAACGGAAATAACTCAGAGAATGAAAACATGGAGCCAGTTGAAGTGGAAACAGCGAAGTGGAAGACCTTATATCTCCGAGAACTGAATTTCAATCGTGCTTGGAAGTTGGATTCTCATCGGCATGAGCAGGTGGCATGTGTTGGCATGCTTCGAAGACGCCGGAAACTGCTCGCAGACAAACTTCGTGCAAGTCCAAATCCGTCTGACCTACGGTGAGTTCATAGTTCTCCAGAAATTCAAGTTTGTGTGATATGATGGACTTTTAAATAACTTTTGGAGCCAAGCTTGTCTGTGTGCGTCAGACAAGAATATAATGGTCAGGTAAACATATTTTTTATTAAGTTTTTGAGACATCTTTGTCTTACTACGGTTTAAAAAAAATTGTAAGTCAGCATGAGGATAGAGCAGGGGTGTGGAAGCGGAATCGATGGAAGTGATCGTTTTCATTCGAAGCGGAAGCGAATGCCCGACGATCGCTTCCGGAAGTATCGTGATACTAATGACTGACCCAATTCACGTGTTAGGGCGAGGTACTTCTGACTCTTGACCTTAAGTCTTGATATGAGTTAAGTAATAGTTGTCATATTTAATGCTTACACTATTACACCCAATTACAAATTAGCATCTGTATTACTTAATCTAGTTATTTCTAATTTTCTCATTATAATGAAAACGAAGGTGTATTATCTCAGATTACTAGCATTCGAAATCAGAAAACCTCAGTATCATCTTATCAATGACAACTTTACACAATGCGGATTGGTGTGTCTTGAGGCAATTTCATTGTAGCATTCTCAAACACTCTCTTGGTCGTTTAATATTTTTTTACTACACACGTGTTGGGAAAATATGACGTTTTTATTTCACAATTTCCCAAAGGTCAACATTTTCAGTAAATTTGAAAAATATTTGACTTTTTGGCAATTAAAAAAACGCATACAAGTCAGCTACGGTTTACGACAGAACGTTCGTGGAGACTGCGAAGTGTTAACGTCAGAATCTATAACTCGTAAAAAAGTGGAAAATGAAGAAAAAGGGGCTCGAAATAGGGAGGTGTGTAGCCCATGTCCGGTCTCCAAAAATTGGAAGCGGAAGCGAATAAAAATCAATTGCTTCCGCAGCCCTGGGATAGAGTCTATACAGTCTAGATGCATACCGGTAGCAAGAAATTAGTTGCAATTTATACATTACGCTCATTTTTTGCTATCAATCAATTAATTTAATTTTTGGATCACATGGGCAATCAATTGACAATTATTTTTTATCATTGCTAAATCTAGGAAAATCATTGCATGGCTGACACTTGATTGATAAGTACTTGAAAAGTTATCTCCATAGCACATAGGTCTCCGAAGGTGCATTAAAAGACTTATAGAAATAGATTTTACCTGTAATACATGCACTTTCTCCATCACTACGTTCGTTGAACTAATTTGCATGACAAACCTGTGAATACACTGGTAACAATATTACGCAATGACTGATATTTGATATTTATATTCTCCTCTATTCTACGAGCATAATAGTTTCCAGTTCAAGCACTGAAACACTGGCACTCTGGCCATCGTGATATTGTGTGTTTCAGTAGGTTTGTCATAATTTGAATTTATTTGGGATTATTAGGATATGTGAAACGAACGAATATGTTTAGTTCGAGACTTTTAAATTGAAGTTCAAAGGAATGCTGTAGATTATTAAGAAGTTTCGCATTAGGTTAGAGTCAGACTTTTCTTCGTTTTAAATACAAGTGGACCTACAAAGTATTGTGCTACCGACTTACAGGCCTACATACGTGTATGTTATGCTGTATAGCTCATAATAATCACCCAATAAATCCCTTCTTTGGCTTGTGAATAATTGCAATTAACATGAATAATTGGCACCTGATCCGATCAATTAATTGCAATCAATTGATTTGTCTAGCCCCTGACCGGTAAGGGATTCATGTGTGGTTCATGATGGAGTTTCATTGCCATACCAAAGTTGTCATCCATTTTCCCATTATCTAATAATGGATTACGTCGTTGGGAAGGTCAACCTGATATTGAAATTCTTGAGATATCGGTATAGCTACGTAAACTGGTTCTTGCTGTATCGCATATTCATTCTCAGCAAAGTTAACAGTTAACACTTTTGTAAGGCGCTAATGAGTATTCCCATTTTTCTCCACGTTTCATTCTAAGTAACAGCATTAGAAGCACAAGAATAATTTCCGAGATTCCAATGGCACGCTTAATGTGGCATGTAATGCAATGACATTTATTACGAATTCATTCGTTCATTAACGTCAGCAATCTTCACAAAACGTATTGATAATGTTGATAATGGATTTATGTCAATTAGGGCTAATGCCCTCTAATAATATCTTAATTAAAAACCACATGAACTAGGGATGAAGAAGAGAAATGCACACTGTATTTTAAGACCAGCTTCCTGTATTTGGATTACCTATATTGTGGAGGTCCTAACTTCTCGAAACTTTTCAGCCATTGGTGCTACTATAGCGACTTGTTGCTACTTGCTACATTATAGGTCACACCTAGAGATTTGTAATGCTCTATCACATAGCAATCGTCCGACCTTTAGCACTTGTTGCTTGATGTTATCGATACATAATTACGGAGAGCCTTATAATGGGATAGAGATATGTTAAAGGCACGCAGTCTTGTTCCAGTAACAGTTGATATTGCACATTCAAATGGATTATATGATTTTACGATTAGTTGACCCTTGTCCACTATCTTTTATCCGACTCCGGCCGATAATTGACATTGCAAACCATTATGCAAATCGGAAAGATTCCTTCGCTAAAAGTCATAATTTTGTTTTCTGTGCAAAGAGACAAATTTAAATGATGTAATGAATTGTGTTTTTTATAGAAGATTAATTTCAGATATTATAGCCATCATCAGGTAATAAATTTATGAAAATTCAGAATAAGATTTAAAATTCACATCAGAATATAAGAGATAGAAAACTACAAATAATGCAAAGCTATGTACAAAATTTTAGGGCAGGTATGGAAGAATGGGAACTATTCGGCAGGTAGCAAAGATAGCTATAGATAATAGCTGAAATTAATCGTGTATAAAAAATACAGTTTATTCAATCACTTGTATTTGGCTCTTTCGAAAGAAATAAAGCCACAATGTGTTGCGTGCCTGCTGTATCTCGTTCTTGATTCTGAATTTAATTTATACTGGTATTTCATAAAAGGACAGTAAATTCACACTCTACTGAAGTGTTTTTAGACGATTGAGCTGAGTCATTTGTCTATTTCAGAAGTCTTCGCATTACCGTCTCTCAAGCAAGAGCGTACGCTACTGTAGAGTTAGAGCCTGGGCTACATGAAGATTCGAGTCGTTTAGACTTGACGCGCCCAGTTCATTTATCTGGTGTCGGGCCGCTCGGCAGTGTGGTAGTCTCAGTAGCTCTTGTTATTTACACGACTTCAATTCGTCTCTCAAATCTGGTACTGAGAGCTCCTTGGTTTACGGAATGTATTCTACAAGTGCATGAAGGCTCGCTACATGCGGAGAATTGCCGATTTGAATTGGGAGAAGTCTGTCTGGAGTTCGCAGACGGCGTCTGTTATCGACATTGTTGCTTTGAGCGCTGTTTGATAAATGCGGGTAAGACATCAGACTTATTTGCTTTTAGACGACGGTTCTGTTTTCATATACCTCATAATTTGATTGTTTAAGCTTGTCAGTTAGAGATACGATAAACAAGTTCGTCGACCACACCAGGTACTTCGAAAGTAAGCGGAAGGAGAGCTCCCATGCATAGAATGGCGATGACGGCTTTTTTCGTCAATCCTTTCGCTTTACCGGAAATTATTTTCAGTTTGCATTAAGGCAATTCATATCCAAACTCCCGTGGAAAGAAAATCTTGGTCTCGAAGTGATATTAAGCTCATTTCTTTCAGTAAAACCGTGACGGGCCTTCGGCATCCTGCGCCTTCTGATGCCGATAGTATAGCGGTATCTGCAGCTGCTGTGTGAAGGTTTATAAAGAAAAAAGCGATACTAGAAAGAAAACTAAATGCAAACCCAAGACGAAGGGCAATAATGATGATTTTACAAATATATCGGTTTTGAAATTATCTTTTATCAGTGACAGGTATAGTAGGGCGATAAATAAAACCATTAGGAAGTACGATTTGCCGATCAAATGAATCAATGAATGCGGTAAAAGAACAAGTACACGCTTCAATAATACATGTAGCACTTATTACACCAACTGTAAATGTGATGGCGAAGTATGCAGGAGCGCAAATAAGTTATATTGTAATGATAGGTACATAGTGTATGAGTAGGAAGTACACCTGTGATTTTTGCGGGGAATTTTGTATCATTAAGACAGCCCGCAAATTTATTACCAGGTATCTTGTAATCACCCCTCTGCCAGCGGTTTGCATGATTATATGTCGCGTAGGCATATAACAGTATATGCAGCATCGGGAATTGCCGGATCGATTTCATTGATAATTTCACGAATACTCGAGACACAACATTCACGAATTACCGTTCTACAGTCTGAATTCGCATGTCGATCACCTCAGATTGGACAAGCAACACACTTAATATCACTAATGTTTCTTTATAGACCTTCACACAGCGGATGGAGACACCGCTATACTTCCCGTGCGGTTTCCGGCACTGAATAGAATAGGACCGACGTTCCCCTGCCTATCGTAAGAGGCGACTAAAAATTGCCATAGCACCTCTGGTGTTGGCAGTTTGATGTCTTATCCTCATTGCCTTTCCTCAGTGATTTGCGGGTGATCCTGACAGCCGAATCTTAACTGTTTGGATGTGCAACAAAGCTCTTTGAGCTTCCTCGTCTGTGGCATATCTAGCTATGCCTTGTCCAAAGTCTCCTCAGCGATGGTCGCCGCCCCTCTTCGAATGCAAGATGTGGGGTGGGGCCGCGATGGTTGCTACCTCCGCCGGTCAATGCTGTTCACCCTGTGTGAATAGCTTCGGCTTTGGTATGGTAGCACCGCACTGGTATGGGAGCGGCCATCTCCTCGTCGGGGCACTCCTCGCTAGCAGTAGGCATTAATTTGCGTAGTGGTGTCTCGCTTCGTATTATTGTCTTGATATGAAGCCTCCTATCCGTTGGACGGAGCCGTGTAAAACAACAACAGCACAACAAGAACACAGGGTTCCCGTGGACCTTGAATACCCTTAAATTATGATGAAGTCATCAATTTAAATATTTTAAATGTTAAAATATTGAAAAGGTCTACATATCATGTAACACAAAGCAATTAATTTTGAAATTGAATATGAATATATCTATTAATTAAGCTAGCTGCTTTAATCGGTTTAATCACTTGATCGTTTTCAGATGGTGTTTGTAGCATTAAAAGTCGGTTATATTGTTATTGATGTTGGTTTCTGGTTTGCAGAACATTCAGATCTATGAGCAGTCACGGCCAGTCAACAGTCGAACGTGGATTCTCGACGAATAAGTCCGCTGTGGTGGAAACCAAACCGCACTCAACCTTGCAGCGAGAGGGCTTATTATTAATCACATTCAGAAGGCGGGTGGTGTTGAAAACGTTAATATCACCAAGGAAATGATGGCATCAGCCGGAAATGCACGACGCCACTGTCGAACGTACCTCAAAAGTAAAGCGAAGGAAAAGAAAGAAGAAGAAACCAGACGAAGAGGAGAGCATCAATTGACGAA
This sequence comes from Prostheceraeus crozeri, assembly GCA_907163375.1. Taxonomy (NCBI): domain Eukaryota; kingdom Metazoa; phylum Platyhelminthes; order Polycladida; family Euryleptidae; genus Prostheceraeus; species Prostheceraeus crozeri. The sequence goes on along the minus strand of CAJQUW010008068.1, from coordinate 876,348 downwards.
ATGGAATGAAAAAATCAATGAAATGGAATTAAGGCGGTTATTGGCTGCCTCATAGATATTTACCTGAATGTTCAAGTATTTAACATATATTTCAATTGATTTTCTACTCATTTTGAAATTACAAATAATCTATTTAATCATGTAGAATGTATTGCAACACTTATATACAAGACATCTCAAATTTACGTAACCCTTGAAAATCATTGATTTTGCCCTTGAAAACCCTTGCATTTTTTGTTCAAAAAGCCGCGGGAACCCTGACAATAACACCGCTATACTATCGACGTCAGAAGGCGCAGGACGCCGAAGGCCCGTCACAGTTTTACTTAACGAATTAAACTCATTATCACGTTCGAGACCAAAATTCTCTTTCTCCGGAAGTTTGGACATGAATTGTCTTAAATGCTATCGGCAAACTATCCCGTTGCCTGGTCAATTATGTGAATTATTTTCCGTACTTCCACCAATTGGCGGAAGTGTTTATCTCGTTCATAGATCACTGTCAAAAACAGCCAACCTTCTAAAGGGGTTCACAGAAGCACTACATACTGAAATAAATCTAGATGTTATCATTATTCATATATATCATGCGATCACACCTTGTACATTATATATGTTTCAATCATAATATCAGTACAATTGAGGTTTAGTGCATAGCATGAACGGTTACTGATAATGTCTCTTACTTGATCATAGAGCAAGGTAATGAGGTAGTTGCCATAAACTGCTTGTTTTAAGCCGAAATTGAAGACTTTTTAAAATGAACCCGTCATGTCATCATTCATTATTTAAGTGGAATGAGGGGGTCGGGATTTCATAGTTGTTCCAGCTAGTAAACATTTGCTTTCAGACTTTCGCTCATGGGGAAATTATTTGCTTGAAGACGTTTAGCTCAAATCAGTGCAAAATATTTTCGCAAAATGCTGCAAATAATTCTAGGTTCAATCACCCAATTGGCAATTCACATCTGGAAAATGTGTAGCTTACTCATTACGACGCATTTAGTCAAATTACATTGATTGAATGTTTTTTTAGGCATGCTAGTGCATTTCCCACACGCAACTACTTTATTTTAAATGACTGGAGAGTAAGTGACAAATATGATTAATAATAGTTCAGAAATCTAGTTTCTACTTATTACCTTTGCTTTTGAGATGATATCAATGTTGAGGAAAAAATAAAAAGTATTTTGCAATGAAATATGCTTTCACCACTTTGAGCATTCAATTTGATGAACCACTTTCATCATTTAGAAAGCGAAATATGTATACTTTTGCATGTAGTGTTTCTTTTGGTGCTTGAGTAAGGGAATGCCGTTGCCATTTCCGATGATGTAGTATCATTACCATACCAATTTTGTCATCAATTTTCCCATTATCTAATAATGGATTACGCCGTTGTGAAGGTCAACCTGATATTGATATTCTTGAGATGAAATATTATATATCGGCATAGCTACGCAAATTGGTTCTTGCTGTATCGCATATCCATTCTCAGTAAAGTTTACAGATTCACTTTGGTAAGGCGCTAATTAGCATTCACATTTTTCTCCACGTTTCTTTCTCAGCTATGATCGGCAATTACATCATTTCATTTTTAAAATGATATGATTTTAAGAATTTTATAAAATGATATCATTTAATATCATTTTATTTTTTCTAAGGAAAATATACCACTTTTTAGTGAAATATGCGTGAGCCTGCACCGTAAGTAGATCTAGTCATGCAAATTTTTCAATTTACATTGCTATCATGCTACTTTTGCTGCTCTTAGCAATGAAATTAAAATTGGATTGCTTGCAGCATCGATATATTCCAAATAATGGAAGACCGAAGATAGCAGTCTAGTCATACTAAGCTTCTTGTATATCAAGAGTTAGGTAGGGTCTATGGCCTTTACATTAGACATCGCAAGTTTTGATTTAAGCTTTATACACTCGAATTACAAATGCGCCTGTAATATGCAGTGGGATGGGCCAACAGTATCTAAAGTACGACGAAAAAGACTAGAAATATTTAGATTACAGTCACGACTTCAAAAACATGAAGACAGGGTTATTAATGAGATTAATGAGTTGTTTGACTATCTGTGTGATAGATGGAATGACAGACAATAGCCGGTTGCTTTTCGATACATGAATCAAGCAGTGCGAGAGGACATGGGTAGAACAAGCGAAAGAGACTAAATTTGCTTCAATACAAAATGCGAAGAATCTATGATTAGAAAAGTAATGGAACAAAAAGTTGTGATGATATCATTTTATTATAGCATTTTTCAAAAATAAAATGATATCTTTTTTCCTCAGAATAAAATAATATCATTTTATCATTGCCGATCTTTGGTTCTCAGTAACAGCAGAAGCACATGAACAATTTTAGAGATTCTAATGGCACGTTTAAATTGTGGCAACTTGGCAAGTAATGATATGAAGCATTCATTGCAGGTTCGTTCATTAACATCAGTAATCTTCACAATACTTTGAGGCGTTGGAAATGTATCATTCAGAAATTGATAGTTAGAATTGTGAAAATGTAATTGGTGGCTGCAGTGACATCATTTTACAGTCAATGAAATCTGAAAAGAAGAAATCCTTAAAGTTTTGGTCGAAATTTTTTCGAAGTCAAAATATGGACATCATAAATTCATGACTTTTCAAAGTTTGTCATGTGCCTGAAGATAGTAACTAGTTGTGACTGATTTATTTCTATAGTGATATAAATAGACGAGTGACATCATCTCACTTGACTCTTCTCCGAATTTACAAAGTATACATTTGATTGGCCACTGACTACGAAGGCCTTATTAAAACGTCAATTTAATTTCGAAGCTTTGTCATTCGGTAAAATGGTTTCCACGGTGCGGACTTTTAAAATTCACCACGTCCTTTGCAATATATCGAGAATGTCATTGCTGTAATTCTATGTTAACATAAGCTAGTTGTAGCGGAATTACTTAGTGAGTGTACCTCATTATTGATGTAATATGTGCATTTTGTCTGTCCCAAGCATATATGAACATTATACCCAGCGCATGTTCGCTTTAACTTGCAAGTCTTATCTTCCTGGCCAAGTTGTTTTACACGTTAAATATAAATTACAGTACATTTACGTATGGTAAAATTTCCTGAATAATCCTGCGGCTCAATTTGACAAATGGTACTCCCTCAAGCGGAATTATTTGTAATCTGATGTCTTCATGTTCTTGTTCATCTTTCTTTGTTGTTTCTTCAACATGACTATCTTTCAATTTTGGAAACTGATTTAATGCGGAGTCAATAAATTTGATGGGAAATACTTGTATATTGCTCAACAGTTTTGTAATGTTGTCTTTTTCACTCAATGTAGCATGTGTGTCATAAGGGCACGTTTATTATATAACATTGTATATATTGTATTATTGGTCGATTTCCACTTTTGCGTTTTCGGGGTCTATGACAGCGAGGGGACTTTATCCTGATTAGGGCCACCTTAGAATACACGTAGTGGAACCCTTCGACCTTCCGACGAGCTCCTTTGGTAGTAGAAGAGGTCCAATGTTTAAGAGATAAACCAAGCGACCAAAGAGCAATGGCGGTTGTGGATTCTATCCTCATCGTCCTTTGTGTGTTTAGCAGTCGTCGGTCAATAGACCAATGAGCGACAATCTCTTTCCTGAACTTCGCTTGACCCTATGAATGCTTGTGTTTTATTGAGACTGCGCCGTTTTTATAAATTAGTTACATAATGAGTTAGTTACATTAGTTGCATAAAATTAGTTTGAATAATAACATAGTTTTTTTCTATTCATCAGAAAATCTAAATTCAATGATACATGCATGCATAGTTTTTTCTATTTCATCAGAAAATCTAAATTCAATGATACATGCATGCAAAGGGGTCACGAAAATAGCCCGATTTTTGATTGATATTTTGACTGAATTAAAATGATAATAAATTAAATAATAATTATAATTAAATAATTATAATTATAATAATTAATAATAATTAAAATGATAATAATAACATAGTTTTTTTCTATTTCATCAGAAAATCTAAATTCAATGATACATGCATGCAAAGGGGTCACGAAAATAGCCCGATTTTTGATTGATATTTTGACTGAATTAAAATGACAAGAGCCCTGATATATAATACTGCTATATAATATGCTACTATATAATATAATACTACATCGGATTTTAAATAACGATCAAAAATTCAAATCAAAATTGCAAAGCCCCGATCCAGGATGCAGTGCTTTAATCCTATAACTGAAAATAAGATTTCATCTCAAGTCCGCATTTAGACTGTCAATAAATATGCTTTCAGTGCGCGAAGCTGAATCCTACGAAGCTTAAACTGTATTAGGTACGGGCTACCTACAGTGCAGGTAGTACATCTCGACATGCTAATATGGTATCCTACTATCATGATTTGACGAGAAAAGGGCCCATTAACAGGCGAATGGGGCTAACAAATCGGAGGATGGTACATTCAAAATTATGCACAAAAATACATTAAGGAAGTATCATAATGTTTGATGCTACCTTTTCATAAGTCATAAGTCATAAATGTTTATTCTGAAATATACAGAAAACGCAAAGCGATGGCCGTAAGGGCACTTACAAGCAAGCGTTGATAACGTGTTACATGTACATATGCATACGCAAAGTTTAGCATCAATAAAAAATACATGAGATATACATTTACAAATACACCAGGTGATCATGATGTACATGCACATCATAAACAAATTACATGAGACCTACATATTTACAAATTTTAAGAGTCATCATGATATACATCAGATACCATATACAAAATACGTGAGATCTATAGGGCCTATATTTACAAATTTGAAAAGTGATGATCACGACATAAGAGTTCACTGGATGGGAGTCCTCACAATGGAGCAAAAGAACGTAAATGCTTAACATCTAATACAAGAATGAATGCAACAAAATCATCTATACAAAATTTACACTTTAATGATCATGGTCACAATATATACAAATTCACTCGGATCAATGAGATTTCTTTTTTTCGGATCAATGAGATTTTTTTAGATTTCTTTTTGTCAAAGACCATTCGCATGGTGATGTCCACCGATGGTGTTATACAAGATCTCCGGCATAATAACAACATGTTTGGTTTTTCATTAAAATAAATCCATTTGATAACATCAACCATTACCGACTTTCCTCATGATGAAGCAGATAGTGCTTCAAGCCCGTTGTTCCAAACAAAAATCTATATCGGTCAGATCTGGGCCCAATGAGCGGCTGGGTCATTTACCTGTAACCGCTGAACTGATATGCAGCTTGAATTTTAGTATTGGTGTTTAAAACCTACGTAGTGTGATAATGCTTTCATGATATTGAAAGAATGCGGTTATTGAAAGAATTCGCTTGGCAGTGTAGATACTCGTGCATTTTGTAACACGAGTGAAATTGCCGATGTAGACATCCCTGAAGCCCATGGCAATCCATCTTCACAGGTAGAACAGGACCGATGTTGCTGGAAAATTGTATCTTTCATCATCCGGACGGAGATTGTATCAACATCAATGGACCATCCACTCTCCCTCGTTCTTCACTGTGTCAATTCCTTTATCAACAATGCCGTCAGCGGTTGCCAGAACTACCTCCAACAGGTGTCCCGAACAAAATGAATCAAATCACACGAGCATCGTCAAGTGAGTTGGACGATGTTTTGAAATCCGGTGTTGGGCGATCAAAAAGTGTTCCCATTATTCGGTGAGTGACTAAGTCCACTGGAACAAATAATTATTAATTTTAAACAAAGTTCATTATCAGATCCAAGAGAGTGATAGCATGATGGCAGCGCACACATGCACACACACGCGAATCAAAGGAGGCTGACCAGTCGTCGCTAACAGCTTTCGATAGCAAATTTTCGTGAAGAATTTGAAGGATTTATCGAACTTATTTTATCATGCCTGATAGCTTGTTCCTTTTGATCTTCTATGTCATCTGGATATAAATTTTGCTACCGAAAATATGTTATGGTTGCAGTTTTACCATTGAACTCATGCATGCTGGATAGGGGTAGCAATTACCCGTGAGTCCCTAGGCAGCGGAGATGGTATTTATAGCCTGAAAATTGCAGAACATTTATTTATGCTCTGTGCGTAAAGCGTTTTAGAAAATTGCTAAGGAAATGTAGTATGGTCCTTTTCTTTATCATTCAATAACAGTAATGTGAGGTTCTTCAAAAATATTTTTAACGTTGGATTGCAATTACTTTGAATTCAATCCATTCCTAATGATCGCTGAAAGCTTGATAGAAGGAGACACTTTAGTGTCACAATTCCCCGCAGTGGACTTGGACGGTGTCGACATAGTCAGGAATTTCTGGACAGTAAAATACTCATCGTCCGGATGCCATTCCTTTGACTTTGAAGACACTATCGGGACCTGATCTCAAAATCAAAAGATCGCTTTGATCACTAACAGCCAAGCATCATCACTGTCTTGTCCATAGAAATGAGCAATACCATAGAAGTTGATATTATCTACTTCTGTGTTTTTGTCTGTACTTGTTTACCTATTGTCGTCTGCACTTTTGCAATTGGTAGGCCTACATGGCATTTGCTTATTCTCATGTTGCTTACTGCTGGCCTATATTATGTGATATGAGAGTTTCCGATTTTCACAAGTTAGAGCTGTTAAATCGCATCGCCCGGCGTTGGGCAAGTGCTTCAGACAAACTTCCTCTCCGTTCTATGTTAGAAAACATACGTAAACGTTTGATTCTGAAAATCGCCCAATGTAAATGCACTCATCCCCTCTCCCAGTTTTTATTGTGCGTGACAGTGTGTCCAGTTTTCGCCACCAACGAGTTCATCTACCTAAAAGAAGAAGCCGTGAGCTGTACAGGAACTCATTTGTAAAATTCTCCTCTTTTTTTAATCTCGATGCCTGATGTACCTTCCCCAGCCATGTCACATAACGCCTTTGTGTTGACGAATAAGGTTCTTTATTGTTACTATTATTATAGTAGTGTGAGAAATTGATATTGCATGATATAGCTTTCAAACTGATCGAAATCATAACCTTAGAATTTCTCGCAGGCCTTTCAATTGTGAAAGCCGTGTAAGTGCCTCGGCTAGTCACATCACCAAGGAATGTAAGGAAACAGCTGACGGCGAATCAGACGAAGGAATGGATGAAGAGAATTTCTGCACCAGTGAACTAGATGTAAAATGGAAGCGAGGTGAGACATTGTCAGTCTTCATTTGGAGGAATTAGTTGATAGTTGTCCCTTCTTTTAGATTTGGAACATGAAACTTCACTTGGACCAGTTCCTCCAGAGCATCGAAAAGTTCTAGCTATGCGTTTAATTCGACGTTTCCAGCGAAAATGTTGGAAAAATGCTCGAAGGAATTCGCTACTGCACCCCGAAGTTCGTCGACAGATGCTGGAGATGGCAGGCACTGCATGGTAGGTTTGCTCAAGTGCTAATAATTACAAAGTATTAAGGTTTCACTTCATTCCAAGATGAAAATCATGAGAACAAAGAAAACAATTATTTTCATTCGAAATGTGATAGTCACCGCAGGTAATTAATAGCTTTTGATGACCTGTGACAACCACAGAATTAGATTGTTTAACCGCATCACTTTGCTAGAAATGCAAACTGATTCAAAACGATGGCACATGCAGGAACTTACTAAGTGGGAAAAAAGAAATTTTTAATACCTTGTAGAGATAGGAAAAATACCGGTAGTCGTGCGTCGCTTGCGTATTGCTGTGAATTCCTTCGAAATGCTCCGGTCGCACGATTCCGTCAGATTCAAAGAATTCAGATCATTGCGCAAAAGTTTTCTCGATAATGTTGGGCCCTCCGATCAGTATTAAAAAAGTTAGCAGGTGCACGAAAAAACGTTCACAAACTTCTCTGTAGAACTTGATATCGTCCGTGTCCCTTTGCTGTATGATCCGGTTGACAGCAGTCACTGAAACTTCTCACAATTTGGCGTGTTTGATGTTGACCTGGCTGCTCATTGTTCGATTGCTATGGTATTATGTCAGCAGATTGTGTTCCATTTTATTAACGTTACATGTTCCAATACTTCCTTTCTAGTCAAACAGAAGAAGAGACGACCTGTCTAATTCAGTGGTAACAACAGTTTCAGTCCAGTTACTGAATTCGTATGTCAATCTTGTATGTCACTTCTTTGTGGTTCGATAGCGGTTCTATTCTACACCACTCGTTTGTCTATTTGTGCATTAACGTCGGTCACAATCATGCCTCTATTCACAGGTGGCACGACGTTCAAATCATTGGCTCGATGGCAGTAACACATTTCATTCATTATTGTGATATACTAAAGCGGTAAACAGAGAGATCCGATGAACGCACGAGGAAAACAATGAAGCAGTGAAATTAACAAAAGCCTCAATCAAACAAAAGAGTTTAACATTTAACATGAATAAAATAATAGGATGTTGGAGATGGCAGTCACTGTGTGGTAGGCTTGCTTGAAGCATTCTGCAGTTCTGATCACAAAAAACAGCACCAAAATTGTCAAAATTCTATCAATTCTCATTCCTTCCAATCGTTCGTGCATTGTCGCCCCATGCATCTTACATCGTCAGCTTTCAATTAGTCCAAAATACACCCGCACGCGTTATCGTGTTTTGCGGACGAGTGAAATCTAAAAATCGCTCATTCTAGAAACAGGGTGACCTTAAATGCCCGAATTGAGGATATATATACCTGAATATACCTGAATTTTGAAATGTGATGTTTTGTGCATCTTGTATAGTATCAAAATAGTCCAATTTCGGTTTCTGCAACTTGTGATTTGAGAAAATGATGATTTTAATGATTTGAGAAATTTTCGTTATCAGACTAGATTAGTTTTTCGCACAGCCTTAATTTTTCGTCGTTTTCATGATATTACATATCAGCATTGATTAGTAAGTGAAAAGTGCTGCAGAAAAAAGGAAAAAAGATGACGTAGGAGAAGCAAGAAAAATAAGACAATTGTTGGAAGTACATGTACGTCAAGAAGAGGCGAAATCAATAGCTAGCTTAGAAGCTGCAAAGAAAAGAAGTCATCGAGAAAAAGTATGTGATTTAGAAGCTCAGTACTTGACTGTCCACTTGGCCTATACATTTATCAGTATTTTTAAGGCTATCGGACTATCAGTATTTTTTCTTAAAAAATGAGTATTTGAAATAATTATCAATTTCCAGTTTCTTGACTGAATACTCTTGCAAAACGCCAATTATTTGGACGCGGATTTACAAATATTGACGACAGAATAAAAGTAATGGTATGAAGGCAAGAACTGCTTGATGATTCCTCGTAATTATGTAACCGGCCATGTATATTTTTTGCTACCAACTTGGGAATCTTGGGCACCAAAAAATGCCCGAGTCGCATTTTCGGAGCCGTGCGGCCACCCTGAATGCAGTCATGGGCAATATCACTTACCTCGGGAACATAGACTTCATTTATATTGCACTTGCATCTCCTGCGAGATTCAAGCTAATACGGAGATATCGAGGTGTTGTGGCTTATAAGAGACTTGCTTAGATTTTCACTTGTTGCAACTCCGCTATGATTGAAGCTGAAGATAAAATACTAAGACATCAAGGCATGAGGTTTCTAGGAGACTGTATTCAGCCTGCACGTACTCTTCTGTCAAGATACAAGCTGGAAATTGTATCAAAATAAATTATAAACAAGTGGGAAGCATTAGTAAGTGTTGTCGATCAATGCGACGTGTCCAGCAAAACGAAAAGATACTTACTTCCCCGTTTTTCGTCCTTGTTCGCGTTGGACGGGGTGAGACAATCCGCAGTAATGTAGATTCATAGTTATTCTTGTTTTGTAATAAAATTTGTTTGTACTGAGGCGCAAATAGTTATGACATGCACGTAGATGCACTAGGAAATGTAGATAGCCATTAATTAAAGAGGTGATCACTCTCTGGGCAAGATTAATTTGGTCTAAGATCTTGAGGTCCACCAAAGGTTGGTCATGGTTATACCCTCGCCCAAGATTTGCCTAACCTTGATTGTGCTGAATACAACGAGAAGCCGAAACGATGAGGTACGATCTGGTTGAAGCTAGTCGTGAATTTTATACTATTCGATAACTGTTAACCGGATCACGCATTGAAGCGAGCATATTGTTCATACATCATTGATTTTTTCTGCTTATGTAGAAACTAAAAGCACTATCTCTATCAATGCATCGCCATTGCCTACTTGTCTTGTTCTTCAGTGTTCATATTCACCATTGCAAATTTCATCAGACACATACGGGAGTCACTGTTGTACAAGGCGGTGAGGTTTGTATCACCAACTGTCAGTTGTCAGACTTGCAATGTGCTGTGCGTGCTCTCGGCGCTACCAAAGTCATTCTCTTCGCCAATCAAGTGCGGGGTTGTTCTCAATCCGCCTTCATCCTCAGAAATGGAGCCAGGGGTGTTGTTGCTGCTAACTCTATTGAAGAAGTGCAAGAAGCTGCCCTTGAAATACGAAGAAGGTCTGACCCTATCATATTGGTGAGTGTGACAGGAGAGTAGCAATTAGTTAAATAAGCAAGAAACAAAGACAGGGTTCTACATGTCGGACTACTTCCTCTTCGATCATGACAAACTTCTTCAATGCCTGTTCGTTTTAAACAGTCGCCAGCATAAAATTGCAGACATTTCATAAAATTGAATCGTTATTTTTCTACATTACAGTAATAATTTACATTGTGTGGATAGGCCTTGCAAGGTTTTGGAAGGGCAAACAAAATGTTGAATTTCGCACTGAAATATTCTCTGTAACCTCCTTATGAAGACTAGCAGCTGCTCAACTTAGACCGGTAGATCATTTGGTTTCTCAATTTCTATGTGACTCCGGTACTCCGAATAAGCAAAAGTTACCGATGAAGCGCAACGATGCTGATTTCTATCAATTTCTATCTAAATTGATCTTCTATCAAGTAATAAGACAAATATTCGTACTTTGACAATATATTTTGTGCGCCATGAATAAGATTGAGCAGCAATATGCGGCGGAAGAAGAGATGGAATAATTTTATGATTGATAGTCTAGCGAACACGTAATTCTTGCAAAATTCATTTATGCGAGTGTATGCGATTCCGGAAACTCCATTTTAGATCGAGCAAGACTTCCAACCAGATGTTTAATTGAACGATTGTCGATAGATTAGAACTTAAACAGCCTCGACGTGTGCCCTAACTGCCGTCAAGCCAACTATGAAAACTTAGTAGTTCTCATTACGAGGAGCCAAGCTTGAGCTGCAATCAGAATCCTCGAGCAAAAAACAGCCGTGAATTCAGTAATGAATAGACTCGTTACCTAACTTCAGGGGTGGGCCGATGTGACAAAATGTGACATTTTTTCATCTCAAAATAAAACGTGACATAATGTGTATTTTTCACTGTTGGTGTGACAAAATGTGACAAATTCACATAACCAGAAAATAATTTGACAGAAGTAATGTTTTTACGGTTATATGACATAGTATAATGAGGTTTAAACTCATAGAGGAGCATCAACTTCGTCTGAGTGAAATAACGACAACTTATTATTTGACTTTGATTTGTACTCGGAATATGTAAGAGAGATATGTTTCTCCGTGCTCCCATTGGTGACTTGCACTTCCACCAGGTAAATCGTGATGCTACTAGTTCGCTTGCTTAAAATTGACTTTGAGCTTGATGGCCCACTTGCAACATTCATTCCATGTGGTCATGCGTTTTTCGATTGTCATTTCCAGATCGCAGTAGTCCTTGCGAAGCTGTAGTTCCGATAATACACGCAATCCAAGGAATAATAGCAATTGTAACAAAACTCAGCGACATTTCTTCACTGAAAGCAGAATTGCGAGTAAAAGTGCTCTTTTTTGCACGAATTTATATTGTCTATTAATTCATTTTGTTGAATTTATTCCGAATGCGTGCCTATTGTTCATCATCAAAATGAATTCAAGACATTTAAATTAATCATAATTGCAATAAGACTACAACGTTTGAGTGCAATTTTTCACTTAAAACAAAAATGAAGGTGTTACAGTCTTACCCATGGTTTGTTTCGCAGTTGCCACAAATCTCGAGACAACTGTTAGATATCTTAAATGGCAATTTCTATGAAACTCCTTAAATGACAAAAAGTATTAATCATAAATTATAGGTTTCTCGATCTTGCCCCATTACAACGTGCTTGACATACATTCATCGATAGAGCAGCAAAAAATGGCAATTTTGAATGAAAGCTGCCAATTTCCTGCACATCATCATATGTCAAAATTTGTACATGTTTCCATCAGCATGTGAGGAAATGTGACATTTATGTCAATGGGCATGTGACAACATGTGACATGAACGCTCATCGATGTGTGACAAAATGTGTCACAGATCCAAATGTGGCGGCCCACCCCTGAAACTTGTTAATGTACAGCGTGTCCCAAAAGACGCTAAAAATTGTAATTGATAATGGTAGCTCTCCTGTTATATCGATTAGTCTGAAAGTTGCACAGTAGAAACTGCACATCATGGGGTTTTGTTAAATAGTAAGTTTGTCTTCATTTGACTTCTTAAAGGTATGTTATAGAATAATGTGCATTACAATAAATTTTAAGCTTCTTTAATCAATTATAAAAATGAAGACTAATCATTTTGTCCTAGAATATCAAATTTTACACTAAAGTAGAGTTCATGATTGAGTTCACTCACAGTCACTCAATGTGTCCACCATGATATTCTTGGATCATTTGGAGGCGATCGATCTAGTGTTCATTTGAGTTATGTGAAAGAAGCCTCAATACCAAAAGTACCGAATATCGATCCACCATCAGCTACAACCGGATGACTTCCAAAAGCGAAGACACTTTGCTGAATGGTTCATTAATAATCAGCTTGTCAATTGGGAGACCATGCTTTGGACGGACGAGACGCATTTTCACCTTGATGGACCGGTCTGCACGAGAAATGCCTACGTATGGAGTCCCAACAATCCCCACTATCATGCAGAAAAGACAATTCAATCTCCCAAATTGTGTGTTTAAATCGGTTTCAGTGGTAAACTTATGATTCCTCCGTGTTTCTTTGAACCCGGTACAATTGACGGCGATATATGTCTTGACATGCTGGTGACTCACGTGATTCCAATCTTGAAGACTCACAGAAGATGTTCAACGACCACGTTCCAGCAGATTCTCCTCATAGGGATACACTTTTGTTGCGGCTTAAGTGTATTCATTGCTTAATCGAAATGTTTGAAAGATACATTCTTGAGCTCAGTTCCTCAAACATGCACTAAAAATCGAATTCGGAAAAAGCAATTATTTTGTTGGAAATGGTGTTTCGCCAACCAATTTCATTGTCGTAAAAATCAGTCGATCACTTCAGTCCGAAGTCATCAAACAGAGAGTGATTATTATCTAACTCAGACATGACGTGAGAAGCTGCTACTTACTACACAACGGAGATGAGGTTTGAGCTGTTTATGCCACTATTATTAATTATTGATGGGCACAATAATAAGCCGGTATCAAAGCATCCAATTTTCGCCCATGAGACATGTCATTATCTATCAGAGTTCGTATCCAGTGCAGACTTGTCTCTTTAGTATGATGTGCATTCATAACAGTGTTCTTTCCCTACTTCACTGATCGCTTCGACTTCACATTCAACTCATTCACTGCGTTTTTGCCTCCGTTCTTTTTGTCTGAAACTCATCGCGCCGAAATCCCTTAGCCGTACATTTCCATGTAATGCTGCACGCTTCCGGAACATACTTCCATCCACTATGATAAAAGCTTCTGCTTTATCCACTTTCAAGGTTTCGTCATGGGTCTCCGTGGCACAATGGTTCTTGGCGTATTGATATTTTAGCTTAGTGGTCGAGCCCCGAAAGTGTCCTTGCTAAAGGCATCACATCACTTCAGATAACGTTGACTGTGTCATCAGCACCGCCTCCAATCCCGGAGTGGGGAATAGTGGCGTTAAAGCTACTTTCGTTAAATACGTTTCCTTAACTGGTTGACTGTTAGCGGATATTTATAAGATACTGTAATGTCCTTGAAGTCGACAAGCGACAAAACGTCATTTGCATGCTCGAGAAATTCATTAAAATGTAAATGATATGACATATTTGGAATGATAATTCAAAGCAGCGAGAAGCGTAAAGCATGTTGATTACATAACAAACATGGTTTTGCGAAGGAAGTCTAATCTCACTGATATCGATTTTGTCCGGAGAAAAGTGTAAATGTTTGAATTTCACCTTTACTTCATTAAATTTCAATGGCATTTGTGTTCCAATTTGTTCACGTAATTCCTTGCGATTCTTCAAAGATTTTGTATACTCCATTTAGAAAATAGCACCTCAGGCAAATATTTCTTCACGTTTTCCTAGCGAAATAAAACGTGATGTTCGACGATATGATTACCTTATAGATAGACATTGTGTCCGACGTGAATTGCATGACGACAGAAAGTTGAAGTTTCTAAGACAACAAAGTTCCAGAGAATGTGAGCAACGCGTCCATCTGCTTTTTGATACGAACCCTATCGCTGCAAATGAATTTACATTAAAACTAAATGAATCTCATCGTCTAGAAGGACAAAGGTGAAGATGTGAGAATAAGGAAAATGAGACGATCGTCATGTACTTTATGAGTACTTTTCAATAGATTCAGGCTCTATGAACATTATTGATTTGATAAACTGTTAGCTTCCCGGTAGTCCGGCAGACAGCACGTGCTTGTGCAGGAACGAGGCCGAAAATGAGACTTTCACTGAATGATGTACATCCTAAGCTTACTACGAATCTACTCGTCTGTCGAGCTACGTGGTTCCTCTTCTTGTCAAGTAGGATAAAAGGAAACAAATGTTAATCCAATGGAACGCAAACTGACGTTTTTTGCAAAATGAGATTTTCCATGTTTTTTTCTTCACAACTAAAAAGCACTAGGTTTAGAGCCATAATTTTTGACATGGAATGTCTTAAGGTCATTTCCTTTCATGTGTACATGTATGTGATATTATCAATCATGCCTCTGATCGGCGATGCATGCGAGAAGGTGGTTCAATGTGGATAACGTGAGCCAACATGTTGGTGTTTGCCGACATTAGGAGACTTGCCAAATCTGAACGTGTGTAGCTTTATAGATAAATGTTCATAAACATGATAGGAATTCCATGTCAAAAGTTGTGGCTCTCAGAGAAAACAAAGAAAGTTTCAGTTTTGCAAAAGCTTCAATCTGCGTCCCATTGGATTAAGATGTCTTTTAAAGAAGACTTAAGATTTAGATTATCCTGTCTGACAATAAGAGGAGCCAGGTAGAACTCGGCAGATGAGATCGCAGTAGATTCGCTTCGACCTCGTTCTCTGCACTAACTCTCGTTCTGGCTACCGGACTAAAACCTGGAATGTTTCAAAACTCTTTATGACAGGGAAAATTATTCATGTGCTTCTGAGTGAACCCTCACCAACCAGAGCATTTTCCCGACGAGGTTAACCGAAAGTGATAACTGGTTACTCCAACCAGATTTTCTTATAGGATGTCCCTATTGTTTTTTCTTTTTTTCAATTTCACCTTGTTCTATTGAAATATCTATGATTTAACAGCAGTTTCCTAATATAGATTTCATAGTTATATCATTTACGAGCGAAAACTGATTTGTAGTATTGATTGTCTCTTGTTCGAACATAGGTATCTCACATTGTGATACACATATCTGAGCATTGGAAATCTTGGCCATTTCTACTACGTATGTCTTCCCCACGCGTGAACATTATTGGGAGCGTCGAGCTATTCACAAGTGAAGAAAAAGTTTATGCAGTTGAGTGGTCGCTGTTACATAATAACCGAGAATAGACCCGGCGCATGTTTGAGCAAAGAACCTCCATCTGCGAATCACATAAAATTCTGGGGCAAGAAGTTTTTAGAAACTGGTAGCCTCGTTCAACGCCGCTCATCATGAGGTCGAACCTGCACTGTATTAAGTGAAGAAAATAAAAAAACCGTCGTCCAACATTTTCGGGAAAACCCGACTGCAAACATTCGCTCTGTTGCATCGTCACTGAATATCTCGAAAAGTTCAGTTGGAAGAATCCTTCAACAAGAAAACTTCCATCCTTTCAAACCAAGCTATTATCAATTTTTATACGATGGCGACGAGGACAGATGACATGAATTTTGTGAAACAATGTTAGAGTTCTATGACAATTATCCATCTTCTCTGAGGAAGCTGGTGTTCTCTGACGAGTGTCACTTCAAGCTACATGGTGTTGTTAATAAGCACAACATTCACTTTTGGGATGAACAGAATCCCCACCAAAACATCCGAACGCCCGTGAAAACACAATCGTTGACTGTTTGGATGGCAATTAGTCATCACGGAGTCGTGCCATACGATACCTCACCACAAACAATGACATCTCAAAGGTATTACTCTATTCTCAACGAAAAAGTAATCCCATACATGAGCAGCAGTAATCGAAAAGCATGGTACTACCAACAGGATGGAGCTCCTCCTCATTTCAGCATCGAAGCACGTCGAATTCTCAATAACTTCCTACCAGGTAGATGGACTGGTCGAAGAGGAGCTATTGAATGGCCACCAAGGAGCTCTGATCTCAATCCTGCAGATTTTTGGTTATGGTCTTAATTGAAAGGCAAAGTTTTCGTCCCATCTGGAAGAGCTTTCCACAGTTTGGATGAAATGAGAGAAAAACTTGAAGAGCAAACCCCCTTATTCCTTCATCAATGTTCAGAGACAGTTTGAGAGATTTTCGTTAATGTGTCGACAAATGCATCGACAAATCTGGTGCTTATTTTGAACGCAATAATTGAATTCATTTTCTTTTTGAAATGGCTGTAAATACAGTATGCTGTAATCAACATAGGCTGTTTTAAAAATTTAGAAAATTTGCTACAAAAAAGGAAGTACATTTGGGGCACCCTGTATTTATTTGTATTTATTGAAAAAGCATTCGTATTTATGCTTGTGAATTTAATCTCATTGGTCAAGAATAATTTTTAGCCATTGGAAAGTAACGAATACAAATTTGCCATGTTTTTCTTCATTTTTGCTATTGCATTAATTGAATTACATCGTCATCTTTACTATCTTCGTTATTCGTCGACAAAGAGAGCTTCAAAAACAATACAAAGCAAATGTGTGCGCTTCAAATTGCTGCCTGAATAACACTGCTTTGTTGCTTGAGAGTTAATCGCACAACTTTCGATGGAGATGTACGAAAATAAACTGCGAAAACATAATGACATCGCTGGTTTGCCATCTCAGGAGACACATTCACTTGTAGGGTTCAAGTGTCTATTTGTTGATTTCACTGCGTGCGAAGTCAGAATCATGAGGCAGAAGAAATTAGTCGAGATGGTAACGCGTTACCCCAAAGATTAAATATAAGCAAATATAACAATAATAATAATAAAATATAAAAGATAATGCCTGATATAAAGACCAATTTTCACCAGTTCACTTTCTGTTCGCGATAGCGAGAGCTCCGCCATGACCCGCCAACTGAATTGTCAGGCGTTGATATCGTTGAGCCTTCGGAATCGGAAGTGATCGTTGGACGCCTGCTTCCACTTCCACTAATACCGATAGCTTCCGTAGGACTGAATATTTCCTACTAGAACGTCAGCGAAACTGAATAACCTTCATCTGAAGAAAATTCGTGAAAAGCCTTTGAATTTTGGCATCAAACATTGAAAAAGGAATTTTGATGAAAGATTTGCCTATATTCTTAGCTATAATGAAGCTTGCAGTTTGTAACTGTTCGGTATTTTTCTAAGAATTTCAAGGAATTTCAAAAAGTGAAAGCGAATTCACTTCAGTGAAAGTGAGAATAAATTATCTATAGACCTGAAACTTAAATGAAAATTCATTTGAATTTCAATGAACTTTTGGGCAATGCACTCGAGAAAGTTGAAAATTTGAGACATCTGACCTTGAAAAACCTTGAATTTCACCGTCAATTTTGCATGGACACCTTATGCATACGTGGTACGTCCAATAAGTTTCCGGACAAATGTAGAAAAAATGCAAATGTTTTGATTCTGATATGATGAATCATTAATATGGTATATATAGGCTAGGCGACTATGCAAAGTTTTTAAAAAAATTCATTTTTTATTAGTCTGCTAAGCGATTATGAAAAACATTCAAAATTTTGAATATTTTGATGAATTGAAAACAAAAATAATGTTTTTCCTAGGCATGTTGAAAATTTGTCGACGGATATGTGTTGTTTGAACATTTATCAACACATGCATTCTGCATGTAGCGAGATAAAAATTGCAGGTTTTCAGAAGTTCACTTTTCAAACCAATTTCACTCTCTCTTCGAACACATTTCAACTTCCTGACACCTATGGTCGTCAAACATTTCAAACTCTTTTAAACGAAATTTACCCACAATTTCGCGGACAAATTCCTCTAGTCTAGATCAGAGTTTTATCCAGGTGACTGTCCGTCCAGCCAAATGCTTTTCTTTGAGTCCTGAGCAACCAGAAGTTGGTTGAAGAGAGGTCCGGTCTACACGAGGATAATTAAGTGATGCCCAAATTTTGTCGTCAAGCTTCCAGGTCTTTCAATGAAAAGACGGGAGACGCGAGAAAAAACCGCGGGTTGACTTTTCAATGCTCAGCAAAAGTCTAGGAGAGTCCCAATACTTCCATTGGATACATTCAGCTTCTCACTAAGAGTGATAATCGATATGCGTCGATCCCTGTTCCATCGGCTTGGACTTTGTGGTTGTAACAGACTCGGTAGGCCCACCTTCAGGCTTCAAGTGGAGCATCATTGACACTCTGTCGACCTCGTCTAAACTCTGCTTGTTGCCCAAAACAGGATCGTCGACTGTGAAGGACATTCGTCCATGAAAGCAGCTGCCATTCTGTTCCGTAAATCGTGATTCTGATAAGAGGAACACGAAGACGAGATGCACACCTCTTCAATTTTTTCAATGCAAAACTAGGTTTAAGACATTATTGCACATTTGCAATTTAATTTACATCGTATTTATTTAAATAATGGACGGTTGTGTGGTGAATAGAGTTAACTGTTCGAAATGAATGCTCCATTGTTCTCATGCACCTGAAATCTTGCATATCCAACATGACAGATTCTATAGCACTGTCTACAACCAATAAAATCAATTAAAATATTCAAAATTTCGTGTGTTTTTTATAATGGTTCAGCAGACTAATAAAAAATGGAAATATTTTAAAACTTTGCATAGCCTCCTAGCCTATATATACCAAATTAATGATTCATCATGTCAGAATCAAAATATTTGCAGTTTTTCTATTTTTGTCCGGAAACTTATTGGACGTACCACGTATTTCATGAAAAAAGATATGTGGTACGCACTCGCGCGGACGCACTTAATTTCTGTTACCATGCTATGATGTGTGTGAAAAATTTAACTGAGATATAATTCATCTGTCAGATGATTCGAAACTGTGTCATTAACAAATGTCATCTTTCAACACATTGCAGCATTTGCTCCACATTTCCTATAGTTAGATCAGGGCAGTATTCAGCTTTATCGACAGTGAAATAAGATTTAATGACTTCATTGAATGAGATGAGTTTTTGGGACGGTTTATTTGAATTTCATTCGATGCTTTCTTTCAGCATAATCGCATACGATACAGCCGTCGATGTGGCATAGTCTGTCTTACTCAGTCGAATCCAGTTATTAGAAACAACATTATCAGTCATATTGGAGAGACGGGCATTCACATTCTGTACAAAGCGGATCCCGTTGTTAAGTAAGTGATTTTCTGTTTGACCATTTACTGGCTATGCTGAGTTATTTCTGCTTTCTCCGAACATAAAAGTTAACAATTTTTTTGAAAAGTATTTATCCATTCATTTGATGTGTGAAAATGCATTGTAAATATGAAGAAATCAATGAATTGTGATCCTCACTTGAGTGAGATGTAAGCTAACTCTCGAAGGAGGCAGTAAAACAGATAGACCATGTCGTCATTATTCACCAAGTCAATAACAAAAAAATGGAATGGCATTGCTCAGTAATCTTATCAATTGCAGACTGGAATATAAGTAGACTTTACGACCGCTCGTTGGGTGGTGTTTCCTGGAGGAAAAGCGACGAATTATTGAGGTTTTGTCACAAAAAGCTGATATGAACACAGTAAACAATTGAGAATATAGACAAGAATCTCAGAACGCTAAAATTCCTTTGGTCATAAATTTCATCTCATGATTTGACACTGTGATCGGAGGAAACTTCGTCCAAAATGTGCATTGTTGAAAATCTTTTCGTGTTGTTCTCTTTGCCCATTGATTCACTTTAGTTGGGATTTTTTGTGATAAGCAAGTAGCCATTGTTATGATTTATGAAGCGAGAAGTAAATAAATTTTGCTCAAAGCACGTTGAATCGTCTTTTCATGAGCTTTCAATTCTGTATATGAAGCCGATCGCGCTACTGAAATGAAGTTAATCAAATCAGTAGCTGAACTATCCGTTCACATCAGTGGAAGTTAGCATGTTCACTTCCCAATCCGATTCACATATATCTTATGACAAGGACTATCAGAAACTTACAAGAGCTTATAAACAACATCGTTCTTTGGTCATTACCCTGTGAACTCAAGGACCACTGTCTTCGTACATTTCTATATCAAAGTTACTGAACAAAAGCTACACAACTCTAATTTTGATAAAAAACTGCTGAGTTGCGCAATTTTGCCTGCCCAAAATTCACTCTGAAAGTTACGCATTTTGCTTTCTTGTTCTGTTTATCAGAGTTGCGCAAGTTTCGTTGTCAAGAACTAACTTTAAAGAGATCATCAGTTTTCTTCTAATCCACTTTTATGGCACAAGGACTTTTCAAATCATCTCTAGCCCTTCTTGCTCTTTGAGTCCAAAGCCCCTCGATTGACGAATAAGTGTCTTATACTTAAATTCAACAATTTTGGAGATGCGCCATTTTTCCAGTTCGATGACTTAATCTCAGGGATTGACAGTTGGAGATCCCTAGCACTTTCTATGTTTCATACACATCCCTGGTAGAAGTATTGCTTTTTCATAGAATAAGTGACAGAATCTTTCGCAGATTGGTCGGATATTCAAACAAGATGTGAATTAACTAGGGATGTACCGATATATCGGCAGCTTTTGTAGCATATCGGTTATCAGCCGATATCTAAAAAAATTGCCGATATTATTGTTTCTGAAAATAACATTTTTTACGATTTTTTTTAATTTTAATGTATTCAGTATTTACATGCTTACATGTAGCGATTATCTAAAATATTGAATGAAAGTTTAAAATAAAATTAATTCAATGATAAATATAGGCCTACCGTACTTATATTCAGGTACACGATACAATCCAAAATGTATTAAACTATCATTTTGACTGAATGCTGGCTTAATATGCTGCGGTATTCTTATTAGTTGGATAGTAAAAGTAAATGTAGTTACAATTACTTTTTTGCACCATAATTTACCAAGAATCGAATTTGATTATTGATATGAGACTTTTGTCTAATTGTTTGCTTTGTCTTCTTTAGATGATCCAGAATCATAAGCTAAATTTTCACATCCTTATCCAAAACTATTTTCTTTTAAAGACATAAATTTCGACAGAAACGTCAAGCAATACTGCATGCTATTGTCAGGTAAACTACAAGTTTACAATAAAGCAACGATTGCGGTACTTCTTTAGTTAAGAGTATTGATATTGGAGCAATCAACACGTGAAATGTAAAGTATCTTAACATAAAATATTCACACGTATGGTCATATATTGTGAAGTATATAGTCAAAACGGCGGATATTGGATAGGCTATGTTAAGGGTCATTGTACACGTTATTGTACATGGAATATGTTACATGAACATCGGCAGTGCCGATATATCAGCCGATATTTGATTTTTTGCCGATAAATCATCGGTATCGGTTATCGGCAAAATTTCGCATATCGGCACATCCCTAGAATTAACACCAGATATCACGACCCTACATGCAGCTTTATCAACATTAAGCTTCAATTTATTATTACTGAGATGATTGTAACTGTTTGGAATGAGATGTTCGGTCTTATAATCGCTGTTGCAACAAAATGGTCTGATTCGTCATGAGGGTAGAATTGTTATGATTCAAATGTAGTGTGAACATAACGAAACATTTTTCTGTTTCAGTAACAATTTGATTGCTCATAGCAAAGCTTGTGGAATCGCAATTAGTGGTGATGGTCGAGGAGTAATTTCAGGTAAGAATCAGATTTCTGAGTATTTTCTAAATTGCTATTTATCGTTTCTCAATTACTTTAAGTGCACATTTAGGGATGTAGTCAGTATGTGCATTAACCCTCATTTCACACCAGGGATGTGAAGTCGAAGTCCCGGAGTCCTGGAGTCCTATCAAATGATGGGACTCCGGCCTATAGCTAGACCCGAAATACATGTATAATACAAACAAATCATTTATCCTCGTGCATAGCTGTCACTGTCTTGATGTCAACTTTCTCCGTCAAACAAAAGTACAGAGACAGCAGTGCATACAAAGCTTGTAATAGTTGAGGGAATGAACCGTGATAGTGAAATAAGGATTGTCTTTTCACTCGGTGATTTAGTACAGAAGACAAGCCTTCCTAGCCGACACCTGCGCGCCAAAGGTCACATCAGAGACAAAAATGAAATACTAGTTTGTTTGAGAACATTACCTCTCACGTTGATCGTGTGTGATGGCTCCCCTAAAGTTTATGTTAAAATTGAAAGTGTACTCATATTTTTTGGAGAAGGATGGGGGATTTTCCTGCCTGGTGGAGACAGGAGAAAAACCGTGTGAAGGACACATCAGCAAGATAGGAGGAGCCGAGTCGTATGCATCCAACTTAAAGCGACATTTGATAAACTTTCATCGAAAATGATTGATAAGTGATACAATGATTACTAAAAATAGGTTCAGAAGCCTATAATGATCTATGACGCAGGTTACCAGTTTATTTAAAAAACTAGGCTTTATATACTTGCCACCCGGAGTCGGAGTCCTATCAAAATGATAGGACTCCGCATCCCTGTTTCACACCCTCTGAGACCATAGGGGGGTCCAGTGGACCCCTTTTACAAATTCTTAGCTTACCTGCTTAAATCGATATCAAATCATTAGAAAAGTTGCTTTTAAGTAAATCAATGATGTTAGCGGGTAGCAAGTCGATATAACTAATCCTTTGCTCTTCAGCCTTCTCAGCAAACACGTGCGAAAATGTTGTGCTTTTAGAATGCAACGAGATTTAGCACAGTATCAGTTGTACTAAGAGTCAGTTTTGCGATGTTTGCTGTCACCATGTAACCTCAGAGAGTTGATTTTAATGAAATTGATTTTTTCCATGCAGCAGAACTCTTACATTTGGCCATTTTTTCAAATCCATACCAATCGGAAATAGGCCTAAACTGAGCCATAATTGCTGCATTTTAAGAACCTCAAAACAATTGTGGAGATCTCATACTCATCAATTACTGATGTGAAAACTTTGCCAACAGTTTGTTTTTTAGTGTTGAACTGTGAATATAATGATAGCTTTCACAGTTTTTGAACATTGATTTATGCTGATATATTCATGTAGGCCAACCAGTCATGCACGATCATGGGCAAAAACAAAATATTCACATTTTGCCATCTAACATAACGCACATGTACGAGTATGATGCAAGCATTGAATAAATGAATTTCACTCATTATGCACAAAATCATTTTTCATCTAATAGTAAAAAAATTTGTGTTGGGAACTTCCACACCCCGAGACTTGATGGGGTCCACTGGACCCCCTTGGCCTATCTACCATACTTCTACTGATTCAATTGAAGTGAAATGACACATGTAAATTCATTGTCAAAAATGATGATTTTGCATGGACATGAGGGGTACATGTGGCTCCGGGGTCCACTGGACCCCCTCAGGTCTCTGAGGATTAATGATAGCTATTGATACTACTTTATATTGAAGAGTTCTTAACTTTAAATGCAAGCATTCCCAAGAGATGCGCGAAATTTCAGGTGCTGGTACTCTGTTGTGCAGTCTAAAAACGAACATTCCATATTTCACAATAATTCCTCAAAGTCAGATGGCAGTCCGCATTCGTGTATTTGAGATGTATCAGACCGATAAAGAATAAGGGAAGCCGTTTGACTTAGACGTTTGCCCATGCTCATATCTATTCCTAAGTTTGAACCCGAAATTCTGTCTTCATAATTACAAGCAGCGTATACCGCACTTCCTATAATAAACACAGGTGCGTTTATTTACAGTCACTTTTAAGTGCTGCGTTTACTAAAATGTACGTTTTTCACTTAGCTAGATAATTCCTGATTGAATAACAAAATAATTACTAGACAAATGACTTATGCGTCAAAGCATCAAAAGGAGCTGAAAACTGATCTATCATTCTTCTTGCTTCATTACCGATTTTACCATTGCCGACGAGATGTGGTGTCACCGCTGAATGAGCACATTGTGGGGATAATTTACTGAAATTGCCGGCACAGTTGTAACATTTTCTGTTTCTTTCCCGTGTTCACTTGAAGGCGCGGCTCCCACACAAGTGGGGGGGGGGAGAGAGGAGTCATGACCATGTCTCAGCACTTGACGGTACAGGGCGCTCTACAATTTACGGAATCTGATGTTCATGACCTGTGATGGACCCGTGGCCGCACCGTTGCCCGCATTGCCCACAGTTCATCTAATGCTCCTGAGCCTAGAATGTCAAGTTTCTAGCAAAAAGTAGTTTTTCCACTTGCAGTCGACAATGCAGGGTGTTCTCACATCCGATCTCGCGAAATAATATAAAGATGCACGGTCCGGAAATTCGTTGTCAGTCTTGTCCCGTAATGACAGTGCGAAGCATAAGTTGACATCAAACACTACACGTCACAAATGCCTTCTTCATCAAACCAGAGAACATCAAAATCCATAGAGGAAGTCAAAATCCTTCTGTCGTGATGATTAGCCTATAATACGTTTTAGCAGCATGATGCTGCAAGAAGTTGTTAGGTGACGATGGGTCGATGTTCACCCATTTGATACTTCGATACAAAGCTGGGAAGTTGCCAGACATAACTGATTAAAGAATGCGATGTGACTAAATTCGAAAAGTGTCTAGATTCAATTATATAGTAAGCTTAGGTTACATCTTGAATCACTACCTGCATATCCATTGACGAGCATGAATTCGCAGATTAAGCCATTATCACACATGCCGTAGCCGCAGCGGGCCCCACTCCAGTTGTTGACGATGTAAATTCGAATTATTGATTATAGTGTGACGCTTTTATTATGTAACTTCTTTGTATCATACTGCATACCTGCGTACTCTTCCGATTTTCCCGGAAGTTGTACGATTTTTCTGGGTTTTTCGGAAAATGGCACCATTTTACGACTTTTCATCGATTTTACATAATTGTAAGAATTTTTTGAAATTAATGTGCTCGATTGTGGTTAGGAATTTTTGGTATCGAATAAGTCTCTTTCTTATTACATACTTGAGGTGTGAGTTTTAGTCAAATGCACTTTGACAATTCGAAAAACAACGGGACTCATTATACGCCTGCACGCTTGATTCATTGCTGTTCCTGAAGGGACGACCTGAACCCTTCAATTTAGGGAGAAAATACAGCGATAAAGATATTAAAGGACTGAAATCGTCTTATACAGAGGAAGTGCAGGAACGCAGTGGCATTGCAATTTGACCAGTTTTTTTTATATATTTTGTAATATATAATAAATCACCCATTTGGTTTTTAAAAATCATATCTTTTATCAGACACACAAGCAATTCGCTTCTTGCTTTATTTTCCATTACTACGTTTTGTTTTGATTGCATTATCCACTTTTTAGATTATTATGCTTGTTATAGTACAAGAATACATAAGGACTAGGGGATTGCATGGAATATACAATTTTGAATTGTACGATTTTTAAGGTTTTTTTGCACGATTTTCCCGGAAGGATTGTACGATTTTTGAAATTTTGAGGTACACAGGTATGATCACAGAATTAAATATTTTGTTTATCTGCTTCGGTTTGCTAGAAGTGTGATTAATACGAAATTGACGGCACATCGAGGAACCTATTAAATCGGCAAAAAGGAATTCCTAATACCTTACAGAGATAGAAAAAAAGTCGTGCGTCGCTTGCGGATTAATGTGAGTTCCAACAAAATTGCTTCGATTGCCAAAATTCCTTCAGATTCGAAGAATTCAGATCATTGCGCACAAGTTCTCTCCATAATGTTGGCCTTTCCGAACATAATAAAAAAAATAGGCGTACGAAAATTAGTTCAGTTGATCATTTCACATCCTCTCCTCGGCATTTCTCACTGAATCGAATGTTAGCCAGGCGATGTATGTTTTGGTGTGTGCGAAATGATATCACAGCACGCACGCATGCATCTCTCACTGGCTCTGGTGTCCTCCGCTGACAGCTTATTGTTTGCCATTTCCAATAGCAAGCGATACACGAATTATCCATTCGAGAAGGAGCAAGTTGTCTAATTCTGTGATGTGCCATTTCGATATTAAGGGTAGATATGATTCTTCCTTTCTAGGAAACCGAAGCGTGTGCAGATGAATCTAATTATGTGGGTATGATACTGTAAACTATGCAAATAGTGCAATATCATCAAGCATTTCAGTGACATTTGATAACTTCGAGTGCATCCTTGATTTGAGTTTTAGCGCGCTGGACGATAGTGCACTGCGCTAAATCACTCTTCTGATTTTCTTGCTACTAGAGGTGAGGCGTTTATTAGAGGAGATGCGGTAATTATGAACATTTGACAATCAGCTGACGCTGAAGAGATGGATATTTTCTTTGATCTTACCTCAAAATATGTGCATGCAAAGTTTCACATCTTCATGGTTTCTCGCTGAAATAGGCCCCACAAGTAAATACCGGCTGCTTGCTTTACGAATCTGGGGCTCACAAATTCAAATCAATATAAGACGGCATGTTAAGATATAAGACGGCTACTAATTGCGTAATCATCGGCATGTTTCTTTACAGATAATCTCGTTGCTTATCACGAGACATGCGGTGTAAATATTTACAAACTCGGTGATCCAATTGTTCAGGAGAACCTCATAATGAGCAGTGCTGGTGTTGGAGTTCTCGTTCGGGATGAAGGGTCAGGCATGATCACGGAGAATATTATTTACGGTGAGGCATGAAATTTTTTCTGTTCTAACTCGAAGTTGTCGAGGGTGTCATATTTCCTGTCTACAGGGAACTCGAAAGCCGGTGTTTGCCTTCATTCTCCATTTATGTGTCAAATTCAGGGAAACCGAATCAGTAACAATGATGGTGACGGAGTTATTGTTGTTGCAGATGTTCAGTCGGTAAGTTTCTGAAATTCTGTTCTGCTATTGCATTTAGATATTTTAGAAGTACTACTAATTTACTTTATAAGTAACATGAAACTAAATATTATAAACAGAGTTCAAATATTTTCATCTTTGTGTTGCTGATCTTCATTATGAAATTTCAAGAGTGATGATTTGCAATCCACAGAGATAAATTGGCTTGTCTACGTTATTTGGTCTAGAGATGACATTTTTTAATGCTGATGGTCACGCTTAGAACTAGTCCCGGGAACAGATATGTCTATTTTCCATTGAACGTAATGCAAATCTTAGTCTGAATTCTGACGAATTAGATCATTGACACTGCATTTAACATTCACAGTCAGTAAATTTAGATCGTGAGGAGTCGAACGATGTGAATAATATTTCCATTTGATGAATTTATCACGACGAAACATTGAGTTCAAGACAAGTACTGTTCACTTTGGCAGATGTTCATACTTCACTGGGAAAACCACAGAATTAAATATTTTGTTTATCTGCTTCGGTTTGCTAGAAGTGTGATTAATACGAAATTGACGGCACATCGAAGAACCTATGAAGTGGGCAAAAAGGAATTCCTAATACCTTACAGAGATAGGAAAAAGGTCGTGCGTCGCTTGCGAATTAATGTGAGTTCCAGCAAAGTGCTTCGATTGCCACAATTCCTTCAGATTCGAAGAATTCAGATCATTGCGCACAAGTTCTCTCCATAATGTTGGCCCTTCCGATCATTATTAAAGAAAGTAGCAGGCGTACGAAAATTAGTTCACTTGATGATTTCACATCTTCACCTCGGCATTTCTCACTGTATAGTTGAGAAATAGTCACTGTATATATACTGTACATTGAATCGAAGCCAAGACAGGGATGTGTGTTTTGGTGTGTGCGAAATGATATCACAGCACGCACGCATGCATCTCTCACTGGCTCTGGTGTCCTCCGCTGACAGCTTATTGTTTGCCATTTCCAATAGCAAGCGATACACGAATTATCCATTCGAGAAGGAGCAAGTTGTCTAATTCTGTGATGTGCCATTTCGATATTAAGGTTGGTTATGATTCTTCCTTGCTAGGAAACCGAAGACACGCACAGATGAATATAATTCTGTATGGAAGACGGTAGATCGTGTGTTCCCTGATGTAACTTTCCTCACGCAGTGCGCGCGCTTAGCCAATCACGTCAGCCACAGGGAGACATATCTCTCCACCTCACTTTACCATTGTATTCAATGGCTGAAATAGAAACGCGTCACCCCTAGAGTAACAGTGACAGACGAATGTGCATGTAATCATACAATTCTTATCAATTGCTTTGCAGGAACTTGATTTTGGGCGTGGTGATAATGCAGAGAACGCTGATGATCTTGGATTCGCTGTTCCAAGACGTCGCTATTATCTCTTCGATCCTACTGATGATGACGAAGATCAACCGTGGATCTCTTGGGACCAACGACTGACTCTTGTCAATCGCAATATTATACTTAATAACTCAGGATGCGGTCTGCAAACTTTAGATAATGTCCCACTTGATCTGCAAGCCAATACCTTTCATGCAAATCTTCTGCACGGTGTTTCTTTGAGGATTCCAGGTAAAAGATTGCTACTTCCATTGTAAATTTTATATACTATATACAGTTAGTTTGCTGGTCTCCGTGGCACAGTGGTTAAGTACTTGGCCTAGCGATCTTTTGGTCTAGAGGTCGAGCCCCGAAGGTGTCATTGGAAGTCGGCAGGAAGGTACTACAACGCTCCATAAGTCTGACTATGTCAGCACCGTCCAAGCCCCAAGTATGGGGAGTAGTGACGTAAAAGCTTCTTCATCACAGTCATGGAAAAAATATAGTACCCGGTGAAAAAATGAAAACTCAAGACTTGTTCCTGCGTCACTTTCACATACCTATTATTACTCCGATAAATAAACATCATGATAGGGATAAAAGTGCAATATTAACAACATTAATCTTGTGATGCCTCCGTCAGCACGTATGAGTTCTTCCACACAATCAGTCATAGAATAAATTAGGGATTTCCGATGACTTCGTACTTCCATGAGTTCTCTCAAAATTTCTTCTAAAGTTGCAAAAAGTTCGTCACTGTTAGACAGATTTTCATATTCCCTTTGCAATTTCAGTTCCATTCTATCCCACACTTTTTCGATATCAGGGCTGTAAGGAGGCCAGTCAAGGATGTTGACATCATTTTGTTGGAGAAATGTTCGCGCTCGAAGGGCAATTTGGATAGGGGCATTGTCTTGTTGGAAAATGCCGTTTTCTTGAGATATCATGGGCCAAATTGGCACGAGGTGCTCAGCAAGAATATTATTAGTGCACTGTTCAGAATCAATGTGGATTTCGATTCTGACTAAATCCGTGAAGCCGTTTACAGTAAATGCTACAATACCATTGTATGAGCCACAGACCTATTGGAAACGCTGCAAACATAGGGTTCGGAATATGGGTCTGCGAAGGGTCTTCGAACATACTGCACGCGAGATTGTCCTGAACAAAATCGCGATTCATCAGAAAGCGCAACTGTCTTCTACCTTCTAGAGCTCCAATTGGATTTTTGCCAAACCCATTCAAGTCTGCAATCTTTATGGTCTTCAGTCAGTAGAGTCTTCCTTGTCGGTGCAAAGGACTTGAGACCACACACGTCTCTAAAATCGATTTAAATGATTGGAAATCCGAATGAGATTAGCTTTGGAATATAGCATGGTGAGTGCATGGACATTGTGAATTTGAAATATTTCCAAAATCAGTCGAGTAGTTTTTCAATAAATCACAGTTTTATGCATTTCATACTACTTACAAGATTTAAGCGTCTCGTAGGCTATGAAGAAGAAATCCGAATAGCATCTTATCACAGACTATCAACATAAATATCATGTCAATACTGTATACAAAATTTGAAACAAATCTGTCGAGACAATGTTGAGAAATTTTGAATTTTTCACTGAAATAGCTTGTAAGTAGTATGTGTCGCAAGGGATCAGGCTAGTGTGCCGAAAAAAAAATCCGAATGGCATGTAAATTGATTCATGCTCTTTCTATGGATACAGATTGTCGAGTATGATTGTTTAAGCAGATTCCATCGAGTCAAATTGCAGAAAATCTAAAATATATACAAAAATTTCAAAAAAATAAAAAAATTGAAGAAAATTTGAATGTAAAATGAAGTATATGCCACTAAATCCGAATGAATTGAGTTTTGAAAAGTGCATTCTCCAACGTTTCCCATATACTCTATCAAAATATAAAGCGAATCGGTCGAGTAGTTGTCTCAAGATTTAGGCTTATATGTATAGAGTTTTGCGACAAATAGTTGTTGACATTGGACATACTTACATTGGACATTTGTACGCTTCATTGATCTCATGTACTCTATGTAGGTAGAGTCAATATTACTTATCATGTTGAATGTAGTTTTCTCAAGATTTAGGCATAACTTTAATCAAAATTGGTTACACGATTTTTTCACCGTCCTATGATCCATCTATGATCCATTTATTGACCCAAACAATATTAGGATAGTGATCGTCTTCTACTTATTTTGTTTTTTTTATAGCTTTTTGCAAATTATATAAATTAGTATTATT
Organism: Prostheceraeus crozeri; assembly: GCA_907163375.1. Lineage (NCBI taxonomy): Eukaryota > Metazoa > Platyhelminthes > Polycladida > Euryleptidae > Prostheceraeus > Prostheceraeus crozeri. The sequence goes on along the minus strand of CAJQUW010008068.1, from coordinate 845,373 downwards.
TGTAGAATGGTCCTCTACTTGTTTCATTCTTATAATTTTTTACAAATTGCAAAAAATTGACCTTGTCAGTACTAGAATAGGCATTATCTTTTCCTTGTTTTAAGACTTGAGCAGAAAGTATATTATTCAGAACCAAATATTAGCAAATAACAACCTATATTGAACACGAAACAACACTGTGACGAAAGCTGGAAATGGAAAAATGTTCGGAGTTAATCAGAAAAAGATGTCAAGAATCTTGTGTAGTTAAAGTCTATCACTGCACCAAGAAGGGCCTTCTTCCTGTTTCCAGGAGTCTTTTTGTAGCGGCTCCAGGTATTTGCAAAATGGTGGTGAGAGCTTTCGATGGCCTGTTCGCTGGTCCAGCCTAAGCCAGGATTTGAGAATGTGCAGATCTCATCCATGACACTCAGGAATAAATCGACATGGTCAAGCAAATGAATTTTCAAGAAGGGTGTAATGCCTGCTTGACGGACAGCCTCTTTAAATTCTTCAATTTTGTCTTGGAATGTGTGCTTGCGTCTTACGCCTCCACATTCGTCCAGGACTTCCTTGTAACGACGTAGTGCTACATAATAGCCAGTTCGCTTGAAACAAGTAGGAAAAATATCAAGATTTTCCAAGATGCTCCTGACTCCACGCCCTTCGAACGCTTTCCAATGATAAGGAGACCTATGAGCTCCTATTCGGTTCAATGTCTCCCCAACATCGTCTTTCTCTGGTTGAGACAATTTTTCTTCGATTTTGTTGAAGAGATGCTGCACTATGCCAAGCGATACATGCAGAATGGGTATTCCACACTTGTAGAGATTGGGCGAGTCGGTTTCTCCGAGAATAGAGGGAGAAATTGAATTGTAACATTCTTTTGCTTTTCTTGCTATCCGATTGCATTCGTCATTGAATTTTTGCAATTGCTGAGAATGTAGCGTTCCGCTGCGCATGGTTACATCGTCATCAGATGAATCTGACCCATTCTTCCAGGTGCAGAAAACGCAAGGATACTTAGAGTTTCCTGTTGATATTCCCAACATCAACTGCAAGCATTTGTTGTCCGCAACTAAAATAGTACTGAAATCAGGATCGCCAAAGAAGTTTTGAAAAGATTCTATCGAAAATATTGTCAACAAATTTGTACGAGTTTCAGGTGCCTCTACCAACGCAACCAAAAGCAATTCTGATACAGAATTCGAATAGCGCTCATCATTGAGGATTTGTACAGAAACTTTCAAAAACCCTTGGCCGTGATCAATGGAACATTTGATGACAAGCGTTGAAGGTGTCTCAGATGACCACCAGTCCTTGATTAAACCATTGATGTCATTGCAATATATCATTGGAACATTTGCAAGGTATTTGTCATCTGTAGATTGGTCATCTTTTTGATAAACTTCAAACTGAAATTCATCAGTGGATGAGAAGTAATTGCTAAGACAAGCATCCCGATCCGAATAATAGGAGGAAACACTTGGAAACTTCACTGATTTGCTTTTGATAGCTGAATTGATTTTTCTCAGACTGTTGTTAGAGATACAGTTTGACAATGATTTAATTCCAATCAAACTTCTCAATTCCAGTTTCGTACATCTCCGCTTGTGTTTCTCATTTGAGATGTTTAACTTGAGTGGTGGTCCATTCAAACGGGAAACAGAAAATGACGTGCCTGGCGGACTCATTTCAAGGTTATCATCTGTCAATTTGCTTGACACAAGGTTTGACATGACTTTATCCGCTACTCCCGTTCTTTCCATTGTATGACATAAAACGTCAACAGATTCAGAGAGAGGAACACATCGATGTCTGTTTGGAATACTCATTTCAGTTTTCGATAGGATTTTGCTGCATTTTGAACATGACGGCTCAACACGTGAAATAACAGCGGAAGTTCGTTTTCGTCCACAACGTGCAGTACCAAATAGTTCCTTTTGTTCAAAAATTGTACGATCTTGGTAATTTTTGAGGATTTTGCACAAAGAACATGGATGTGAAACTGTACAGGGCAGGATCGAGCGAGTTGCGATGTTTGAAATGCCGTCGAAAGGAAACTGACTAAAAGATCTGGCTAATGTTCCAACTTTTTCAGGTTTATTATTCATCAAGTGCCGAAGATCAGTATAGCAGGTTTTGAAAAGAACTTCAGGTGCAAAGAAGGCATTATCATTTCTCAAATCAATATTCCAATAATCTTGATAACCTTGTTTAGTTGAAGCAGAGATCGTGACCATTTTGGATTGTAGACCCACTTCACCACATCGTCTACATATTCTATGTTTAGCTTCGTCATGAAATGCTGAGACAATCGACGCCATAAATTACAACACGACAATTCACAATCTCGCAGCCGCACGATTCAATCAAGTGCATGCGCTGGTCTTCACGCGCTCAGACATTAAGAAAAGCTTTGTTCACTTACGCTGCGTGGGTGGTGATTCTGACACATTGCTGAATAGGGTTGATATCCCCGTGCGCGACGGAAACAATGCCATCCTTGATCATTAGATGATAGGAATAGTATGCACTTTTAGAGGACATAAATGCATAGATTTCGAGGAGTTTTGCATTTGTGTCCGATAAAAGTGGATATTATTGGTATTCTAACCCAATGAAGATGAAATCTATGGCGGTGTCTACAAACAAATCCATGCTACATACATGGCTACAAACATTGATCCTTAGATGACAATCTATGCTTCTGATATAGACATCTAAAAAGTTTTACTCAAAAAGTCTGACTATTGCATAATTTATATGGGGATTTGACATAGAACGCTTCTTCCGGATAATAATGCAGTTTCTATCTCAATGCAATTTCAATGTAATTCAGATACAGACATAGAAGTACAGACTTTCTATGGTATTGTTAATTTCTATGGATACAGATAATGCCAGCTAACGCCTTAGTGTCCGCCCATTGACTTAGAAGTCGACATGATTCATCTTCATTGGGTTAGAATACAACAGATCAGCATATTGGAAAGAAGAAAGTCAGATGCAATGATCGAAATATCAGCTGGAATGTGTTACCTATTCAAGCAATAACCGTCACACTTGACCTAATTGAACATTGAACAATGAGCCTTGATTAATTGAACAGTAACTCCATGTTGATTACAGAATTCAACGCAGCGTGATAAGTAATATTGACTCTACCTACATAGAGTACATGAGATCAATGAAGCGTACAAATGTCCAATGTAAGTATGTCCAATGTCAACAACTATTTGTCGCAAAACTCTATACATATAAGCCTAAATCTTGAGACAACTACTCGACCGATTCGCTTTATATTTTGATAGAGTATATGGGAAACGTTGGAGAATGCACTTTTCAAAACTCAATTCATTCGGATTTAGTGGCATATACTTCATTTTACATTCAAATTTTCTTCAATTTTTTTTATTTTTTTGAAATTTTTGTATATATTTTAGATTTTCTGCAATTTGACTCGATGGAATCTGCTTAAACAATCATACTCGACAATCCGTATCCATAGAAAGAGCATGAATCAATTTACATGCCATTCGGATTTTTTTTCGGCACACTAGCCTGATCCCTTGCGACACATACTACTTACAAGCTATTTCAGTGAAAAATTCAAAATTTCTCAACATTGTCTCGACAGATTTGTTTCAAATTTTGTATACAGTATTGACATGATATTTATGTTGATAGTCTGTGATAAGATGCTATTCGGATTTCTTCTTCATAGCCTACGAGACGCTTAAATCTTGTAAGTAGTATGAAATGCATAAAACTGTGATTTATTGAAAAACTACTCGACTGATTTTGGAAATATTTCAAATTCACAATGTCCATGCACTCACCATGCTATATTCCAAAGCTAATCTCATTCGGATTTCCAATCATTTAAATCGATTTTAGAGACATGTGACCAGCATCTGAACTGTTCGAAACTGTTAAACATCGAAACTGTTCTTCTGTCACATTCAAGATGTGAGTCCTGCTTTATTTCTCTGGCAGACATGAAAGGATTTTCTGAAGACATCTTGACAATCTCTTCATCTTCTCGGTCACTTGTCACTTTCTTCCGCCCAAAAGCACCTCGGTTGCTTCATTCAGCTTGTCCATCGACAGACAATCTCTGAAGATACTTTTTGACCGTGTTCTCTGAAATGCTCAAGTACTCAGCTATTTTTGGTTTTGAAGATAATGCATGAGTCCTTAATGAATAAATTTGACCTTTCTTAAACTTACTTAAGTCGGTACCACGCGAAGCCATAGCTGACAGCAATCTAGAATGAAGTGAACAAAATGACACTTCCAAGCCATTTTATTAACATCATGCTGCTTTCTTTGTGTAGTGTTAACTCAAATCAGCAGAAATTTATGGTCTGTCCGCAGTATTAGCATGATCGCATTCGTTCGTTTAGATCATCATAGAACACTGGCGAAGGTTGATATGGGGTTATTAACATCGATTGCTGACAACAATAAGTTGCAGCTTATCGGTTACTATTATTTTTCCATGACTGTATACTATTCGGTGGGCACGGTTGTCGGGACGCTGCAGTTTGCGCTGTGTTTTCTTTAGACCAATGAAAGGCATGCATATTCAAAAAGAGATCTAACATGGGATGTGTATACTTGATGAAGTTCGTCTTCTTTGAAGTCATTTTCTGGAGATCGTCTGCTGTAATGTTTTTTAAGAACCCCTTAATTGGACTATGAGGCCACTTGTATATCATGAAAGTCACTCAATAGAATTTCAGTTGATATCTGTGTAGGGTGGAAGTAGCCGACAGGAATGTGCAACTTGTAAATGGGAATCGAGGACACAACACAAAAACAAAATACATAAAACATGTAGTGACCATTTTAGAAATTATTAAGAGAAGTTGAGAAAAGTAGTATTTTGTGTCACCTTGAGGTAAATAATCACAAATACGGTTGAAGCATTTTTGGAAATTGATTGATCTTGAAGTGTATTACTTACACGAAAAAGGAACAATGCATTTTTCAAAGTTTAATTCTAAATTATAAGAAAACCCAATAATAAGCATTTTAAAAGCAAATTTTTTAAAGGCCTTTCCACACACTGTAAGCCAGCACCTCCTAAAATCGAAGAAACCTGCATCCTAAAGCTCCAAATACTAGAATTTTAGGAGGTTGCGTGCAATAGAATGTTGACATACTAAAGAGAACAATAACCCTAGTGCGCTAGTCTCCTAAAACGCTTTGCTTTAGGATTTTTTTATTAGTTACGAATAGTGTCTTGCTTTAGTGTGTGATTTGGGAGGTGCTGGTTTAGAGTGCACACATCATTTAATGGAGCCCTCTATAATTTAATTTTATTGAGTTGCTCTTTACGCAAGAGGATGCATTTTTGTGTCTCGTGGTAGTTTGCTAAATTCATTTATCGATCCTTCGGCTTAAAAGTTTCAATTAATGAATGGAAATCGTTCACTGGTGTTAGCCGGCAAAAAGGGATTTAGAATATTCCTCACTCACTCACGCATCCCGTTTTTGCGTCCTTTGCTTCCAGAAGATGCTGCGCTAGACGTTTGCTGCTTGAGTATGGATTTCCATTTCGTTCGATAAAGGGCGTCCGCTTCCTGGGCTCCAACACGTCTGATGTCATCTTTCACCAGTTGCTTCCAGGTCATCTTTTGTCTTCCTTCTCCTCTTTTACCATCTACTTCCATCTACATAACTTTTCTGATTCACTCTGTCTCATCCCTTCTTACCAGTGGCCAAACTAACGTAGTCTTCGCCTTATCGCGACGTATGTGATGTTCTCAAGACCCATTGCTTTTCTGATGCTTTCATTCGATTTCCTGTCCGATAGTCTGACAACACACATCCACCTTAGCATTCGCATCTGCACACGTTCAAGCATCTTCTCAAGGGATGAAAGCAACGGCCATGACTCGCAGCCATAAAGCATAGCTTGCCGCATACAGGCTCCATACACACGGCCCTTGGTTCTCAAAGATGTCCCTTCGGACGTCAAGAAGGATTGCAGTTCATGGAATTTACACCATCCACATCTTATTCTTGCCACTGCTGCTGACTCAAAGCTTCCAGAGCTATCGAGAGCGTCCCCAAGATAGGAGAAACTGTTCACACACTCAAGGCGAGCTCCTTCCATGTCGACGCATTCTACATCTCTGTTTGGCCCTCATGCGAATGCTCGGCAAACGAATGTGGTAGCTCCTCTCAGGTTTCCATTCACTTTGCTGCATCTCGCATGCACCCACTTTGCACAGGAAGTACACCGAATTAAGTTGCTTCTGACTCCAGTACCGCACACCCCACATGGCCATTTCGCTGTTTGGTATTTTCTCTCTATAATATCCCTTGTTCCACTAACAAGTACTTTGCTCTTTCCTGTGTTCATCTTCAGACCCTTCGCCGACAGACTCGTTTCCCAGGCGGTAACTTTTCCTTGGAGTTCACTCTCAGTAGCAGCCATAAGAAGAAAGTCATCAGCATACAACAGTTCGTAGGGCAAACATTTCCTTACAGAACTGGAAAAAAGGCATTGATGACGATGGCAAAGAGCAAGGGAGTCAGCACAGATCCCTGGTGCGCATCAACATTAGCGGAGAAACTGTCACTATCTCCGAAAGATGTTCTCATAACCGTAGACGCACCATAGAAATTTCTTGTTTTTACTATTTTGTGATCAAGCGATGCAAAGTAAATAATTCTTCTTGTTTGAATTTGCTTTAACTTTTCAATTAAACCAGAGTCTAAATCGAAAATGACAATATCAATTAATTTGCAACATAACGTGATGTACACAGAAATTGACTAAGTGAATTGAAAATCGATTCCATGTACAATCCACTGTAATTTTTTGCGACATAAAATAAAAATTGTATAACTTAAAGCGTGAAAAATCGCAAATTGACCACTGCAGGTCTCAAAACCAGCATTTAAGGTTCGTCAAAAAATTATTATCAATAATGGATTAAAGATTTACTTTCCCTTAGATCTATGTATCAGTTGGTTATAAAAAATTAATCGTGATTAAAATTGGCTTGACAATGAATTAATTTCAATTTTGCCATTAAGCAAGCAATCAATTAATTGCCATTACCATTCATCATGATTTGAATAAACGGTGCACGTGCTTGCATTTTTCCAAATACTGCACCGCAACATATCAGTCTACATGCAGCTTTAAGTCGTATAATGGCCCAATATCAGTTGCAGAGTGGGCAGTGAGTGCGCCTGCTATATGAATTACATTCTATACATGCATGTTATTACAATGTATACATAACTATTCTTAGTTGGACGCGAATATTTATGAATTTAATTCCCTGATTTAATTATAGATGTGAGCGATTGCATCATGACTACAGTGATAATCAACTATTGAAGCGTGTGAAAAATCTTGCGTCCCGAGATAAGAGAACATGAGGCAGAGCTCTAAGAGATTCTGTAATGCTTTGTAAGATGGAAATACGAAACAGGTTATGCACCAAACAGGCATACTAGTGCTATAGAATCATTGAAGGAGTTCGTATGTGACAATATACACTGTATGTTTAGCAGCATCTGAAACATCACTGAAAGTGCTCAGTTTTCTTTACGATGGTGTGCGGTGACGGCATTGCAAAGTAACGAGTGTGTCAGTATATAAAAATTTTTCATTACAAAGCAATCAATCAATTGATTTTCATGCAGTTTATTTCCGCTGGCTCCTGCTATGTATATCTTAGTGTTTTCTCGGTCTTCCGATCTCTCCTGCCACACTGATGGTGGATTTTCTCAATTTCAGGTCTTCTCACCTCACAAAGAACTCTGGTGACAGTGAAAGAGAACTTGGTGACGGAGAACGGCGGTTGTGGTTTGTATGGAACCCTGACGTCGTTATCTGGAGGGAAAATTGAAGTTCATGGGAATGGTGTTTATGATAACGCCTTCTCTGGCCTTCTTCTGCGATCCATTCCCGCTAAAGTGGAAGAGAATGATTTCTTCGGGAACGTGGAAACAGCTGTGACATTGGAAGGTGATTTTCACTTGAGATTTGCCTTCAATAGACTTCATTCCGTCTCGGGGACACCTCCTCTGCGGTTGTCAACGAATTTGAGAGGCAAGCTTATTCATAATTCCTTTTATTCTCCGGTCTCCGCAAGTTTGCATCATATTTTCAACGAATTATTGGAAGATGACGGCGAAATGTTACTCAAGTGCTATGGAAACGAGCAAGTGTCTCTTCCTCAAGGCCGAGGTGTCACTAAGTCGACGTCATTGTCCAAGAGAGTCGCTTGGTGTCCAAGTTCAGGCGTGGATCCAAAGCCGATGCCACTGTGGTTCTACGAAGGAGATGAACTAATTCGTGATGAGATAGAAGATTGTCTGAGTTGGAAAAGAGGAACGAGGAGGCGAAGGGGAACAACAAGCGGAGTTGGAAGCTGTGGACCTCGAAGTTTGATGTGTCAGATGATTTGAGGTATTCGAAAGTACACAGGTGTGATCGAAGTTTCAGTCTTCGTTGCCGTATGGAAGTCATCGTTCAATACACAAACATCGCACAGTATTTGTGCATAGTTAAACTGAATGACGAGCAGTGTCAGTCATACACCCTAGCCGCGCGTCCTTACTGATTGTCGCACGTGGAAAAACTCAAAGAATTCAGCAACACACTTAGGATGCGTCTACAGGTGCAACTTTATTGCTGACACTTCTCAATCCATGATGAGTCAGAAAAGAATGGACAAGCAATGGAAGCAAAGACATGCCTTCAATAATTGTGCTTCGGGCGTCATCCAAAGCTGAAACCGGGCCGCTTTTCTCGACCCGGCCCGGATGAATTTTTTATCTGGCCCGAGTGAGAAATTTTGCGCTCTGCGCATTTTGCCATCCTTAATTATAAATTACATAAATTGAGTGCAATCGCCTTAAAAATAGAATTGTTGATTATATGATCGAATGCTTTAGGGCCTATGTACCATCTGTAAGTCAATTGACAACTGTCTAGCAGTAGGATGAATTTTTAAACATTCAACACAGTGAATTTTAATTTGTTGTATTTCAAACGTTGTGCATGTATAACGTGTTTGTCTATCACAAATAATTTGGATCTTATTTGATGTTCTGATAGCTGCCATTGTTGTAAGTTATATTTGGATTAAAGTTTGGAAAACAAATTGCACTGAAGACGGAAAGCCTACTTGAAAAGTGAGGTCATAAAGTCAAAAGTTGAACTGAATATTAAATCGACCATTTTTTGTCAAAAATTGTAGAGAAATGCTACTTGCTAGTCGTATGTCGATTGTTGTTTTGGTTGAGAAAGCATGTTTATGACTAATCCGCGTATGCCGTATGTATTTCATATTAGGCCTATTGTTTAACCCTCGGCGGGCCAAGGGTGGTGATTTTAACCACCTTCGAAAATTTACAGATTTCATTGTCATGAACAGGTCTATGACAACTATATGAAGGAAATTTGTCAAGAAATAATTGCTCTTTCAAAATAAAAGAATAATTTTCTGGTAAATAATATGTGGTTAGGCTATATTATCAAAATAGGAAAATGAAAAATACGAATCATAATAAATTGTAGCAGATTTCATCATCATAAACACGTCTATTTTATCTGTATGAACGAAAACGGTCAAGAAATAATTGATATTTCAAAGTAAAACAACATTATTCAGTAATGCGTGTAAACAAAACGTGGTTCTACTATCAAATAGGAAAAAATGAGCAATACAAACACTATGTGCAGTCATTGCACAAGACAGCCGCAATGTGAGAACTACAGCAGGGAACTGCACAACCATGACAAATTTTGCTAGTTTTGTTCGCCTGCCGTGCTGATTTTCCTTGTTGCTTGCATTTTTCACAACGTAAAGTTGTTCCGAGGGCTTGGTCCGGCTGGGTCTGCGGTGAAGGGTTCTGACCTGCGATGCGCCTCATCTGCTGCATAACAGTAACATGCAGACCTGATGGGTTCTGCAGTCTTCTGAAGATGAATGGCAAGGCGAGTTCGCGGGCCAGCTGCAACAGGAACAGACGACGGCGGTGCTTCTTTCGTTCAGTTGTCCAATCGGGATGGTGATGTTGAAAATTGTCTCACTGTTTATCCCACTGATGTCCAGCATATTTTGAAAATGGATGAAAGGCCATCGTCGAGTTGCGAATCGAACGCTGTATTTCTTCGCCATCTGATCCACAGAATCTACCCCTGCTTTCGTCCGATTGTATTCAAGCTGAATTTTGGTCTTGGCTTTGTTTTCGGGATGAATCTCTTTCTTGTGATGCATTGTAGAAAGCATATATACTTTTTTGGATGGCGCAGTTTGATAGACAGCTAATGCAACTTTGTCGTCTCTACTGAAAATAAATTCCGATTGTCCCGGGGCTTGCCGCTCATGCAAAATTGGTGGTATATCACGCCTGTTTGACATCATCGTTCCCACGTACGTCAGTCGCTTCGACAAAAGTTCTTTTGCAAGAGGAAGAGACGTAAAGAATCGATCTCCAGTAACATTTCTCTACCGGTACCATAGAACGGCTTTACAAGGTCAACAACCAGCGCATTCGCCTTGTTGTTTGCTATGTGGCTTTCTCGTGCTGATTGATCAGTTGGCCTTTTGGTCCACGGATTACCCCGAAACATATACCGATGCTGCGAATCGGCACACCATCGGATAAGCTCACCATATTTTCCCGGTTTCGACGGATTATATAGGCCTACTCGGTGTGGTGATCGAGAGCGGATGAAACAAGTTGTTCGGCAACAGTAACGCAATAACTTGCATTGAAATATTGAGGGAGTCGATCATTCCACTCGTGCCATATTTCGGAAATGGCGGCGAATGTATCTGTCACAATACGATGCTCACGGGTGTCTTTATCATCAAAACGCAAGTATCGTAACCACTGTTTGAATTTTGAACGACTCATTACAGAAGAATAAAACGGTGACCCATCATGAGACCACAAATCGTCGGTTGGCATAGCTTGATCATGATTCGCACCGCGCCAATAAAGAAGAGAAATGAATGCCTTGAATGAGATGAGATCAAACTGCACTGTAGGGTCAATGGCAGAAGCGTAGCCATTTGTGTAATCCACAATTTTTTGAAGCAGCTTGTCAGGGAAGAAGATTTGCCAAGTTTGAAGAATATTGTCCTTGAAAGCAAGACGCGTTGGGCCAGAAGATTGATGGATCATATTAGCCGCATTTCTCCTTCCAGTTTGGACACTTGCTTGATGTTTCCAAACACAGGGTTCCTACGCCCTTGAATTGTCCTGGAATGTCCTTGAATGTCCTGGAAGTCAAAATGGTCCTGGAATGTCCTTGAATGTCCTGGAATTTTCGAAATTATCCTGGAATTACATTAATTATTTCTTTTTTTATTTTTGGCTGTCGGAATCGACTTTAATCACTAAAGACTTTCGTTTTTATTTCAGGATATTTATCTGTTGTATTCGCTTCTGTGATATATCAATGGTTTGCGGGCGCTTATAATTCTTACTGATTCCGAATGTGTGCATGAATCATGGGAAGCGAGACAATGATAATCAGCAATCTCATTTACTACCTCCGATGCAGGGACTTGAAAGTGATTACAGAAGTCTGGGTGCTCTTAAATGATAGTTATTTATTATCCACCGAACATCAGCATTTTCCACTTGCAATTAATTACTAAGAAGTAAAGTTAACTTCTGCCCTATTGTCAGCACCAGTTTCAATTGATTTAATTTTCCATAATTTTAGGAAGAAATACATTCAATGTTTTATCTACAGAATCTAATGTCATTATGCCTATTCTTCTACTTTCACCTATTTGTGAGTTTATCGATTTTTCTCTGATAAGTGGTGACATTCACGGCCTAATTTCTCGTCAGACACAATTTTGTACTTCAACTCTTCGGTCTGACAAGTCCAAATTCCCCAGATATGCATCTTGGGTTGCACCAGTTTTGAATGATCCTCACTCAGTGAAATGTACGATTTGCATGTTTCAGTTTTCAATTGCAAATATGGGCAAGGCAGCTTTGGACAGTCACACAAAAGGAATGAAACATACAACAGCTGTTGCAGCGAGTATAAATACTCCGAAACTCCTTTATTTTTCGAAAGACACCCCACCAGCGTCCACCATCGCATCTTCAGTCTCACTATTGGAATCTTCATCAAAAACAACTTCGATAACGGGTTCTATGTTACCACTCTCGTCGTCATGTGGCTCCTCACCTTCCAGTTCGACCACCGCAGTGACAGATTCACCAATTACTGGGTCTATCGCAAATGACTCCTTAGCTTCTGGTTCTACTGACTCGATGTCTGGGAAATTCGCTAATATTCAAATGCGACTAGATGTTGCTAGATATTCATCTACTAAAAAACCGAATCAATTAATGTTTGACAAGCTTCTTCAAGCTGAAGTCAGTAGAGCAGAGATAATATGGTGCTTGAGATCAGTTTACTTACACTAATCACAAAATTGCTGCAATGGACTTAATCAAACATTTCCACTAATGTTTCCGGATAGTGAAATTGCAAAGAAATATCAAATGGGACCCGACAAACTGGCATACATAGTGTCTTACGGTATTGCTCCATACTTCAAAGATATTCTGGTGAATCAACTGAAGCAATCAACTGTTAAGTTCACCTCGTTTTTTGATGAAGCATTCAACGATGTTATTCACAAAGGACAATTCGATGTTCAAGCGTCATTCTTTGATAACACAAAGAATGAAGTGTCTGTCCGCTATCTTGGGAGCGCTTTCTTGGGTCATTCCCGGGGGTTCGATCTGCTGGAAGCGTTCAACGATGTGCACAAAGGTCTAAACATCTCCAAACAGCTTATTCAAGTAAGTATGGACGGGCCGAACGTTCATTGGGTGCTACTTGATGGAATCAAACAGATACAAAAGAATGATCCTTCTTCACCAGAAATACAAGAGATGGGAAGCTGTGGTCTACATGTCATTCATGGAGCCTACAAGGCTGGTCAAGAAGCTGTAGGATGGCAAATACAACAGTTCTTGAAATGTTGTTATTCTTTGTTTAAGACCTCGCCTGCTCGTCGTGCAGACTACTTGTACGCCAACGAAGTTGAAGAAGAAGGTAGCAGCCAGATGTTTCCTTTAAAATTTTGTGGTCATCGTTGGCTTGAAAACGGCCAGGTGCTTGATCGGATAGTGCAAATTTGCCAAGCCTACAAGCCTATGTCTCGGCCTGCAAACGGCAACCCAAATCCAAACGGCCGTCATGCTCGTCAATGTATGAAATTGAAGAACAACTCATCAGTCCTCAATCATCAGCATTGCTATTGGCTCGACTGGAATTCTCTCGATTTGTTTGCCATTTACTGGAACCATTTCTTTCGAAGTTCCAATCAGAAAAACCGATGTGCTCACTTTATATAGCATAATGAAATAGATTCAATTCATGCGACCTGTTCTTTATTACCATAAGCATGTACGTATACGTTTATTCCGAGTGAATCCATATACGTCAGGGTTTACCGGTACTTTACCATTTCTAATGTTTGAGGTATGGAGAGATTGTCATCCTGGAATTTGTCCTGGAATGTCCTGGAATTCCTTTTATCATATGGCGTAGGAACCCTGAAACATTACCATTCTTGTCGGTAAAGCGTGTTTGTTGGACGTCTTGATCATCTTCCTCGTCAGTAGATAGCTGTTCATCATGGATAACTTCGATGTCAGCTGCCTCGACCTCATCATCAGAGTTAGATACGTCAGAGGCAGATTCAGAACTTGTAGTCCGGCAGCCAGAACGAGTTTCTGCAGGGAACGCGGCCGAAAATGAGACTTTCACAGAATGATGTGCACCCTATGCCTACTACGAATCTGCACGTCTGCCGAGTTCTATTGAGTTCCTCTTCTTGTCAGACAAGATCAAAGAAAAACACATGTAAATCCAATGGGACGCAGATTGTAGTTTTTGGCTAAAATGAAATTTTGTATATTTTCTCTGATTAAACGAAAAGTACTAAGCCCAGAGTCATAATTTTTGACATGGAATGTCTTCAGGTCATTTCCTTTGATTTTCATGCACCCCTGTCTTTAAAGCTAACAAATTTAGATTTGGCGAGCCTCTTAATGTCGGCAAACACAAACATTTTGAGCAACTTTATCCACATTCAGCCACATTCTCACATACATTGCCGATTAGATGCATGATAAAAGCACATGTACATCATACGAAATGACCTGAAGACATTCCATGCCAAAAATTATGACTCTTGGCTTAGTACTTTTCGTTTAATCAGAGAAAATATACAAAATTTCATTTTAGCCAAAAACTACAATCTGCGTCCCATTGGATTAACATGTGCTTTTCTTTGATCTTGTCTGACAAGAAGAGGAACTCACTAGAACTCGGCAGACGTGCAGATTCGCAGTAGGCATAAGGTGCACATCATTTTGTGAAAGTCTCACTTTCGGCCTCGTTCCCTGCAGAAACTCGTTCTGGCTGCGGGACTATTGAGGATTCATCAAGCGCCAAAATACTTGAAACAGCTGTTACAGCAGCAGCTCGTCGCGGACGTGAAGCCATCGCAAACATACTGATGAAACTACTGGCCACGTTATTGCTTTATTCATCCGATAAAGTAGACAAGTTTCACTCACATTCGATGTCAACAGTGTTCAATTGGCTCGCATGGCAGCGTGCGCTTGTGTGATGAAGTAACGCGTGCGCTTGTGTCTGTGTGCATGTGTGAGTGTGTGCGTGCACAAAGGCTGCTCGCGCACGTGCAGTCGTTTGAAAAATGCTGTGTGTCTGTTTGAGCTAGCTAACAAGAAAAGGAAACAATATTGCATAATATGTCACCATTTCTTTATCGCAGTGAATCACTGCTCTCACGAAGTTGCAAATTTCCGTCCTACACACTTTCATTCATAAGCCTTTGCGTTCCAAATAAACGTCAGAGTCATGATTTCGCAATGTAAATATTTCATTAATATCCAGAAAGTAAAAGTCACGAAAGCCACGAAATTACATTGGGTGGTCAAAATCACCACCCTTGGCCCGCCTAGGGTTAAGGACCAAGTTCATGAGCCACCATATGAAAATGATCAAGTGAGGAAAATATTTCTTAGTTCGTGCATAATGAACATCGGCCCGGGTACTAGATTTTTCGGGCGCGGCCCGGGTGCTTACTGAAATTTTGAGACGCGGCCCGGGCCCGTGTCGCCCCGGCCATGGCCCGGTCCCGGTTCCATCTCTGGCGTCATCAGACATGTTGTATAATAGCAATTTAGTGAATGATGATAAAGAAAAGTGCATTGACCATCAGATTATTGTCAAAAAAGTGTCAGCTTAATTTGCGCCCTGTTTATCTCCAGCTACTACATCAATGCATTCCTCTTTGCCACCATTCACTAAATTTCTGTTGTCCAGACTCTGTCTGGTGACACACCAAACATGATTATTGAAGGCATCTCTTTGCTTCCATTGTTTGTCCATTCGTTTCTGACTCATCGTGGATGGAAAAGTGTCATCAGCAAAGTTGCACGCGCAAACGCACAGCTAGACATCGATCTAGGTCAACATTGCTAGATCTAATGAAGAATTAAATTACTAAAGCATGTATTAGTTGTAGATTCTTGTCTGAAAGTGGTGGCTTGTATTGAATCCTATCTTATCAAAATAGGTTTATATTTGAGGAGAAATTATAACAATCTCGAATCTTTACAGAAACCTTCATCTTTTAGGTACATTTGTCATGGTAACACTTGTCCCATGGCATAATATCAAGGTGCATGCACGTTCTACATCTTTTATGTTGTCGATTATCGGATTTCTGCAGGAGATATCTTCCGGTGTTCCGGTTGTTCTGTCGATGTCCGGCCACCATGTTACAAGAGAGTCAAATTACATTGATTCGCAGCGATGAAATGTCGTTGGCTTGCCCGTGAGGATTTTATCAATGTTTCCTTGATATTTAAAAATCCACGGATTATATCAACTTCGCATTGGTACCAACTCGAAAAATCTAAGAGCTCCACATCTATTTTCTTCTTGCAAGAACAGTCTCTTGATTTGATAGCACATTCAAATGCGACTTTGCATTGGACAGATGGATATTAGTACGGCAGCCAGGACGAGTTTCTGTAAGACCGAGGCCGAAAATGATGCTTTCACAGAATGATGTACACCCTATGCCTACTACGAATCTGCGCGTCTGTCGAGTTCTACATGGTTCTTGTCAGACCGATCAAAGAAAAACACATGTTAATCCAATGGGTCGAAGATTGAAGTTTCTGGCTAAGATGAAATGCTCAATTTTTTCTTTGATTGAGATTGAAGTAGAAAGAATAAAGTCATAATTTTTGACGTAGAATGTATTCAAGTCATCTTTAATCATGTTCATGAAGCTAAGCACATTTAGATTCATCTAGCCTTCTGATGTCAGAAATCGTGAGCATTTTGAGCAATTTAACCCTTTTTGCACATTCTCGTAAACATTGCCGATCAGAGACATGATAATAACACATTCACATAACAGGAAATGACCTGAAGACATTATCAAAATTGTGGCACTGGACTTCGTGTTTTTACCATAATAAACGAAATTATAGAAAATTCACTTTAACCAGAAACTGCAATCTGCGCCGCATTGGATTAACATGTGTTTTCCTTTGATCTAGAAGAGGAACTGACTAGAACTTGTAGGCATAGGGTGTGCATCATTCTCTGAAAGTCTCATTTTCGGCCTCGTTCCTGCAGAAACTAATTCTGCCTGCCGGACTGTAGTCAGTAGCGGAACTTTTTGTGAAAAAACAACCAAATGCTAGTCACCAAAACTTGATAGATGTGAATGACGGTACCCCGTTGTCAGCTCGGGCAGTGTAAAGACGAGTGAAAAGTATAAGGACATCGCTCGGGTTGATCCAACCCCTGTTATGCTAATGCCTTCAAAATGGCAGAAGCTGGGTATCATACTCAGTTGAATAGTCTCACTTCATTTGTATCCACAAACCATTCCGGGTCCAAGAAAACAATCAGTATATCATGTGGCTATGACTTTATGAGTCATGAAATGACAGTGTTTTCTCTTCCTCTCCAATTTCTAAGCTGACTTCAAATTTGGAATGGTTCAGAATGGAGGTGTGCAGTCGTCAAAAATAGACAATTTGACTAAACCCGAAATTTATTGTAGCAATTGAACTCGACGCATTTATTCAGTAGGTACGTTTAGATGCAAATCATCAACAAAGCTCGATATCTTGTCTGTGTTCAAATTTGCATTTTGTAATCGCATTGAAATAGAACAAAGATGCAATGGCCGACCGACAGAATTAGATAGGTTAACTCTTAATTTTCCCAGAAGTGCAGACTAATTCTAAACGATGGCACATGCTGGAACTTGGTAAATGGACAAAAAGGAATTCCTAATACCTTATGCAGATTGGAAAATGTCGTGCGTCGCTTTCGGATTGTTGTAAATTCCGTCAAAGTGTTTAGATTGTCACGATTCTTTCAGATTCGAAGAACTCAGATCATTGCGCACAAGTCTTCTCTCTATTGTTGATCCTTCCGATCATTATTAAAGGAAGATTGCAGGCGCACGAAAATTGGTTCACCTGATGATTTCACCACCCTCTTCTCAGCATTCCTCATTGAATGTGAACTAGACAGCGATGTGTGAGTGAAATGATATGAAAACACGCACGCCACTGTTATCCAAAATCTGGTTGACAGCTTATTGTTTGATTGCATGTCATTTCCAATAGTGTGCGATATGCGACTCATTCCTTCTAGGGAACTGAATGAGCAAGTTGTCTAATTCTGTGGGCCCAGCATTATATACTGCAAATCTGCTGGATCTCATGAGTCTTTAAGTATTACTTGTTCCCGGTCAGTCTTCTTTTTCTTTGTTTCAAACGTCCACTAGTATTATTTGTTCTATCGATCATATGCATGGTTGATCTCGTATTTTCCACCGCTTGTCTTTCCACAAAAGATGTTGTCAAATCGAACCTATTATGATTCTAACATGCGATGTATGACAATGAGACAGAGTGATTTCATAAATTGTGGTCTGGTGCATTTTTATTTCAAATGAACATGCGATTTATAGTGACGGATATTAAATTTTCGATTTTTGTATTCTGACAAAACTTAGACAAAAACATTTTGACTGCATAATTAAGATTTACATAATTGATGACATTCGGATTTTCCTTTTTTACAATCAGCTTGATTTTCGATAGAAATTAACCAATTTTAAGCCAAATTGGAACTGTTGGTTTACATTTAATGGTAGCAAATTGTTCCACCAATTATTCCGTTGTGAAGCAAAGTGTATGAAGATGCAGGCAGTACACAAGATAATCAAAATGAGGTTTTAGATAATAATCCACACGTTAATTAGCAATGGAGTGAAATGGATTTCAAACAGAAGTTGCTGAAAAGGGTTCTTATATCCATCTGGAAATATCTGAAATAGAAACGGAGAAGGCGCTGTTCAGCGAAAATGAGAGCATGTATTAATGTCGGCTGGCGACAGTTACCTGATAATCGGTGTATCATTTCGGGGAGCCGTTTAGTGGGATGTTTCTATTATAGAACTCCATTTCACATTCATGGAATCACAAAATAGAAATATTTGAATTGAATTCATGACTGCATGTTGCAGCGAGAATGCTTTTTTTATGATTTCTCTGTTCGATATTGCTTTAAAGTCTTCAGACATTCCATGATGGAGTTTCCATCTACTTCTGTTCAGTGTCTTGAAAAATATCCGATAACATCAGCCTACTTGTTTAATTTTCTATGATATTTGCATTTTAGCAGTTCCATGAGATCGTTCACTACTTCAAAGCTTTCGAACGAGTGTTTGAGGCCGTTTCCGATGGCGATATTTTGTTATTTTGTTCAACGATGTCAAACTTGAAATATGTATATTCTTTACGTTGAACTTCTGCTTGAAAATTGTTATCCCGTGTTGACTGATTTGAATTAAATGTTGATGACATGAAGTGAACATTTACATTGTGAGAAAGTTTAAGTGGACTGAGTCATAACAATCACATCAATGTGATGACTTCACATACACGAATGTATAGAATTGGCTTTCCAAAGATCTCATTTGAACGAATTTTGTGTTTTGCTTTTCTTTTTGGGTAATTTACACCAAAGTGACTGTGATGTATTTTTTATTCTGTAATTATAAACTTTTCATAAATCATTGCTTTCATTTCATAATGGATTATGGATGAATACTCAATCATTTTTTAATTTGTTACTTGATTATGATTTAAAATTAACACAACGTTCTTGAAATATTGATGTAACATGCTAGGTTTGCAATATTTGATGGAAATAGTAATTCGAATTAGCACATTATTCAACACAAGGACAGTCAGACCTGCGCAAATTTTCGCAGCCAGTTTCTTAGTGAATTGACCCCGGAAAGCCCAAAGGGTCATTGCCCTGTGGGAAAGGATCGTGCTAGTCGCCGGCAATGATCAGCAGGCTAAAAGCATGCCGGATTTCAGTACTTTTTATTCAGCTTTTCGCCAACTATGAAGCCGGTCAATATCTGATTTTTCGTAAGCTATTCGCTCGCAATAATACCTACTTTTAGCTAGATAATTTTAGGTTCGTACTCGCCATTTGTAAAATTGATAAATTAAAAACAATTCAGGACCTGTTAAATTATGATTAGAACGACATAAAGATTTAGAAAAATCAGCCGAACAATGTCAAAAGATGCCGATGTTAGATATATTTGACCATGATCAAATTTGATTTCGAAGAATATCTGAAAACCCACCTGAAATATGAAAAGAACTGTTTATAAGGCATGTATGAGTGAGATGAAGTCATATAATTATGATAGTAATACAACTACTACATTATGCATATTGAGCTACATCAAAATACCAAATAAACACCTGTTCAATTATGATTAGCATACCTGGGGAAGCAAACATATCCAATTATAGACGATGCTGGTTATTGTCAAGAGCCTTTTGTGAATGAAACCCTGAGGAATATCAAGTGTATATCAACTTCGCTCAGGATTCCAGAGAATAGAGGCTTTAACAAGTAATTCAGGGGCATTCAATGGCATTAGAACGACATAAAGATTTAGAAAAATCAGCCGAACAATGTCAAAAGATGCCGATGTTAGATATATTTGACCATGATCAAATTTGATTTCGAAGAATATCTGAAAACCCACCTGAAATATGAAGAGAACTGTTTATAAGGCATGCATGAGATGAAGTCATATAATTATGATAGTAATACTACTACATTATGTAGTAGGCTTCGAAGGGGGTGGTAACTTACCGGTAAGATTGATCGTATCTTACCACCCCTTATTTTCCTTCATAACAGTTCTTTTACAATTTTCTTTACTTTAACGTATACTTTCAGTCTCACACAACATGTTTGAGGCAAATTCTATAGCATATTTATTAGATAAAGTAATTTAACACTAACACGGGTAAATCCAATTTATTCCACAACATTTCTGTCTTTTCAACTTTGGGTTTCAGATTTCCGTGAAAGTTTGCATATATACTCATTTTTTTACGCTGAGCACGAAAATCCTAATGGCGACCACACCAAATAAAGACTTTCCATAGAAATCTAGCATTTTTAAAAAAGCTATATTTTCTGCATCTCGGTCAGAGGACACATGATCTCGGTCAGAGGACAAATTGATCTCGGTCAGAGGACACATGATCTCGGTCAGAGGACAAATTGATCTCGGTCAGAGGACACATGATCTCGGTCGGAGGACTTGCTACCTAATAGACCTATACTTATATGATTATTTTTGTACAATTTGAGCCGGTATAAAAAGGCTACATTACCATGTAGATTGTTGGTTTGTCAATGTGCTATCTGCTCCAAATTATAATTTCAATGAAAACTGGTGATTTGAAAAATAACCACTGTATTTCCAGAACTCATAGAATATCCAAACGAAATTGCCAACGAAATTGGAATAGTGCCTACAGTGGGCGCGCATTCACTCATCGTTGATCAAAAAAGCTGACAGCATTTATCAGACGGCTCTTTTCAAACTCATTAGCCTAAGTAGCTCCAGGCATTGTGGAAACAGGCATAGGAAGAAGATGACAGTCTGTCATCTCGGGACACCGGTGTCCAAATCGTCTACAGTGGGGAGAGTGTAGAAAGATCTTTTCGTGTCCAATGGTACACTGACATACCGAATCGCAAGAAGGAAAAGCACATGTAGGACCAGAATCAACAGACATAATTTGTCCGATGTAGATACGTCGATTGGACCGGCGACCAGATGCCGCGGCCAATGCTACGGCGCACACCAATGGCCTGTGCTTGATTGAGTGATAGGCCTACATGGTGGTGCTAGCTACAATCGCTAGTAGGAATATCATAAGGAGCATCGTCTAAAGTTCCATACTTTTGGATCAAAACACTGAGCAGTCATATCTAGGAGTACGAATGCATGTGCCACATGGCATGCGTCTGTAGTACACTACTTGGTGACAGGTACGCTTATGTATTAAGGGAAGTTCAAGAAGCTTCAAATCGCCTATGGGACTTAGGACCTACCGCATAATTAGAATTCCATATTGATTCATTCTGAATTTCTTGAATAGCCCCTAAAAGGTGAACGGAACTACTTTTTGAGATATGGGTTCTGGCTGTTTTTGTCAGTGTGACAAAACAGTTGTACAGGACCTATTTGACCAGATTTCACATTATCTTCGCAAAACGTTTCCAATACTAACCTATTGGTCTCGGTCACGCTATCCGCTTTGCTTCATTTGATGCCTTTTAATTTTACTTGATTGGTCTATTTTGATGCATAACAATTGTTTATCGCATTTCCTATATTTATCAAATCTGAACCATAAGAGGCTGATAATATTGTTGAAAGTTAGTGAATATTTAATTCAGTTTTGACACAACCCCATCACCATGCTTTCGGAAAATTACGATAAAATTCCTTGTTTTTGGTATGAAATTGCTGTAAATCAATTATTTTCAAATTATGCATTATTTCATCATTTTCGTTGTTGTTTGTTTGGGAGAACCATAATTGTAAATGGATACTTGGTGTGTAACATTGAATGTGTATAAGTGGAAATGTTTTTTATCAAATGGAGAAAAAGGAAACTATATTTGCATCCATGTTCAATCTTTTTAAACATCATTTTCAGGCTCCGTTCGCTTGCGTCCATCAGCACGAGTCAACAGACGAGGAAATTGAAAAGACAAATTCAAAGTATGTGTGAAAACAGCAAATGATGAAGCACTCAAAGAAACGGAAAGCGAGCTGGATTGACTGGCCGAGTGGAGATACTATGTTAATTGGTGTGGGGGAGAGATAACAAAGGGCATGGGTCTTCAAAGAAATAATAACTCAATAAAAAATACCATTGTAGTTTATCTTTAGTGATGAATTTTCAAGTACATCAGTGTCGGCGCATCTTTATTTGCATATTCACATTATAGAACCTAAATATGTATTTGTCTTTTCAATATTTGACTTAACTTTACTTGACTATGAATTTCATGATGCATAATGCAACTAATCCCTCATATATTGAATCATAAAAATGCTGTGTAAATTGAACAATGGTCTTAAATACCTTCGCTGGCTGCCGTGGATTTTTACCCCGTTAAGGATATTTTTGTGAAAATTAATAACCTTTAAGAACAGTCAACCTTAAAAACGCAAGCCTTTATAGGTAGGTAGCCTTGGAAGAATGACAGTAGGTATCGCAATTTTCCGTTTATTTTACGAAATTAGTCTAATGTAAATATTTCAAATTTGTAGCATTCAAACCCCGCGTTTTTCCCGATTTTCGGTTTTTTTCCTGTGGCTAATTGCGATAACCTGGATGAAAGATGTGCCTTATCTTGATGGGTCGTTGTTGCGTTTCAGAAAGAAACCACACAAACCCAGAACACAGATTGAATTTTTTATAGATAACGATGGGAAAAATCGGATGCAGCAATGGATCTATAAATTCCCTCGTGAGTGGTTTATCAGATAGTGTAAGGGAATTTTGTATAGAACTGATGATTGAAAATAATGGGTCCCCTTCATTACTTTCCATGTGACCGATTACAACTGTCGAAGCTGGAATTCCGCAGAAAAATCGATGCCTTTCCAAATTTTCTTATGAAATTCTCTTGTCTTTCATAGAAATAGGTCATACGAAATTTTTCGGTTCTACTGCACGTGACCCATCATGATGAATCATTCCTGAAGATGGTCTCGTATTCTAGATCGAAAGAATTTTCGTTGTGAAAATTATTAAGTTAACGGAAAGAACATCCAATCTTCCTGCATGGTGTGTTCAGATTTCTTGTGAGATACTATTCGCATGTATCTTCCCCCATAAATAAAATGCGTGGGTGCTTCACCTTGGGCAAGTATAGGCGCATAGACGAAATAGCAGCTAAGAGCCTTATCAGCCTCTAAACTAGATTCATTATGCTTCATCAAAATTTATTTATAGTTATTATGTTCACGTAATTCTTAGCAATGTTTAATATAAAGACAAAGGAGAATGCACGTTGTAATCCTTTCTGTACATACCCAAGGTAATATTTCTGAGATTATGAGCGTATCCTAGAGCAGTAATGTGAAAGTGGCTAAAATTGCATTTATAACTTACACGAATTGCGAATGTCAAATTCAAGTTTTTCTATTTCCAATCTTTTCAGGAATTGCGTTTCAGGCGTCGGAGTGCTGGAGTCAGAGGTGATCGAAAAAAGCTGAGAACTTGAGAAGACATTGAACTGCTAGTGTTTTCTGCCTGTGTTTTCTGCATCAGCAATTAAATTTTTGTGATGATGATTGTAAAAATTATTGGCTTTTATTTCGACTTCACATTATGATTTTAAGTTACTCTCTCCTTCGTCGTACATATAATGCAGGATTCCTAAGTAAGTAGTTCATCGGAGTGATGCAATCACAGTTTTGGTGGGCGCTACGAAGGCGATTATAGCAGAATAGTGCAGTGTAGTAATAGAGGGAGGGTTGGCGCAGTGATCGCGGGATGGAGTCGCTTTATGGCGCAGTGATCGCGGGATAGAGGCGCTATCATGGCATATCGATCGCGGAATGGTGGCGTCATCAAGGCGTAGTGGTCGCGCGATGGCGGCGTAAAGAAGGCATCAGACGCTGGCGTAGCGCCAGCAAAAAAACGGGACATCGGTGCTGGCGCAGCGCTCGCGTCTGATCTTTGGCGTTACGCTGGATTTTTTTTACACTGGGTTTCTCTCTCAAGAATAGATTTTCAGTAGATTCAATGACGCATGGGACGACTGCTGTTGCACCATTTGAGCTAAGGTGATCAGGTGCGCGCCTGTCATGGTGAGGATATTGTGCCATAGAATATGGATTCTCTCTCTATACTCCGATTGCTGATGAATTTCAAGAGAGGAAGTTAACTTCTTCTTATGATTTGATACGAATTTGAGATGAGGGACCACACTATCATCCATCGTACCGACCAGCTCCCGAAATGAAACACCCACTGGAAGGCAGCCACATAACGCTGCGGATTCTAATTCGACGAATCCGGAAGATAAAGAACGCTTCTCGCAATTTTTATTTCAAATGAGAGGAAATTAATGTTTTATTATTACCACCCCTATTTTTAGGGAAATATGCCTCATCATCAAAGATCGAAGTCTCCATCTCCTATCATGATGAATCACACGATTAATTCTTTAACTGGAATGATACATTTTATTTGGTAATCTGAAGGACATTATACATGTAATTTGAATGGTTTGGACTTAGAAATGTTTTTTCAAGTCATCTGATATTTTAACAACCTGGATTTCAAACAAATACAATTTATTTGCTACTCACAATGTCCTGAATAATAGTGACGCGCCATATACAGTAAAAAAAACATCTCCATACTGGACACTCGAGTCGCTAATGATCTTAAACAAAGGATGACAACATTGCATATTACAGTATTCATTCAATGAATAGAGAAAACTGCGCCGTCAGTCTTCACTTCGAACGAGCGGAATCAACACCCCACACACAATTCATGAGGAATCCGTGAACTGACTGAGTTAGACGTAGAGCGCGGCGAAGAAATGCTTTGCAATGTATTCGAAGTCGGAGGCTCGCCATCTTGAAGACATGATAATCCCTTCTCAGAATAGGTCAGATATATAAATTCGATAATTGCAGAGGTTGGGATGCATTAGAATAAAGTAATACTTTAGAAATAATCATGAAAAACTGATTACTCGTGCAACATGCTCGTGACACAACTCGTGAAACATCGGAAATGATATGCAACTCTCTGAAGCGCCTTATACAGACTTCTAAATATAGCACCCAATATAGGATTCTCGTCACGGGAATTCCTATCGTTTCCTGAGAACGATTAGAGCAAGTTCG
The DNA here is from genome assembly GCA_907163375.1 of Prostheceraeus crozeri. NCBI lineage: Eukaryota > Metazoa > Platyhelminthes > Polycladida > Euryleptidae > Prostheceraeus > Prostheceraeus crozeri. The sequence continues at coordinate 820,021 of CAJQUW010008068.1, read as the reverse complement.
AAGCGATTACTACAGTTTGATAGGATCTCAGAGTCGGATGAAATTTCACTACGACTTAAACTGTTTCTTTTCGATTTAGGGCTCATATCATGACGCATCGAGTAGTTTTCACAAAGATAGTACACAAGATTCATACAACAAGCTATATGGAAGTAAAACATACAATTTGCTGAACACAAGATCTGATTGCTACATTCGTGCTAGAAACTTATTTTCAAGCTCATTTGACCAAGCATCGAATCACAGGTCTTCAATGAGAGATAGGGGAACATGGGGGAATGGCGACACCGGGGTAATGGCGACACTAGTGATTTTTCAGTCCCACAGCCAGGCGTTGACATATGTTCTGAGTTCCTTACGAAAACTTACATTGATGTGGCCTTGACTCAGAAACCAATCAGATACGAATATCCCTCGTTACAAATCATACGTGAGCTGCAAGAACGAAAATTAGAAGACATTTTGATATTTCTTTTTGATGACCCAGGTGAGTGAATTTTTAATGGGGAAGTGTGTGCTAATGGTCTTAGATTAGCGCAATACGATTCTAGAGTCAATTAGGATGGTAACCATAAGTAGAACAACACACTTAAATGTTGACGTCTTGTAGAATAAAATCTATAGTTTTATGAAATCTATTAGGTTGGGGTAATGGCGTCCAAAAGTGTCGCCATTACCCCTCATTAACAAACATGTAGTATTTTCATTCAGTAATTTGATTTCGCAGCTTAAGTTATTGTTAGACCAGCCCGATATGGGCCTATAACATTATGATTGGGATTTCGAGCTATATCAACCCATGGACTATCAGATATTTTGAATCATATCATGAATAACATAGCTTTTCTTCTAGGCATATTAGATTGCGGTCTAATCATTACGAAGTCATATTCACCAAATGTAAACTATGTGAGCATGTCATGTAAAACCTTAGACCACTAAAAATCTTAGACCAGAATCAGGTTTCCGCACCACAGAATCTACCCCTTCAATAGCAACATCTTCCCAAGATGAGACTTTGCTGCTGCTGAATGTTTGCGATCACATAAGGTCCTACTACAAGAGATTGAAATAATAGAACTCACACCCGTGCAACTTCTGTAGCTGGCGGACCTTCCAGCGGATTCGTCGTCACCCATCCATCCGCTTGGACATCGTCTGTATGCTGGCGGACCTTCCGACGGATCATACGTCGCCCGCCCATCCGCTTGGAGCATCGTCTGTAGCTGGCGGATTCCATCGTCTCCAGCCCATCTTCTTGGAGCATTCGTCTGTAGCTGGCGGACCTTCCGGCGGATCATCCGTCTCCCACCCATCTTTAAGAGGAACATCTTCTAGTCCTGGTGGACCTCCTCGTGGTTGTAAGACGAAGTTTGCTGACATATTGCAATTACCACAAAAGCGTGGCATCTAACAGTTAACAGTAAAAAACCGGCTTTCAAAAGAAAGCACTCGGAGATTCGACAAAACAAGATAAATACGATGATTTATTAGAGAAAATTTATAGAAAGACGAAAGACAAAACCGGATTTTTCTGCATCTTATATTGTGCAAAAGAGTATAAAGAACCTCTTTCGGAAGATTGGATCAAGTGTGTTTAAGTGCCAACGTTGGTGCCACGAGGCATGTGCGGCGATACAGAACTGTATCATGATATTTTTTACTGTGACTTCTGTAGCAGTAGATTAAGGGCTATCCCGTCAGTTGACGATCACAATGTTTGATTTTTGTTGATTTGTACAATTTGATATCTACTGCCTAGTATTGGCTTGTGTTAGTCTGATAATTATGGCTATTTTGTTTATCCTATAAGATCTTTTACAACAATAAATTTGTTCAATCTCTAATTCACTATTCGACTTTTAAATTTCTTCAATGGACGAAAAATTAGTCTCTTTAACTGAACTAGTTTTAAATAATCGGGATATTTGCATGTAGTATCTTATTAGTTATTATAAATTAAGTATATTTTATAATAGGATGTAGGTGTTCAACTGCCTTTTACTTTAGATAAGGAAATTATGATTACACTACAGCATATAATCATATAAACTAAGAACATAAAATACAATATTTGACTAAAACCTGTAGATCTAATATCATCAATAGATATGAATTAACTACACGAAATAAATAAAAAGAAAAATTTGTCGCCATTCCCCCACTAGTGTCGCCATTACCCACTTGGTTGTCGCGATTCCCCACACCACGGGGTAATGGTGTCATAATTTGAATTTTTATTGAATAGTAAATAACTTCTCTTGGACAATGAGTATGGACATTGATAATACTAGGAATTAATCTGTGGGTTTCAACGTTGGCTGGGGTCAAATAACAGACCATGGAACCTTATAGTTCGAGAGATATAATCAAAAAGGCAAAAGGTGTCGCCATTCCCCCTCTCTCCCCTATTAGTGAATCAATGCCTTTTGTGACAATTTCTCATCGATTCTTGTCAATCAAAAGTTTAATGATCCTGACAACACACTGCGTTTTGGATGGCATATCAGATCTTATCTGAAAACATGTATTTAATTAATGTTTTGTTCTGACATTTAGGATAATTTGACTAATATTTCATAAATATTTAACAAAATTAAAAAGTTTTTTATAATTTTGCTTAGAAACTGGTAGGCCTCTAACAAAATTAGCAAACATAGTAGGAATTTATCAAAATTTCTATTTTTCACAAAATTAGCAAACAGCTAGCAAGTTTCTAACAAAATTATTCGGTTTTCTCGTCCCGGGAAATCAAGTGATTTCTGACTCTTTGTGCAGCGCGTAGATGAAAAGAATATCTTAACCACGGATGTTTGGGGTGTTCTGTAATTACGCGTGGCATCACCTAGTGCACTATATGTTGTCTGTTTTTATTTGCTTTAAGCCAATTTTATATCAAATTTTCTGATAGTTCATATTCATTTTTTGTTGCATCATGAAATTTCTTACCACTAAATTGCATTATATACACGCTACATTATAATGCCACTCTAGGCAATCGCGTCTGGTTTTTATTTGCATTATTCCTACGCTCTTCAGATCTAATAATCAACTGACATAAAATAATCCAATAAAGTCTATTTGAAAGAATTGTACAAACAGCACTATTTTTAGGTCTATCAAATGATACTTAGTCGATGATCAGAAGTGTGATAAAGTGCAACATCGATCCATCTGATCTCTAGAGGAAGTGATACAAAATCTTTATATTGAAATTTCAAATCATGGCTTTATTTCAAAAACTTTATCCTACAACTCAGAATTTTCAAATATCCCTGGGTTTTCCAGGTTGTTATAGACCATGTCATAGCTAAAAATAGAATGATTTCTAATCAATTTCTAGCAATAACTGAACTTTTAAAGAAAGATTTAGATAACATTTTGATAAAAGGAAATGAAATTAATTAGGCCTAATCTTTCGACGCACAGACAATTTGCTTTTATTTCGTAATATATTTCGGCGAACCGCCCTTCTCAATCAGATATTTAATTAACAGATGATTAAACTTAATTAACTGTCAATTAAATATCTGATTGAGAAGGGCGGTTCGCCGTAATATATATTACGAAATAAAAGCAAATTGTCTGCGCGTCGAAAGATAAATTAATTCACTTTCCTTTTATCAAAATGATTTCTAATCAAAATACTCAATAATCGACCTCAGAAATGATTTTTTGATGCAGAAACATTATAAGAAATACATTAATGATTTTCCCACTCCATGTCCCATTTCACGTGGAACTTCCCGTACAGAAATGTTGTATGTAATCAAACATATAATTCAATGGAGTGATCCTATTCAACCCCAAAAAAATGTGGCAAGCTTTATTCTATCTTCGACGTACATCTTACTTTAATTAACTTGCCAAGCTGATCTTCTGCCTCTTGACTCGAAAGAAGAAAACAACTTGTTTCTTTAGAGATCGTTGGAATTTATTTTCATGATTATCAACCATCACCCTTATCTCATTTACAAGAGGATCAAAATTACCAAAACAGTTGAGATTGCTTTCGAGTAGTACTTATTCCTCTCACACACCGAGAGTGGAAAGTAACATTCGAAGGATCGTTCGATGTATCTGTCCGATGATTTTGTTTTCAAAAGTCAATATTACAGGATTTTCTCGATTAACGAGCGCATGTATATTCAAGTAAAACTTCTTCGAGATCGTTAAAATTGATAACAATTGATATCGCTCCATTGAAAATACAAATCATTAGCCGTTAGTATTTTCTCCGACAATTGGTCATCCAAGTATATAAACCATTAAAAACGTTTGAAATAAACTCCATCTGGGGGAACATTGGCTAGCCTGAAGGGAATTTGTGTGAAATGGGCTTATCGAAAAAAGCAAGCCTTCACACTTATGATTTGAGACTATGGAGCCGACGACATTAAGGACAACTGCATGTCTAAAATTACTCGAACACAAGCCAAAAAAGGAGAATAACAGCGTGACAGCTTCCAAACACATTGCTACGGAGGAAAAAGCGACAGGAGCTATAAAAAAATAATAGTAAACAATTACAGCCATATACACACGTGGTGGAACATCAATCAAATTTTTTATTGCATTTTTCGGTTAACTTATCTTTCAGAATTTAGCTCAGATTATTTGGTTTGAGATTACGCCAGTTACTTTGAATAGTATTATTGTTTCATTTGATGACAGTGACTTATCGAATCCCATAGCCACTGATACATCTCAAGATGAACCGGATTATTTCTATTATTTTATAGTTCGATGTTCATTCGCCTTCTTCAGCTGAGTCCTCCTCCTCAGCCTCTTCTAGCCAAGTTAACCATTGATTTACTTGGAATAGAGCTCGACCTTTATCAGGATACGCAGGATTCACCTCTTCACGCCACGCCAAAAATGCATCCTCTTCCAATACCTCCAATTCGTAGATGTTCATGAAACAGCGAAGAAGAAAATCTGAAAAGAAATACGCGCACATGTAAGATAAGATACACATGTACGATAAATCAAAATAAGGTCTTGTGATTGATATTTAATGAATGATAAGTTCAAAACTAATCAACAACGCACTCTTAAATAAATCTTATCCCTTACGTAGTTGCCAATATATGCCCCACTACGTATCAGAAATAAAGTAGTTTACTCAGGACAGTCAATAAAGTACGCTGACCAAATTGACGTCACCTTCTTTAACGTCCATATGCATTTGTCTAGCGTAATGGATGTCGTTCGGAGGTGTTTAGAATTCTTCAGATTTCCATTATTGACTTGCTAATATGGCAGAATATCAGAACGTACACGTATAATTTCCAATGAATGAAAAACATGCATGAACAGAATAAATTGCGACACATGACAATGACTGCTGTGTGGTGGTGATGGTTTGATCCTGCCAATTGATAGTCGCATAAGTGGCTCGTAGCTCAGTTGGTTGGATCACAGGTCTTGGTTAACCTTGGTCGTAGGTTCGAATCCTACCAGCCGCACATCTTTTGCATGGCAATTTGATGCAAAAAATGAAGTATAGGCCTATACATGTTCATTGCAGTGGTGCAAGCATGCGAGCTATGTATATAAGCAGTGAGGGAAAATGAACAAACATGTACTAAGTGACCACGCCGGACCGGCAAAATCGATTTTAGTACTATGATTTTGTACGTTGAAAGACTTACATTTTAATTATTTAATACATATTTCATTCAGTCATGATTTCTAGGTATTTACCAATTGCGTTCAAATAACAAAAAGTTATAACCATTGAATCACCAAATATCCAAATGTAGTTGCACTATACTCGTATACTGTAGGATAATCTTCGCAGATCATCTCTTCACTTTAATGACATTTGTACTTTCGACAATAGTGAATTTGAACGCTTCGTCTCCGCTAACTGCCTCAAGGGGCTTGCATAAATATGCAGACAGTTGGATTTAAGCGCAAAATCATCAGAAAAAATATTTCAGTTGGGCCTACAATTGAATCAATCTGCTTCTTAGTCTTTGATATTCTGTTCACTGTTCGCAGGGACAGCATTGTAATAGTGTAAAGGCTCGTCGTCTTCCTTCCGTCGAACCTTAAGATTGTGACAAAAATGAAAATAGAACATCAAATGTAATAAACCTGCATCTGCAAACATCAAATAACTTTGCTGCTATTAAAGATATGAAAATTTTCTCATGAACTTGAGAATATTGACATACATTTTACATCTTGCATTCTAGCAATTTTTCGTTTTCTCATTAATTCTAACGAGTATATCAATATCAATCCAAAAAAAATATTTCAAATATCATCACCAAATAATACGACAGAGAGCGATAATTCATTTTGGATCCATATTTTAGCAGCAAGTAAGCTTAGCATCCTCAGTCGTCCGCAACAAACTTCAGTAGTCAACAGATTTTGATTAGGAAGGGACCTCACACAGCACAAGACCGGCAGTGGGCATAAACGAACATTTTTGTTTTTTTGTCAACTAAATAATTCAAAGGTATCCGTAAAATCAAATCAACTTGAATTTGCTGCTATGGAATATAGATGCAAGATGCATTTACTACTACTGGTACTATCGTCATCAGTATGATGTATAGTACATAAAACTTCCTTTCTTCAATAGTGGTGCAAAAATTTATCAATATCACGCAACCGATGAAAGTGCTGCTGTTGACTGAACCGACTGAAACTGAATGCATTAATTTAGGGCTTCCAATCCCCGGGATCCCGGATCCGAGATCCCCGGGATTCAGCCCAAATTCAGGGGTAGTCGGGATCCCGGGATTGGGGGTCCGGGATCCCGGGATTACTGAATCCAAGTTGATAAGTAGTCCAATCATAGACAATTGGACGTATAAGTCCCTACATGTACGGTGGCCGAATGCCCACTTTTTTTCCTAATCTAAAACTGTCTGAGAAGTCTAGCACCAGACTATGTACAAACAGTTATACAATTACAAATGTACACTAGAAATTGTGAACATGTACTGACTTGAGGTTTCAGGTTCGGCTATCTATCATTATTCCAGACAACATGCAATACATGTAGGCTAGAACTATTGACGCATAATCCCATCCTATACAACTGAAATAATTTTTTAAAAAACGAGTAAGAATGTATTAGGGCTGTGGAAACATTTTCCGAAATGTCTCAATTCAATTAATTAATCTAGCTAGTTAGGCCCCCTATGATGAAGCGATTCAGAACCTTCATGTCTGCAATTGGACAACATTTGGGCGCCACAAAGGATGCGGTTGCTAGCAAAAGCTTCGAAAGCCTGTGTGTAATACTGTGTCGTCAATAGGAATCTGAGAAAAACTTAGCACGTGCTCTACGGCTGCCCCGCATTGCGCAATAATCACGTCCGCAATTTCCAAACTTGCAGCTCAGAGATGGTCACTGGTCGTGAGTCTCAGTGAGTCGTGAGTCAGATGGGGGACTGCCGTGAGTCTGAATGAACTGTTGACTGCACATCATTGACAGCTTCGGCTTGCAGCTGTGCAAAGACATCATCTGCTGCACAACAGATGGTGCATCTGTGATGAAGAAATTCGGGACTATCATCCATGTGAGCATTCCCAGTTTTTGTGTTATGCACATGGCGTTCACTGGCATGTGAAGTGACGTTTACTATATCAAAAGGAAAGCGATCATCGATGACACTGAATTGTATGATGAAGAGGGGGATAACGTCGATGGAGATGATGAAGATTCTACCAGTCCATGGGACATTGATTTCACACGGCCGGCGTCGAATTTCATATCTGGAATCGCAGAAGTGGTTGCTATGGTACGTAAAGCTTGATAACCGTTCCGTCGAAAGTACTGTGGCGTAACGAGCCATCTTCAGAATATTGTGAAGGTTGATCACGGCAAGGAGATGAAACTCATCACTAGACAGCCAAGAACGAGGATGGAACTCCTTGTTATACATGCTGGAGCGATTCTATCTTCTGCACAAGAGTCTTCAGAAATCACTCGTCTGTCCAAGACCTTGACGTTCCCTTCCAACAAAAAAGACATCAACCTCATCAATGCCATTATCCTGAGCACAATATGAAGCCAAGCCACTGCCTACGCTCCACCCGCCAACCGCACTGCATACCCGCAACGCCCTTGAACCATTACCAAAGGCACTGGGCCACCGCATTGAAGCCGCCCAAGCATCAGCTTGAAGCCACATAAAAGCACCCCTAAACCCATTCCTGCCACCCCAGCAACCCAAAGGCCACTAAGCATGCCCGCCCGCCAACTAGCGAACCCCCAACACCGTGCTGCCGCTCCGCCACAGCTAGCAAAACCAGCCAGGCCCCCCGCCCAGCAAGCCCAACACCACAGCTACAAGCAAGCCCCGCGCCCTGCCAGGCCGTGAGCGCGGCCCAGCATCGCAAGGCCCGCCCGCCGCTAAGCCAGCGCAAAAGCAGCGCCTAAGCCCAAGCACAGCCGCCGCCAGCCCCACCCCTGCAAGACCCCCCGCCGGCAGTCCTCATGCCAGCAGCTTCGCCCGCCAACGGCAGCCAGCACTACGCCTGCGCTGACGCCGCGACGAGGCCATTACACTTCGTGCCACCCGAACCTAAACGCGGCGCAGATGCCACCGACCCCATGCGCCCCCGCAGTCACCGCTACCCGGTACCAGCCGCGCACAACACGCAATACCCCCCATACCACCAAGCCGCCCCCCCCGCCCAACCCACACTACACTCCAATAGCCCGCAAATTGAAGAGCCGCGCCACTCCTGCAAACAGATGCCCGCCACCGCCCGCCCTTACGCACGCGCCCCGCCTACCCCCGCGCCGCACTTTCGAGCTTACCGTGAAGAACATTGTTCCGCGTCGAGAGAGCAATTTAAAGCTGGCTGAAACCGCGGTTCAATTCGCTATCGAGGAATTCACACGCGACAGCAGGAGCAATATTTGCAAAAACGACTCTGTTCAGGCATTTGAGTCGCCGCATATCAGAGAGGCGCGGGAATCTTATCATCGCAATCCGTCTTCTATACCAAAGGCGGGAGAGCAATCAACAACACGGAATTCAATGCTGCAAAATATCTTCTGATTAAATCTGGCGGGGAGAAGAATGAACCAAAGCTCCGGATTTGTGAAGAAGAAAACACAACCTCAACAGCTGCCCCCATTGGAATCCCACCAACTATGGAGGAACGCCTGGAAAGGGCAATACGGTCAAGACCTGACAAAGGCAAGGAAGGGCCCCGCCCCAGCCTTGAAAAAGACAATAGGAACGAGAGCTGGAGTTACCTGAGGTCAGTTGGAACAGAGAGGGGGGGGGGGGGTGGGGGGTTAAGTAACCCTCGAACTGTTGCAACAACGGCTGCCTTGATGACTATTTCCACCAACAAGTGTGGAGAGCCAGAGGCGAGCTTTCTCTGCAAGCAGGAACTATTTTTAAACAAACAAAGTTCGAGGCAGTCCTTCGTGATGACAACTTTTTGAGGCCAACTGGCCCTTCTTACGATCCTATTTCAACTTGCATGATGATACCCGATTATAGATTTTCCACATATTACATGCACATTTGCCCATCTGACCTGCTTTTAAAATTAGTGCCTTCAACGTACATGTACAATGTACTGTCTGTAAGATTGTATAATGTTCATCTTCTACTCATCATATACTATTTGTCGCATGACCCTTGTGTAATAAGTAGCTTACATGGTATGGTTGGTTATTGATTTTTTTCCGTAGCAGATTTTTATAGAAACGTTCACACTAAGATATGTAATGTACAGTACATGCAATTGTCAATCAGCTTAATTTTGTTGAACTTATTATTTGTTTACTAGTTTTTAACTAACTTTCAAATATGCTGATACTGGCTTGTTTTGTAAATTTTTATAAGAAGAGAGCCTCATGACATTTTGATAGCCCACGTATTTCCATTCATTTTTGTTAAGAGTTATCTAGTGTAGATTCCCGCCACAGTAATCCTTTCGTTTTCCTCTAAGTTTTTCTAGAATGCTCACATTAAAACGTTTGTTTAGCCTACTTGTTGATCTTGTTATCAAGCTGTAAAGATGTTTTGTATTTTCCAATACAGAGAGTTCATATATTTCATAAAGAATTTTTCAATGGAGTATAGAGTATGACATTCTTGTGCTTCGTCTAAATTACACATTGATGAAAATAGTCAGTTTACTTACATGTACAGATATCCCTGATGTACATATACAGCAAATGGATACAGTGAATGTGCACGTATAATTTGGATCAATAGAGTTTGGAACATTGGTGTGCCCGTCTACAAACACCTGATGTCTTTTAACGCAATAATTCACTAACTGTCAAAAAAGTTCGGGATCCCGGGATCCCGGGATTGATCCCCTAATCCCGATCGGGATCCCGGGATCAGAAATCGTCCGGGATTTGGAAGCCCTAGTCATTATGTCTGAACTGAACAGCATAGAATGTCATTATATGCAGCCCACGCATGGAATCAGTGTCTGGCAGATAATCAGGTCATTTCCTCCTCAATTGAACTTGTGAGCTTCTCACATGATTAGTCTCAGGGAACCCTAGTTGTCTCCGCTTCGCTACGCCCAGGAAGTGACATTCGAGATATCTCAGACCGCACGCCTACGACTTGAGGCTGACTCATTAACTCGACTGCTATATATCGTGCGTGTGAATGTGTGTAGGTATCGATTACTTGCATTACCATCGTTCTGTCATTTACATCGTTGTCGCCGTATAGTGTTGTGATCTGAGTGACTTTCCTCCATGCCTTAAAAATTTAAAAATGGCGTGTGTGCCAGCATGCACACTAACTATGACACTTACACCTAAATGTATACCAGAGATCACCTTACTATTAAATTTCCATCGTCGACTGAGTTTTACTGGAGAACATGGATAAAGATCTATCCTACCCTCGAAAAAATTGGGAAGAAAGGCATCTTAATTCTCTTAAAATGATTCTTGTAACAATTTTAGAGTTTGCTCTCGGCACTTCGACGAAAATAGTTTTATTATGTCATTCTTTTGGATAAGAAAACAAATGGCGAACGACGACTCCTCGACGTTTACGTAAGAGAAGACTAAACGAAACGGCGTATCCCTCCAATATTTGATGGAGTTCCAACCACATCTATCACACCATGTTCCTCCAAAAAGATCCTCCACTGTTTTATAATGGCAAATCGTCAACAAAAAGCATGTGACGAAATGGAGAAATTGTCATCTTCTTTCTTTCCGAAGATAGTATGAAGTTGCTTTTCAGCTATTTAAAGGATTACAAAGCGCACCCGAATCATCTTAAAGATTTCGTACAAGTGTTTGACAATTCTAGTCCTGTCATTTTACAGTTATTTCGTGTTGACTGTGATGTGCTAAGAATAGTGAAATCAATTGACCATTACTTATGTGATCTTAATTTTAGTGCCTTCGGTTGACGGTATACTTCTGCGTTCATTTGGCAGTCATATTTGCGCGGGGAAGATATTCGCTTTTTACACAAATTGATAATCTGCTCACTTCGTTGAAAATCTATCCAACAATGAAGTTGATTCAAAAAGTATGTTAAGCAGCATCATTTCTATTTGCGAAAAATTGATTAAAGAATTTGAATAACAAAAACGACGATGAAAGTTATTCAAAAGTGTCATTTTATTTTCCGAACAGTTTACAGCTCTTGATAAAAAATAAACCAACGTAATTCTCCTGAAATGCTGTCTATCATGTATCTTTATAAACAATCACCAGTTCGAGCGCATATGATTTTTTACGTGGAACTTCCTGTTTAACTATGCCAAGCAAACGTCATTTGCAGAGATTGTCATCTCCTTTGTCTGATTCATCGATGATACCACCATAGTGAAATATTTACAAACTAAAGTTACAATATCACATCGACAGAAAAATTCGCGATCTTGGTGTATCGATGAGATTTACGGTCCAAACGTAAAATTTGAATTCAGTGGAGGAGAATTGTAAGGCGTATAGGAAATACATCGTCAGCTCTTGTAAGGACTGTCCTGTGCGTTTTCTTGTGAAATCTCTTACTTAGTGTTTTTCAGGATGTGGTGTGTTTTTGAACAGCGGTTGACTTGCATACATTATTTTTGGAGGAACCTTAAACTCATCAACGATTCTGGATTGATTCCTGCTGTTTGTGTTTTTGATAACAGCTGCGTGAATCGTCAAATTAAAATTGACTCTCTGTCCGGATAAATGCAACTTCAAGATCAGCAATCCGATTTCTGGAGACCCTCTTTTTCTCCTTTGTGATCCAGTTCATAACTTTAAGAACATATTCAATAATTGGACAACGAAAACTGTGTTCAAGTTTCCAGATTTTCACAATTGCCATGACATTCATACTGCAGATATTTCTGAATGGCGAAACATATATTAGAGACAGAATCTGGACTTCCTGCAAGAATTGCTTATAAATTGAACAAACGCGTTTTAAATCCGCCAAAGTCTTGAAAAGACGAATGTATCATTGGCTGCTTCGTTATTTGATGAATCGACGATCGCTGGCGGTCCAGCATTATAATTTCATACGAATGGATTCATTATTTCTGTAAACTGATCAATAGATTATGGACAATTTGGAATATAAAATCACCGTCGAAAGGCAAACATAAGCGACTTCCAGATGCCAATACCCAATCCAAAAAAATGATTATCGAATACGTCTTTTGCAACAGTATGCCGATTTTTTTGATAAATGGGAAAATTCTAAATAACCTGGTTTGTTCGAAAACAACGTTTTTTGCAGTGAAACAATGTTGCAAAACTTTGGCAGAAGTGATATTTTTTTGATTTATGAATGTAACTTCACCACTGTGTTCCCCGGAGTGATGGTGAACGACTGGATAGAGCGTCGATTTTGGACGCTACAGACAGTTCCACGGAGGAAATTTTCTGGTTTTCTGTAAGACAAGTACTTCAAGCCGAAAAGAAAAATCCGTGTGGTCATCCTCTTTTTAAAGTTTCATCCAGTTTAAATTGAATGACTTGGCATATTTCACACGATGATGAAAGATTACTAGAACTGTTATTCATACAATATTAACGTGCAAACGTCTCGTCTATGTTTAATTTGTTATCCTCAACAGACAGGAACATTATACTTTATGTCGGTGGCTATATTGCTTACACATTGGAGCAAAGCGTTCCAAGTGCACCAACTGCAACGACTTCCTCACAGAATCTGACTTTTTGGACATAGAATATGACGCAAATATATTGATGAAGTCCGATACTCTTACTCCAATTGCGAAGCAGAGGTGGTTTTAAATGTCCTTCATCCTTCGTTTATTCCCTAACTTCATATCGCTTTAACTGTGTATTTGGACATATCAGAGATGATAATGAAAGTTTCAGAGTGATTTATTCTATATTGGTTCGGTTATAATGGTACTAAGTCATATAAACCCTAAAAGCGTTTAACAAAGAGTTCATGTTTGATAAAACATGTTGTGATTGTGACCTTCCAAACAGCTTTCTTCCCGCGTATTGTTTCATGCATTTAACGTTTTCGTAAAAAATTATGCACTAGAGATGAGTGATTCCACATTGTCCGCTTCTTCTTCTTACAAACGACGTAAATTTGTAGTCAGTTAATAGATTTTTCATAGTTTTGATATTATTGTGAGTTAATTTCTAATATTGCAGTCACACATAAATGAACAAGTATGAAATCCATACGTTTTTCCTTTTTATGGGTTGCTGTTACAATGATTAAAATGGAAAATAACTTAATTCATGGTAGATAATATATTTCTTTGAATTATTTAAGAAATATGTAGAGACAGGCATTTCAGCCTCATGTTGTAGGGATCAAATTTCGTTGTCACTTCCTGGGCGTAGCGAAGCGGAGACAACTAGGGTTCCCTGATTAGTCTAAATGAATCTCACATTCTGACATTTGGATTTGTCATAATAAAAGAAGTCACCTGTCATCAATCGTCGTCAGACTATCGTACATGACGGCAAGTTGACCGAATTTCTTCCTCTAGGAAAATTCCTCCACTATCAGCATTTTCCATGACAGAACAGAACAAACCAATTGAACTCAAGCGTTACTTCCTATTAGAAAAGGAATCCTGAGGAGCACCAAGTACTATTCACTACCACATGCAAATGAATCACTGTGAAATGATTGTACTAAACATGTGCTATATCATGTGATCAGGCATGCAGTCTACTATAATATCAAATGTAAATACTGCAAAATTTCAAGGCGTAGATGATAACTAAATGTAGAAGTGGTGACTAACACATGCAGTTACTTAAAATGTACGGGTATCGCAGTAACCAGTGTGCTGTCAAGGCAAGTAATTAGTACGACTATGCGACTGATTGTGAAGTAGATAATTTCCTTCCAATCACTTTAATTATGAATTATTCCTAACTATCCTGTGATGATAAATTAAAGCTGCATCTACTTTATGGATTGCCTGCAAGCCTGAGAATTTTTGCAAGATTTACTAAGTTAACCGGAAATGTGCGATGAGTTATTAACTTTGAATGGTTTGTAGAATTTACATAATCACATTCAGAGATTATCAGGTATTCCGGGTAGATGATGCACAAATTGAAATTATTGATAAGGTTTCTGAGAGAAGAGTAAGTCCACCACTTCCGGTTCATTGTGACTGTTTTCAACATTCATAGTTGAAGTTGACGGAGGGAATTTCGACATCCATAATATCAAAGTACTTTGGTGCTTGGTTATTGAACAAGTCGCCAGAAGTTTTACTGGACATGGATGCCGTAGGTGAATTGATTTCCAATGGACAGTTAGTTTGAGCACTGCAACCATATGAAGCCACATTATACAACAAAAACTACTAAGCCACGAGAGTTCCCAGTAGGACACTTTCTGATACACTATTTTGGACATCAAATCAGAAGAGGATTGTCCATCGATCAGGAATTATCGTGTAATATTTTCAATATTATACAATTTGGTCTTCCCATAACGAAATCGAATACCGTAGTGTTCTTCGCAAAATAAGCCCAGCCGCTTATAAAGTCCAACTCAGATACTTACCCATTGACTTACATAATTAAAGTCCTCAATTTAAAAGTTCAGATTTCTGTGTACTGCATAAGCTAGCATGCACAGCATATCGGTAAATGCAATAACAGCAGGACCAGCAGCTTCAGATACACTGAAGTTGAACATGGAGGATTTGAGTCCATGTCTCCATTTCAACAGCTAACCCAATGAATTTCCTCAAAAAACAATACAATACTTATCTAATTTGGACTTATTCTTCATGTGAACTTTCACTGCTTTACTTGCAACATTTTAGTTTTTTTTTACTGAATTTTCACCCCTAGCACAGCTATGAGCCATGAACGAAGCTAGGGGTTACTCAATGAAAAACTAATAAATTGTATTACTGTAAATAAATAAAAGAAAAAAAACATCTTATAATCTGATTAAGCTGCCCCCATCAGAAACCTATTCGCACGCCTCTTGAAAGTATCAAGATTGTATTGGTCAGGGAAAGTGGTCTGGGGAAGCTGATTCCAAAGCTGTGCCGTGCGAACAAAAAAGCTTTTCGAGCGACTCACAGTACGTGCGCGTTCTAAGCTCACATTATAGCATGTGAGTGCATTAGCTCTGCGTGTGCTTCTGGAGAAGATCTTAGGTTTGGGTACGCACTCATTTACTGCAGAGCTGCTTCTACCGAAATAGTACCTGTAAAGAGACTGAGTGAAGCAACATCCCGTCTGACAGAGAGAGCGGCTGCAACTTGCTAGCAAGTTTTTCACCCATGAGATTCTTGACACGTTTCTCAACCCGTTCAAGGAGGTTAAGATGCGTTTGTGGGGCGCCTGCCCACAGATGACAACAATACTCCATCAGAGGACGAATAGTGGACTTGTAAAGATAGCAGACAGTCTGTGGTGGAAGATAGCTGCTGGCACGATAGAGACTACCAATGCGTTGAGCTGCCTGCTTGCTAATGGGATTGGATGTACGGTTTCCATGACAAGTCTTTCGTAACCGCTAATCCAAGGAAGGAGATGGAATCTTGTTCTCTGATCCTATTATCTGACATCTTAACGCTATGATCATCATCTCCTTTAAGTCGTGAGTGCAGAATACTCTGAGTTTTTGAAGGATTGAAGGAAACAAGCCAATTGGCGCCCCATTCTGAGACCCTGCGTAAGTCTTCATTAAGAACGTCGCATAACTGCTGACGTTGCTGAGTGTTTTTAGCGAGTCGCTCATTGGAATTGAAGAGTGTTGTGTCATCTGCATACATCACCAATTTACTCACTAGGCAGTCTGGGAGGTCGTTGATGTACAGCAGAAAAAGAGTGGGTCCCAAAATTGACCCTTGAGGAACTCCTGCATTGACAAACTTGGTGGAAGACTTTTGGCCATCTAAGACGACAGATATCTGCCGCAAGCAATATATGCAAGCAAGAAGTTTGTGGAGTTGATCAGCAACTCCATAGGACTTTAGCTTCATAAGGAGTCCCTGATGCCAGACTTTATCGAA
The DNA here is from genome assembly GCA_907163375.1 of Prostheceraeus crozeri. NCBI lineage: Eukaryota > Metazoa > Platyhelminthes > Polycladida > Euryleptidae > Prostheceraeus > Prostheceraeus crozeri. The sequence continues at coordinate 803,557 of CAJQUW010008068.1, read as the reverse complement.
TGCCTTGGAAATATCCAAGGCAACTGATCTCGTCTCACCTTGTCTGTCAAGGACACGACTCACATGTTCAGTGACATATGAAAGAAGATCTGCAGTTGATCGAGAGTGCCTGAAGCCATACTGTTCTTCTGATAGAAGGTTCTGAGTTTCAAGGAAGTTAACAATGTGTTGGTTAATCACTGCTTCAAAAATCTTGCCAGCAATTGGAAGCAGGCTGATAGGACGGTAACTAGATGAAGAGATGAGTCAGAACCTTTCTTTGGAACTGGAACCACGGAAGCTACTTTCCAACAAGAGGGAAACTCACCGGTGGATACACATCTACTGAACAGTTTAGATAAAAGTGGAGAAAGCTCAGGTGAGAGATGCTTGAAGACCGAAACCGGGATGCCGTCTGGTCCACTAGACTTAGAGCTATCGAGACCGGCGATGATCTTTTTGACGTTTCGGACTGTGACTGAAGGAGGACTAACTGTCTCATCAGTGCGCATGGGAATTGGAGGTGGAATTCTACCTCCATCGTCTAATGACGAATTCTTCGCAAACTCTTTGCAAAGAAGCTCGGCTTTGTCTGCTGAGGTTGTCGCCATAGAAGTACTGACTTCGGCATGACGAAGTGCTGGGATGGAGGATTTGTTCCTATTGGTGACACTGTTGTAAATCCTCCAGAAGTCCTTAGAGCCAAGCTTTTGGGTAGCAATGGATTTCCGTACATACAAAGCGTAACGGCTTTTGGCCGGATGTATGGTTTCCTTGCAATGTCTACGTGCGGTTTTGTACAATTCAAGATTGCCAGCGCTACTGTCACGCTTCTACTTATGGAAAAAGTGGTCACGCTGGCAACTTGCAGCTGCACATTCTGGTGTAAACCAAGGTTGTGAGTGAGGCTTCATTTGGAAAGTACGGTGAGGGATGTAGGCCAACATCCCTATCTGAAGCCACTCTGTCAGTTCTTGCGCCGACTTGTGGACGTTCTCGCCCTTTCTCACTCAACCTGCGGCCTCAAAGCGGTGAAAGGGTGAAAACGGAGTTGCAATAAGGCTTTGTCGTCTGAAGCTCATGCTTCTTTGGGTTCTACCTTGTCGGAAAGGTTTATTGTCGGCGGTTTGTGACCGTGCTCCGGCTAACTAGCAGGCTCTGGAATATTATTTTTATTTTACTGGTCATTGAATTTATTTATGTTTGATTAATTTTTCACTCTTTTTCTCCACGTTTGTTTATTTTAAATGTGTGGTAGGCTTCGGCCGTCCCAATTAACACCACTCCCTGGTTTGCGAGATATGAACAGTCATCAGATGTTTCGTGTTGTTGAATCAGGTTTTTGGGCATGGCACTTATTTGGCTCATTTGTGATCGAACTTCCTTCCACTGCTCTCTTTTGCACTTCCCCATTTATTGCAGGTTAAGGTGTGACAGATCCAACGTATTCACGGCATACGGGCGTCAGGTAGTTCGAGGGTCCCGAACCCACTGGTAATGCTTTGGGAGGCAGGCCCGGTCAACTGCTCGAAAAAAGGCGGTACAGTTCCACTGCCACGGACATGCGTGGGTAGCTTTACTGAGGGGTTTAGCCCGTGTAGCTGTATCCGGTTCCTCTGTGGCCTACCTGACTTGTACCCATTGTTACGGCAAAGGGGTTCTCATTTGGGTTTCTTCAAGCTTTTGCGACATGAACTGTGCCTATAAGTGTCTTTTTTTGCGTATTATTTATTGCAGCTTTGTTGCTATTATTTACGTTTTTCTGATGCTTTCCAAAGTTTCTTGTATCACTTTGTTGTACAGTATAATTTTCGTTTATTTGATTGATATTCTATGCGAAATTATGAAAATGAGAAAGACACACAAGAAACGTAGTCAAGCCGTCAAGCTCAAAACCCCTCTCAGGATCAGCTTCAGCAACGTAAGAGGACTGAGGTCCAATTACGACGACATCAACATCTTCCTGCAAGGTAAGTCATCAGATCTTCTGGCCCTGTCGGAAACCAGGTTAGATCCCAGTGTGTCATCAAGCGACGTTACTCTTGATGGATACATATTTTACCGGATGGATAAAGCACCTTGTCATGGTCTTGGAGTCTATGCCAAGACAAGCCTTCCCTTGAGAAGGCTTTGTAGCTCAGAGGATCCAAGGCATGAGTATCTTGCCTTCATTGCGCCGCTGCAGAAGACTACTCTTCTTCTATTTTTCCTATACCGCTCTCCATCAACTAATCTTGTGTGTCTTTCTCATTTTCATAATTTCGCATAGAATATCAATCAAATAAACGAAAATTATACTGTACAACAAAGTGATACAAGAAACTTTGGAAGGCATCAGAAAAATGTAAATAATAGCAACAAAGCTGAAGGACAGGAAGAACAGCACCATCTTGATGGACATGTTGGGCTTGAAGGAAGAGATAGGAAATTTGGCGAAGGCAAGCGGGGTACGGTGGTACGGTCACGTGCTGAGGAGAGAAGATGACAATGTTCTGCAGAAAGCCCTTCATCTTCAAGTTGAAGGAAAACGCAAGCGAGGACGGCCCAAGCGTATGTGGAGAAATCAAGTAGAGGAGGAGATGAAGAAGGCCGGCCTGAAGAAAGAAGATGCCTTAAATAGGTCTAGGTGGCGTGAAAGGGTCAGAAAAATTTCGCTGCAGTGAGGTAGATCCGGCCACCCTCGCTTGTCGGGGACAAAACCGGATTCAAATTGGCGATGATGATGACGATGATGAAAGCTGCAATAAATAATACGCAAAAAAAGACACTTATAGGCACAGTTCATGTCGCAAAAGCTTGAAGAAACCCAAATGAGAACCCCTTTGCCGTAACAATGGGTACAAGTCAGGTAGGCCACAGAGGAAACGCATACAGCTACACGGGCTAAACCCCTCAGCAAAGCTACCCACGCATGTCCGTGGCAGTGGAACTGTACCGCCTTTTTTCGAGCAGTTGACCGGGCCTGCCTCCCAAAGCATTACCAGTGGGTTCGGGACCCTCGAACTACCTGACGCCCGTATGCCGTGAATACTTTGGATCTGTCACACCTTAACCTGCAACAAATGGGGAAGTGCAAAAGAGAGCAGTGGAAGGAAGTTCGATCACAAATGAGCCAAATAAGTGCCATGCCCAAAAACCTGATTCAACAACACGAAACATCTGATGACTGTTCATATCTCGCAAACCAGGGAGTGGTGTTAATTCCCGTACGAAAATAAATTTGATTTCTTACTAAGAACTTACATAGGATCATATGTAAGACCTTATAAGAACATAAGAACGTAAGAATCCGTATACGAACTATGTATAAGACTTATATCGGATCTTATATACGATCGACTATTATTTCTTGTATAAGCTATTCTCTAAGAATTATGTATAAGACTTATATCGGATCTTATATACGATCGACTATTATTTCTTGTATAAGCTGTTCTCTAAGAACTATGTATAAGACTTATATCGGATCTTATATACGATCGACTATTATTTCTTGTATAAGCTATTCTCTAAGAATTATGTATAAGACTTATATCGGATCTTATATACGATCGACTATTATTTCTTGTATAAGCTATTCTCTAAGAATTATGTATAAGACTTATGTCGGATCTTATATACGATCGACAAAACTTACTTGTATAAGCTATTCTCTAAGAATTATGTATAAAACTTATATCGGATCTTATATACGATCGACTATTATTTCTTGTATAAGCTATTCTCTAAGAATTATGTAAAAGACATGTATCGGATCTTATATACGATCGACTATTATTTCTTGTATAAGCTATTCTCTAAGAATTATGTATAAGACTTATATCGGATCTTATATACGATCGACTATTATTTCTTGTATAAGCTGTTCTCTAAGAACTATGTATAAGTCTTATGTCGGATCTTATATACGATAGACAAAACTTACTTGTATAAGCTATTCTCTAAGAATTATGCATAAGTCGTACGTTGAATCTCAGACGATTTCTTCTATGCTTATATCAATTAATTGCATATCAGAATTTCATAAAATTTGAAAAATGGACATATCAATATCATTCATTCACTGAAAGAAGAGGCCTATCACAATCTCTTTCACGTACTTGAATGGCAGTTTTCTATTTCACAGTAAAGTCTTAGCGCTCTAGAAGTAGCGTAAAGTTGGCAATGTACTTTCACTAAAAGTTTCGTTCAAACAGATTTGGCTGAATTGCTACCACATCACCAATGCTCTGATTTTTAAAAAGTAAGCACAGTCTATCAAAAATTTCAATATCCACAATATGAGAGTCATTCAAGCATTCAACCAGTCGTAAATGAGGAGATTCGTTGAGGTTATTTATATCAAGCTTGCTGCCGACACTAATCATAAAGGGCAATGGCCCCTTGTCAGCATAATGACACACCTTGGCTTTGATGCTACTGTGTGTCATACATGGAGATTCACAATCACAATTACTCAACAAATAGAAAGCTTGTATTTCTGCAAATTTGACACTTTCGTCTAGGAGACAAATGATTGAAGATTGCCTTTTACGAAACCTCGTATATGATGTGCTGCAAAACACGGTAGAACGGTGAAAAAGTCTGCAGAACTCCCAGACATTTCTCCATTCATCAATTTTAATGTTCATTCGCTTGATCGCGCCTAAAATTCGAACACCCGTATTGTGTAAGTGGCCTTCACAGAAATTACGTGAATATCGTTTATGCGAGATTTCAGTAACATAGCAATCTATTATTCGCGTTGCAATTTGAGAAGGTACGCTTTGCGTTCCTGTAACACGACGCTTAATTTTACCTAGAAATGATTCGAAACTGCGTGTTGACCAAGCCCATAATGGCCCCCAATTCTTCACTGAATTTGTTAAGTGTTGCAGTTGGTGACAGTTCCATGTCATGTTCTCTTTCCCATACAATATTTCATTGTACTGACAGAAGGTATATAGTTCATGATCAGCCTCAATAATATCAGTATCAGTTATTGCATCTTGTAATAGACGAAATACTGCATTGGATAGCAACAAAAAGTGATTATAATAATCTGCATTCAGAGTGTTGCGTAAAGCCACTGGCCCGAAAAAAAGCAGAAATGAACGAAATTCATTTCCTCTCCAGTACTTGCGGGTATTCAATGGACGATACGTTCGGCGAATGTCACTTGGCACACGAAATTGACAGATGATCCTCTCTACATTTGCTGCATTTCTTCCTAAATACCACTCCCGATCATGATGTTTTGAATCTAACCACAAGTGTAGTAAGCGTCTCATTACTCCAAGTAAAACACAGTGTAAGTAGTCTGGAACAAATGACTGGACACTGTCGAAGAATCTGAGATCTCTAATAGTACATGGGCGGAGAACACCCTTTGGATTGAAGGCTTGGGGCCTCTCACGAAGTCCGGCTACAATATCACCAACAATTAACATCTCAGTGGGATTTCGTTCACGAATATCCTCGCAGTTGGGAAACACAGTACAGTGGCCAATTCTTTCGCCGCGTATTTCGCATGTGCTACAACCATAAAAGCCATTATATTGGGTTACCCCTTGAAGAGATGAGCGCATTGGAGCATCAGCAGTGCAAACCACCACATAAATACGAGAGCAACGAAACTCCGATCTATCACTGTCATACCATGTTACTCCAGAATTTTCCATTTCTCGCCATTTTGGTAAGAGCAAATTGATCAGAACAGGAACATCCAGCTTCGAACCATGCCATATGGCATTAACAACAGTATTATTAAATCGAACGGAAGGCCGTAATTCGTTGATACAAAACGTCACGGGTGTGACTGAATAATGGGAAGTCGAAAATAACGGAAAACTGTCAACATTAAGAATAAGAGTCAGGATATCATGTGCCTGAGGACTCATAGATAGAAATCGGTCTCCATCAAAAATATCACAAATGACACTTGAATTATTTTGAGTACGGTGCTCAATAAGTCCATTTGAACTTTCTAGAATAATGCGAATTTGGGAATCGATCGGATACACCAGTACGTAAGGATCCATTTCCGATAGCGATGAATGACAAATTTCAACGTTTTTATATCTTCTAAAATTCGCCTGCAATTTATACAGTAGCGATGCGTGTGAGTGGCGAGCTGCTTCTAGATTTCAATTGTTGTGATATTTTTCGAAAATGATATTTAGATACTGGAATTCTGTTATCACTGGTTGAATGTAGTCGCAATAATGACAATAGATTGTCGATAAGACTGCTTTTCAAACTATTTTCACTAATAAAACGAGAAATCTCGAGAACTGACTCCTTTACAGTCAATGATGAATTGGGAAAAATAGGCATTTCTAGTAAATGCTCCGAATCTTCATTTAAGTCAACGATCAATTCACCATTGTCACTACTATCGAAATCGGAGATGTCTGTCACAGTGCTGTCGCCTTCATAAGAATCTGATGATGAAAAAATATCATCACAGGCAACATTTAATGATGAGCAGGTTATGTTTGAGGTAGACATAGGACATTCATTGCCGTCGCTGCCAACGGAATCTGATGAATCCAAAGATGAAGCGATGTCATCACTTTCGGACTTGATGGAATATGATTCGTAGGCTCTCTTCCTGCGTCTGCAACGCGCAAATCTTGACTCCATAGTTGAAGTAGAAGACACACACTTTTAACAAATAAGAACTGTCGAGGAGTAACAGGTGGCTATTACGTAAACTGCTTCTCGAAAAGGCTCTCTCTGTCTCGACCACATATCACAGTATAACTTCTGTTATGCTGACGTAACAATAGACTGATTTCCACTATATCACCCATCTATCACGTAAGAACACAAGCTCCCACGAAAGAGGGCGACTCCAACGCTACACAGGCGATTGTGAAAGTGGCAGAATTGATTGTGCATTAGTCATCAGCACTGAACCCTAGTTGGCGAACCTGAGCCAAATAGGATTCCTTGCGTCAGGCATCATGAAGACAAATGTGATGATAGCATTATCTTCCCGTCAATACTCGGAACAATTAGAAGAGTCAATAATAGCGTGAGACGTCGCGTCATGCGCATTGATGACCTTGTATCAGTGGTTGTGCGACTGACTCAGCCAGCCAATAGCAGTTGACTGCGTCAACACATCCACCCTTTGGGACGATGTCTTTTCTTATTCATTGTTTTGAACGTTCGGTAACGTGTGAAGATGTATGCAGTAGTAGCCTTCGACCACGATAATTCTTTGGCTGCTATTAGCAAGGAATCCGTGATTAATGGAGAATTTGAAGTCAACACAAAAATAACCGCTCATTGGGGTAAATCGAAGAAAATATGGAATGCGAAATTGATAACGTCTCCTGTGGTGGATCGGAAGGACGCAGAAGCAAGTTTAAAAAATGTTGTCCGAAAGAGGAAGGCGAGTGAAGAACCAAGACAACGAGACCGACCGACAGAGGAACATCGGATGGAGCCAACGTCAAATGTGCAGCTTCAAACACGGAACGAGGAAAGGGAAGAAGAAATCAATCTAAAACGGAAGATTAGTGAATTGGAAAAGGAAAACGGTAAGTACTTAATTATGTTACGCAGTAATTCCTCCTATAACAGTATTAGTCTCTCAATGTGTCAGGTCATCATTTAATTAGTATTGTTTCATAAACTATCTAAAGCAACCTTAAAAAACAGTTTATTCTTTCAACGCCTTCTCTTTAAGATCATCTGGTTGGCCGCAAACAATCCCCAGCTACAAATTAAATTATGAGCACGGTTTTTCACTCTCAGAATTTTGCAAAATGATAGTAAGGGCGTAGCCATAAAGACGAGCCGCGTACTTGTACAGCATTTTTATGATACTGTCTAGCTAGTTTGGTGCTGATAGTTCGAATAATCGATGGTGTACATGTACTTAAAAATTACGGCACCCATGCGTGATACATGTCTATGGTCTGCATACGTGATTGAAAATTATGAAGTTATGCCTCACTCTCCATTTCAGAGGAATTACGCGCAAAAGATGCCCGTCAAAGGAAGAAGATAAGGGAGCTCAGCGACCTACAAAATGTTGTGGTTCGACTGGAGCATGTCGTCAAAAACTTATCTGCTGGGCCGTCTCATGCATCCGAAAACATTAGCGAACCGGAGCTGGACCCGGAAGCGAAAGTAGTCCTAACAGATAAGGTTCCTGACGTCATGGTGACACACAGGGAGAGACGCAAGGCACTAAAAATGCACAGAAGCGGAGTGTCCCGCTAGTCGGCTGACAAGAGTCGTAACGGACTATTTCTTTACAAAAGAAGAACTGGCGGCCTCCAGCTGCCAAGGGTCTGGAGGGAGGCCGCCTCTGGACTCCAAGATAGTTAAAGCTATCAGACACTTCATTATGAATTTGTATTGTACTGAGGCAAAAGGAAAGATTCACCAATACATCAACCAAAAATGTACCGACTCACGCAAGTAGACATAACCATCTATTTGCTTATTTTATTATCTCCGTAAATGCTAGAAACTTTGTAGAATTTGTCGGTTGAATTTGTTGTATCTACTCGCATTCTTGCATAGTTTTGATAGTTGATAGATTTTGTATTGATCTTTTCAAATATTTGATGGCTGCTTCTTCAGATTCCTTTGTTGTTTTTGTTAGCATTTTTGTTACATAATTGACAAGTGTTTTAGATGCTGTGTATACGTTCATGTTTATGTATGTTTATATTCCTGGTCTTACGCGAATACAGATATTTAACACACATGTGTATTATGTGCAATTTTGTTATTAGTTCGCGTTTATGGGTGTTTATAGATTAATACACACAATGTGTGCATTCTCTATAATTTCTCATGTGTTATACAAGAAATAGAGGAACTGACTATAAGATCTTATATACGACAATAGGTAAGAGCATATATTGAACTTAGCTAAATTCTCATACAAGAAATAGAGGAACTGACTATAAGATCTTATATACGACAATAGGTAAGAGCATACATGGAACTTAGCTAAATTCTTATACAAGAAATAGAGGAACTCACTATAAGATCTTATATACGACAATAGGTAAGAGCATATATGGAACTTAGCTAAATTCTTATACAAGAAATAGAGGAACTTAGTATAGGATCTTATATACGATACTAGATAAGAGCGTATACAGAACTTATAAGATTTAAAATTCTACTTAGATACATTTCTAAGAACTTAGATAGGATCATATATGCGATTTGAGAAAAGTTATACAAGAATATAAGAGAAAGACTAGTTCTCGTATGCAAGACCTTACCTAGTACCTTGTATAAGACAAAATAAAATCGTATAGGAAATCTGACGACGAATGTTGCGCTTCTTACTAAGAACTTAGTATAGGATCTTATATACGATATTAGATGAGATCATACATGGAACTTAGCTAAAATCTTATATACGAAATCGAAAGTATTTTCGTACGGGTTGGGACGGCCGAAGCCTACCACACATTTAAAATAAACAAACGTGGAGAAAAAGAGTGAAAAATTAATCAAACATAAATAAATTCAATGACCAGTAAAATAAAAATAATATTCCAGAGCCTGCTAGTTAGCCGGAGCACGGTCACAAACCGCCGACAATAAACCTTTCCGACAAGGTAGAACCCAAAGAAGCATGAGCTTCAGACGACAAAGCCTTATTGCGACTCCGTTTTCACCCTTTCACCGCTTTGAGGCCGTAGGTTGAGTGAGAAAGGGAAAGTTTCTACACTCTCATGATTAGTGCTGTAAGCTATTGAGGATAATAATTATCATCAAACAGTGTTGCTCGGAGTAAGGAGACATCTGCACCCTACGAGCCGCACATCTTTTGCGTGGCAATTTGATCTATCGCTTATTTAATTTCATTGTCGCTATACAAATAACAAAAACCTACCGACAAAGACCGACCGGTCTGAAAGACACAGTAAGCGACAACCTTAAGTAAAACAGGTGCTTCATTTGTTGGTCATAACTGCAATATATGTGAAATGAATAAGCGCAGGAACACTGTGCGATGTTGCTGGTAAAAGATGAGCGTCTGTTAAGACTTCAACCCACGTTGTTGCTCAACTGACGATCAATGACCCTCATCGGACAATACATATTGTTATAGAATTCATCTCTACATGACTGTCAAAATTTCTAATCACACTGTGGTTGCATGCCATGTATTCGTTTTTGCAAGCATTTATATCAGGACACAGAAGTAGGACTATATTGATATTCACAATGGTTAAGTCTAGAGTTCTTCTGAAACACTTGACTTTTTTATAAACAACGCTATGATAACGTTCACGTTGAGATTTCTATAATGGAGCATTTGGTAATCCATCACATGGCTATTTTGTCATACAAATCGAAGTATTATCAATGGTGTTAATCTACGGTTATTGTCCAAAAATGTTCTGCAGCAAAAATCAGTCAAATTTCGTCATTTCTTGAAGGAATGCACTAACTTAGCGTTCTATCGGCACTCCCAATGCATGACAGCGTGGTGAAACCGCATAATTCGTCTCCAAGCAAATAATAGTTATCGCATGCGCAGTCTAGGTTTCGTCCCGACCATCGTCCTCGACGGAGCCTAGAGTACGATAACTATCACCTATCTAGACCAGTTGACTTGCCAACCAAGCTATAGATCGCATGGCCAAACAAAACCAATTGGAGCGTCGCCACCATCAAACCTCAGTAGTCACAGGAGTTGTTATCATTGGTTGAATATTTCGTCATAATCAATGTCAGCACTTTCGGTCAATTAATATGGAAATATTCTCCTTGCTCATACATGTACATAGAACAGTGACCTACCTTTAGGCTGTCCAATCTCATGCCACACCAGTTGTAGAGCATGTACTGCTTCGATTTCCAGAACTTTCGCGTTGTCACCTCCATTCACTTGACTCTTTAATGGCTCTGAGACTCGCTTCCACCAACTCCTCTCCAACAACATCAGTTCCCGGCCGGTGCATTGTTTCTGCTGACTTAGACACCAGATCCTATCCGTCACTGCTGCGTAGAAAGCTTTCACCATTGACTTGGAGTGAAAGAGGCGAGGTGAAAAGTTAGCCTCTAACCAGACACCCAACTGTTTTCCATCATCTACATCCTTCTCTCCTTCATCGACGATACTATTTGGCATGACAAGAGTGAGATGACGCGACAGTTTCACCCGAGGCAAGAGAAACGCCAAGCCACGTTCTTCGAATACTTCCCACACATGTTCATTCTTCTGTCGACTAGACGCTGAAAGAAACATGCAGACTAGATTGAATTCCGTTAGAAAAGAAAACAATATGACACTCACTTACACAGAGCTGCATGAGAAACCAGCAATACAAATACGGATAACTTAACTTCTCCCTGCGGTACTTCTGAATAAACGTTATGTTAGCAGATTGTTTTTATATCTTTACGAAGTTGGTATGTTGTTTGACAGCTGATCAACTTGGAAAACTCAATTATTGATCCACGATCCTGATGACATTTTTTATGTTTCTGTCCTGGGTAACTAAATAATTACCATGATTTTGTATGAATAAATCAGAGCAATGTATTTTTAACATAATCGCGTTCGCAAACAATGCTATCAAGTGACAATGATTAAGCCGGTTTCTCAATGATGTTGACGACAACGACGCGACATATGTATGTAAATGCAGGGGTGTTGAATGGGGAAATAATTTGGTTTTCGTAAATTCTACTTCCTGGTATCCAAAAGGTACATTTCATTGGCTTGATTGTATATGAGATCATGATGGCTTAGATAATGAGGATGTTTTAGACTACAAGACTGAATGTAGAACTGACTATATCAATCGTCCCCTTAATTACGAAACTTGGTGAATTTCAACAGTAGAAAGAAAACAACCTAAGTGTACATGTACCGTTTCATAAATAATTGCACAAAAAAGTTAACCCATTTTCAAATGTAATTTTAGTGTTGAAGTCATGGTTAAATTTTTATGAACGATATACCATATGAAACTTTTGTTCCATAGATTATTTTGGCATATATTTTACTTTCTTAAGTGGTCAGTTGTGTTCAGTAAGCCTTACGAAAAAGAAAATTGAGCGTTTTCTTTGATATAGGATTCTAACAAGACGACAGAATTTTTTCATGAAAATTGGCAGGCAGTGTGAGCCATCATTCAGCTTCATCATGACTTATAGATTTCAGGATTCGCTAAATATACAAAAATATGCAGCATTAATAAGTTTTACCGAAAAGTGCTGCTAAACAAAGTCTGACATGATTTTTTCCTTGATGAAGATGCTCAGTTTCAATAAACTTCAAGACATGTGAAAGTATGTGTTAAGCACTTTGATTTGGCAGAGCGATTGGGTTGTTTCTGGTCAGTTGTGGTCAGCAGACTTAAAAAGTATGAATTTTAAGTCAATTCATTCACCGATGCCTACAGATATAACTACGAAATACAGAAAATCAAGATTTTCACCATTGAATCAGGATCGTATTGAGCTTTCAGATGATATCATCTTTTTCGAAGTTGGACAACATTAGGTACAATTTCACTCAACCAGAACTGGTAGAATCGGGCTATCTGTTGGATAAAACAATACTTTTAACGATTAACTGTACGTACAACTTAATAACTTTTGTTGAATAAACGCTGGAGTTTTCAAGTTTGGATTTAAAAGATTGATAGTGTTATCAGCTCCAATGTAAGTTCTATTAAAATCGGCCCATCCGTTCACTGGCGAACTTAACATTTGTACTATTCCCATACTCAGCCATTGGGTGAGTCATCATTTTCCTCACTTGAGGTCATAAGATTTCGAATATCGGATCAGGCAAAGGATGGTCTAGTCTACAGTCTGCTCCTGTTGACAACAGACAATAGCATTTTCTTCACACCGTAAGAATGCTGACGCTTGCGTCCGATAAATGGATTGATAAGAAAAGATCATCAAGGAAGACAGTCAGTGTCACAAAGGCCAACATGACATCTGAAATAACACTGTGGAAGTAACAAAACAAACGATCACTAATTACATGTACTTCGTTTAATTAGGCAAACCACACTGCTTCCTATACGGCAAGTGTCTCTCTCGGCTGACCAAGTAGTTGACCAATGAGTTTAATGGTTAGTTATCAACTTACGATTAAATTGGATGAGAATATACAAAAGATATAATAATTTTTGGGCTGTGGAATTAGTAGCAATAATTATTTTTATGCACATCGTGCTCTAATATTTTTCATCCTTGAGTATTGCTTGGGAGTTAACATGTAGGCTATATATACATGCTGCAACTTTCAGGACGCACCTCAAATTTTGAACAAAAGTTTGGGTTGACGATGCAGCTTCATTTCGTTAATATTTTTTTTTCTGATGCGTCTGTGATATCATACGAGTATATACTAAACTCGAAGCTTGTAAAAGGTAAGAAAACTTCGTTATATAATTACGAATTGAGTACAGGCATCATTCAAATTGAATCTGCATCTAAAATTCAAAACTTGAATGATATTAAAAACTGGAAGACTTCTACAAATGCCAGGACTACTTCTAGAATACTAATCAAACATCCAACTTACTAGGCAGCATCTTCTCAAGCTGTACTTCACTTCCTTCCACCAAACTCAACAGCCACAGAGGTGCCTCCTCATCTTCCTCATCTTCAAGGACTATTGCCCGACCTTTCATTGCATGTTGAAGACAAAGTAAAAATAGCGGATGATGTGCGCCACCAATCAACATTTCGCACAAAGCCTGAAACGATAATACTTCTCCGCAGTCTTCCACCTTGCCCAACACCAACAAGACAGCAAGAACGCGAGCTAATTTGGATTTCAGACCAACACATCGTCCACCGCCTGTACTCTCCAACTCACTCAGACGGGCAATGAGTAAACTGAGACCGCGTTGGACGTGGTCAGCAGTTAACAGAGAATCCGCCTTGAGATCAGCCAACGAACGGAGATTGGCCATTGCTTGAGATGGTTCTGTAAATTAAGTCAAATTCTGAGTCAAACAATGCATGTAAACGACGGAACAAATGAAAGACACGATCATCACGTTGTTTGAAAGGAAATGTCTCTCTAAGAATTTTTTTGGGTAGTTAGAACAGACTGTTCGCAGTCAATATGCACTTCTATTGCGCAATAAAAATGCATATTGACTACGAACAGTGTGTTTCCCTACTCAAAAAGATCAAATATTAAAGGTGTGCAGTAGCCATACGATGGTCATAACTCAAATCAGCCCCGAAGTTTTAACTTCACGAAATAAGCCGGACGCAACTGGGATAATCTAAATACACGAAAACTTTTCAAAAAGGATATAATCTACAATTTAATTAAGCAAGGTGATTTACTCAAATTTTCCATTAATTTGGTAACAGAAAAGATGAAGCTTGGATTCAAAATACGAAGGATTTGCTCCATTCTGATTTACTATTTCCAAATAGCCTATAAAATTGCAATTAGAACGAAGCACTTCCTTTTGAACATGAATTAGATAACTATGGCAAAAATCTTCTGTATCGACAAGTCATGATTACAAAATCAAAGTCATGAAGTACAAAATGATTTACTTTAATCGCATACATTGCCATGTCAAAATCAGTAGATCCAGTTTAATGCGAAGAATTTTCTGAACACTGTCAATAAAATTGAAAAAAGTCAAAAGAAAAATGTAAGGAAACATCGTGTCAGTAAAATGAAGGATGCTGATTATTTCAACGAAGTATAAAACTTCCTCGTGTAATACACGCACCGTATTTCCTCTAATATAAGCACCCCGGGGTGCTTATAACGCCTTAAGGAACGCTTTTTAGCAATTCTGGTATCTCTTACAAGCAATAACTCTGCCACAAGCAACCCTTACCCTCCTTCAATAAAGCCATTTACAAAGTTGTTAGGCAGATAATTCCTGGAAATCACTTTCATTTCCTTGGACCGAACTCGGCTGTGTTATCATCGCTGGATGGCGTCTGGACAACACACATCTTCAGCTCAAGGAAACATGAGTGCTCCTTCGAAGGAACAACTAGTTCAGTGGATTGTCGATTCTAAGAAAGAGATTCATCGACATCTGATTACAACGCTGACGATCGTGTCTGGAGAAGCATTTCACTTAATGCGATTGTTTCACACTGCCGAGATATTATGCTAAAACCCAAATTTTCTTCAGACAACCCAGACCAGAAATTTGTCTCGAAAACACGACCCTATGTATCAACTCACTGTTGGATTGAGGTAATCATCGAAGGTTTCTCCCCTATGCAAACTAATCAACAAAAATGCAATGAAAGCCTTCGCTGTGGACGATGACGGCCGTAGGATGCAGAACTGGGGAAATATTCAGGATTGACTACAGCTGAATTTCGGATTCCTCCGTCTGCCGTCACATTATCCCTGGACAATATCCCACATCACTTGCGGTAAGTCCATATTTTTGTTCAATAGTTCAAGCGATTGAAAATGAATACACAATGACCAGATTTCACATGCCAAAACAGCTACTGAAATCCATACGTTTCCATTTCAATCATTATATGTGATTGCTATCGATAATTTAAGTCTCATCTTTCACAAAATCTATTAAATTTAACAGACTGAATTCACCATGTTTATCAAATTCATTCAATCAAAACGAATAAGACGTTTATAGCACCGAATGATGCGTGATCGTTTGTTTTACCCTCGTGCCGTCAAAATTTGTCCGAACTAAATGACTTCATCAAATGCCACAAGACCGACAGTTCATGTTCATAACGAAATTCTCAGAACCAGGCACGCATACAAAGTAGCAAAATCATTTCACATTTTATCGCTGTCTGGACTTATTTGTAAAAGAAACTCCCCTTACGTCTGACTGAGACCGACATATGTGAATGTGGACCATTTATTATCCATGGCTGCTTTGGATAGCATCTTTGCGTTGAGTTACACTTACGTTGGATAGACAACCTAGGGTATTATCTGCAAGTTCAAATGTAATCAATATCCTGTTAATGCAAGCAGATATATTCAAGCCTTTATTGGTACTTTTGTGGATCTCGCCTCAGACCCACTTCTACGAACTCGCTTGTTGTGCCAAGAACATGTCTATTATCGGTCACCAATAGGCTCTTCTCCGCAAAGGCCTCACAAGCGTGGAACAACCTTCCGTCTTCCGTCAACTCTCGAAGGCTATTCAAAGTCGCTGCTAAAGACACTTTTCTAGCGTGAATGACTGCTGCGTTTTTTTTAACGTTTTGCGATTTTTTGCAACCCATTATTGTGCAAAGGCCTTGAAGTTTTGTGAAAACACATGCCTTTTACGATAAAATTCGTCATTCAAATCCACCGCACCAATGATAGAAATACTTTGACTGATTTCAGATCCATGAGATTGATAGCTAGCTGACTGACTTGACTCGCTGATTGGAGTATCTGACAGGTTGATGATAAAAATGACAGAGAATTTGTTTATCATTGTGGTGTTACAAACGGCAGAGTCACAATTGATGATCTAGCTCTCTCGTGAAAATTTAACTTACATGATTTTAATCCTCAAAGGTCCAGCGGTCCTCGGAGTCATGTTTCTATTTTTTTGTTTGATGATGTATCATGTTCATGCTAGCCCATCATTTTCACATAAAATCTGCATAATGATATTTCATTACAGTCGAATTACTACAACTACAGTAGATAGCTAGAAGAGCCCATTGAGTGCAGAATTTTTCAAGTATAGGCCTGCTTGCTATCTATTAGCCATTTTGTTGCTTGAATTATGCTCGTACATGTGAGTTGTGTTACAAGACTGCACATGTGAAAATAAATTCTCACATGATCCCGCGTGGCTATTTGGCCTATATGTATTCGAAAGGGGTCGATACTGCCAAAAAGATCAATGAAGTGCAAGGGCTCTGCAACAAGCAATAATGAACTGTCTTAGCAAAAATGAACTATTTGATGTTTTAATTGTAGCAGTGATCGTGAAGTTACCTCCCAATACCTTAGGCCGAATACAAATGTCATTTTTGTAAAATTGTCGTAAATGTTTACTTACAAGACTGTACGGCACACAAGGGATCAAAAGCCTGATCTGCTTTCTTTTTGCTTTTTTAATCGAACATTGAGAGAAGAGGACGAGCCTATACACCTAAGGTCTCCCTCAACAGGGGATTAAAGGGAACGAAGCCGAAAATGGGGATGACAAAGGAATAATAACTAAATAACAACTCATAACTGTATAACCAAGTACAGAATGCACTGAAAACCAAAATAAAGTGGTAAAAAGTGAATAGACAAATAGGGGGCGGAACATATTGTTAAGTCAACTTCCTTGTGTAACTAAAACTTTCATGATACATGTAGGGGAGAGTGGGGTGATTAGGCACCTGGGGTGAATCGGCACCCACCCCCTACAGCCTAATTTAGGCTCTGTATCAAAAATCCGAAATATACATTTGAAAGCACTATTACGAGTATAGTGCACACTTGGCATATAATAATTATGTTCATGGCGGACTTCTTTTCCTCCACACATAAAAATTACGTTTACTTTAGGTCAAAAAAGTTTTTGTATTTCTGCAGTTTTTGGGATATTTTATCCTAGTAACTGATATTTACCGGCAATACACGTTTTCTGCTAGCTAGGTCAATGGACTAAAAGGTCACATGAATGAAATTTCCAAAATTTTGGTATTCTCGGTACGCCAGCTGTTTTCGATAAAAAGTGAAATGGGTTAATTTGGCACTCGGACAATGGGGTGATCTGGCACTATATGTTGCCAGCTAGTTTTGGGTGCACCGAATCTAGCTTTAAAACTGAACTAGCAGGACATCCATCAGGCCTAAATCTTAACGCATCATCACTGCAAATTATTGCTAACTATAACCGATTAGGCTTATCTATTATTATTATCTATTATTCCAAGTTGATTTCGATTGCCTACTGCGTCAGTTGGAGGAGCCGGAACCATATATTTCGGCTACCTGCCGAAATATCAGTGTTCAATTTGCCGAGCCCGTAGACGTATTGGAAAAATAGCATGCTTACAGTGTTTCTATTGATAGCATACTCTTGTTTTATATTGTTCAACTGTGTAATTTTTTCATCGATTTGATATATATAAAGATTTATTTTTACTATGCATATTGTTTAACATGCGCAAAATCAATAAGATTGAAAGATTGGGGATGATATGATGTAATAAAACCACATTTCAGAATTATCTACATAGACATACAACAAATAAAAATTATAACATAGGTGTAACAAAGTCGAATGTGTGTAGTTGGTGCCGGTATATAATCCTAATTAGTAAGTCAATTAATTAGTTTTTACGGGTCTGCGTATGTGCTTATTTTATTAAAAACGCAACCTAGACTAACGGCACATACCCTAGTTCACAAAATAGTAACAGCGGTACATCGTGGGGCAAGTTATGGGGGACAAACTAGAGGAGTGCCAAATCACCCCATCGAAGTGCCAATTCACCCCACACGTTTCGTGAATTGGCATTTTTGTAACTTTTTTTGAAACGATTATTTGAAGAGGAAGGAGTCCGAATCGAAAAAAAAATTATACAAAAAAGTTAGGAAATTCCCTGAATATTAAGTTTGAATAGTAAAAAAAATCGTTGTTTGGTCATGATAGCTAATTTAGTGTTAGGGTGCCAGATCACCCCACTCTCCCCTACTTTCACGGCGACTTACCCAAGAAAACCAAAAATTTATAAAAAGGGTCTGTCGGATGCCCCTTCAGGTTTCGAAGGAAATGGAAAAGCTCATCTCTTGACGGTCAAACTAAAGTTACAGCAATTATTTTCGATATTGACAATATAGACCGTTGGTTCTTCCCTCTAATTAATTACAACAAATCAGAAAAACTCCTTTTTTATATCAGAGGACGTTTCGGGTCCAGACCCTTTTTCAAACAAATGAATGTCATTTGATTTTTAAGATTATCTTCTATCCCACTATTTCCATTTTTTTACCACCACCAGCGATGGACGTGCAGCCATTTTTATAATCATTATTGCATTTTACAACCTGCTTTGTCTTTTCACTTTTCTATCACTATTTTCAATGCTTTTCTTATTACCCTCTCTTCAGATTATTTTTCTTGTCTGTGTGAAAATATCATGAGAGTCAATCGCGATATTTTCGACTCAAGAAGTTGACGAACACTCACCACTTCGTTGAAGCAGACGTCCTATCCATCCATCGACAAACTGAGCTCCACAATGAGGTAAGACTTTCGAATTCTGAAGCAATGTTATGCACGCCTTCCTATCAGAACCAGAATCGCCATCGAAGCATTGATCCAACAACTCCTCCTACAAAAATTGTCCCTGAGAATCAATAAGCTGTAGACAGGTTGTCAATTCGAGTCACAACATCGGAAAACAGGAAAAACCGACTGAAATTTTCCCAGACAGAAAAAACAGAATATTTGGAAAGAGAAAGATACAATATTAATTTTGCCATAAGGCCGAAAGACAGACGATTTGACAGCCTGCTGTAGACCTATTCAATGATGTTGGCATAAAAGGACATTCGCAACATAGGACGAGGAAAAAGACTAAGTTAAAATGATTAGCCTATACGTGCGTATTTCAAACAAATAATATATTTGAATCACTCAAAGTCAACAGGTATAGGTAGGTAGCCGATAAATTGCAGTTTTGACGGCAAGGTGATGAATGGAGAAAAATAGCTTTGTAGCAGACAATACGACTGACGCACGCATCCTAACTTTTGAGATTACACATACATGAGTCAACTGAAGAATCATTTCTTGAGAAATAGGCCAGCTAATCATCAACAAGCAAACTTATTTTTCAATATTTTATCGACGCATGAATATATCAAATGATCCGTATCACCTGAATCACTTGTGGTCGTACTGATCTCTAAGTAGAAAGCCGTTTTTCACTTTCATTGAGATTTTAATGTCTGCAACCACGCGCATTCGCTCAATTCTAAATAAATTTGATTCAAGAAAATTATGATCAACTGTCAAAATCAGGTTGCGTCCGCGGCTGTATTAGGCTAGCATTATAGATTTTTGACATTTCAAAACGAAATTTCGAACTTTTCAGTTAAAATATCTGATTGATTGCTTTATATTATTATGAATTGCGTTGTTAAGTACGGCAATGTACACAATTACAGAAAAACTGGAACACAAATGCTCGAAAAAATGCCGTATTCCAGGTCGTGGAAGCCCTACAAAACATTGCCCTTATAATCATTAAATACTAAGTTTATTCACCAGTTTTGCTTGTTTATCTTCATTGCTGCTTCCAGTCATACTTTTCCTTCCTTTGTCCATTTTCTCAGATTCTTTTCTTCCAGTTTTGGATAATTGTTGTTCCTTGACACCACCTCCAGTTCCCGATCTGCCCTTGTTGGAAATAGTCACAGATAGTCCAGAGCCCGGCCGTTGTAAATATGCAGGCTCAAATAGATTAGCAGGCAAATGACCACGATTATTATTTCGATTAGAAGATGAGGAAAGTGAACCACCTTGTCGACTGCCACCCGGATACAAGCTGATTCCTGAACCTGATTGATGCGATCTCGAACCAGTACCATTCTGTCTACGACCATTGTCAGCTGACGGCATTGAATTGGATAAAGTTGATGCTGAAGACGAGCCTGGCATCTGTTGCCGAGATGAGGCCGAACCTGGGGGAAAATAAACAACAATTTCTAATACTGCGTTATACTTCACGAAATGCCTTTATAGTGAACGTCCAGTATATTTCTCAACTTCAATTTTATCGGCGATACAAAATTTATATATGTGTGAAAGATAATGGATGAATAAAAGGCTCCTGATTGTGAAAGTGAAGAAATGCTAGTATATCACATGAAGTTTGATTTTAACTTTTCTCCTAAGTCTAGTTATTGAAACTGCTAAGAACCTATTTCACCGCATATTACAGTGCTTCAGGTGCGTGTGTAATACATTTAGACGTGATGGCATGTCAATGTAGTTCTAGCCTTAAAATAGGACTTATGTATTCGGCGCATGCATTTGAGCTACAACTACGGTGTCTTCTGAATTTGGGATTCGCATTGATCAAGCTCACCCGCGAGGCATTCAACTTCTACTTCTCGCAAGCACCGATTAGTCCATATAGTCCAGCGAACTATCTCAACAAAAGTTTGCGAAACGCTCATCGACGACCCCAGTCCATACCCAATCAATTTGAGTATCATGATCACATGATAAATGAGACACCATTGTGAGGATAAATCGTGACTCTGCTTCCTGGTCAAAATGGTATTTACAGGAAATGGTCCTGAAATTCGGCTTTAATAAAATTGTTCAAGGAAAAGGCAAAAAATTAAATAACAGAAACGCACTCAGGAACATCGAATGCCTATAGGCCTATCTCAGCTCAAATTTTAGCGGGAAAATCTACAGTCGATAGCCGAAGACAGTTCGTGAAGATAGACCTACTTTCAAAGTCAGAGGCCGTTGATTTTCCGGCTAAAAATCGGAATGCACATGCAGAAAATCGGGACACAACAATCATACCTTTTTCTTCCACTATAGCATTCGAATGTGTTTTGTTGGACTTAACCTGGCGATAATTTTTAAATTTCGTAGACTTATGAGCGTATCAGTTATGAAACACCGAAATTCTATGACAGAAGAAAAGTATCTACATCTTATTAACGACTTTTTCCGCTTCGTCACCTCCAACCAATCGATTTAATAGGAAAATATGCTTTCGTACAAAGATGAAAATGACTGCATTGTGACTAGCAAGAAACAAAAAAATGCGAGTTGGTGTCGAGTTGGACGATTTCATGAGTTTGTACAAATAGAGCGTTTCTTTATGTTGCTACAGTCATTTCCCCAAAAAGAAATCGAACTCGAATGTATATATTTTATATCAGTGCAAACTGCATTTCTAAGGAAGACATGAGCATTTAGGGCAGATAATTTAATTATGAAATTATATGCAAATATTCAATGACAATGTGTATAATGAATAATATGCAACAGAACAATGTGAAGTTGAAGGAAGTTTACTTTAAATTTTGAAAAATCAGTTGCAAGCCGCCTTCAAACATTAGATTCAACATTACAGTCGGACTTACATGGAAATTTTAAGATGCGCACGTGTGTTCATAATCAATTTATTGCTCGCAAAATTTTGACTAAATGTTGACTGTAGCGCGGTATTGCCCGAATGCTGTATTAAAATCTGCTTCTGACAGAGTTTTCACTCCAAGCAGCTAAAAGTGCCTTGAATGAACTAAGGGTTTCTCAGTGGAAAATAAATGAATCAGGCTGCTTAATAGAAAGAGACTATCAGATCTAAATTTTTTAATTTTCTCCATCAGAAACTTGTTCGTACGCGATAATGACTAGACACCGACAAGATAAAATTACTCACCCGATGAGATGCTTCCATTCATCATTCCAGTTGTTTCCCATCGCCGATCGAGTTGTTGCACCTTCTTCTGTAGCCGTGGTGGCAAGTTAGAAGGACCATTGCCCTCCACGTCTCCTGCACCCCTCCAATTATTACTGCTGCTTCCAATCGGTGAAAAGATCGCCTGCTTACCGGTAGAATCCGACGATGCATTGCTACTGAAATCCATGTTGATATTTGTACTCATCAGCTGAGGCGGCGGACGAGCCTGCTGTTGTGGAGGGCTGCTCGATGACTGTTCACTGTTCTTTCGATGTACTGAACCAGTTCCATTCTCTCCATTCGCTGCTCGCCGTTGTTTCCCACTAACAGTGCCGATCGAACAGAAAAGGTTACTCACTTCCGGCCCAGAACGAGGTCTCGAGACATTCGACATCAGACTACTCGTCTCGAAGTTCGACATCTGAGAACGCGGAGTGCGACCACCTGCACCGTTGGTTCGTGGCGCTGTCATGTTAAAGTTGAAACTAGAATCCGTATCCCGACGAAAAAGGGAAGAGCTGTCAGAATCCATGTGCAGTAAATGAAGCTGTAAATGAGCAGTAGAGTTAGGAGATTGTATTGCACCAGCGCATGTTCAGGTATTTCCTACAATGAGTTGCACATCGAGGTAATTCGGGAGGCAGTAACTGTCACGCTATCCGTCATTGTTTAATAATGATAATTGTAGCATAGACTACGTAATGTACGTCAAATAGGCTACAGTACTATGTGATTTTAATGCCTTCATGTGAGATCGAAATGGTGAATGAGTTAACTCGGTCAGAACAAACACACGACAGAGGCACACACAGAAAATTCGCACAAATCCGCATCAACAAATCATCCTTCTTGAAAGAATGCCTACTACACAACATAAACCCATCTGTCCATTCTTCTCTTCTGTTCTCTCTGCAAATCAAAACTGCACACTACAAAATTTGTCTTCACTTGCATAGACACACATTCAAATCTCACACCATGGGAGCTCTGGGTAGCCGCGACGCCCGTCAGGTGTGCGGAGCTCTTCCACCGCTGGAAGCGGCTGATTGGCGAGCTTGCCCGACATCTAGACGGTCCCTAGACCCCCCTAAGTAACGGAGAGAAGATAGTTTGACACCATCGTTAGTAAAATCTTAGTGACAGTCAGATGTCAGGTTCTAGGGTGCATGCTGTCTTGTGGCTAGACATTGACTCACTTGCTGATATTTGGCTATATAAAAAAATACTACAATCGATACTTTCTACCAGTCAAAAGAATCGCAAACCTCGACGACATCATCCGGACACGAAAATCTCCCATTAACTTCCATATCTCGAAACAACATACATTACGTCACTACAACCTCCATTGTGCATTCAGAAAAATCGTCAATTACCTTCACTCTTCCGTGGCAATTAAGAATCATCAGTCATTACTATTCATTCTTCTTGTATAAACATAGTTGTCCATTTTCGTCTGTTTTTTATGTATCGACCCGATGAGAGTCGACGAAATGTCTCATGATAATAGATGAATCAACAGAATGCTGATTTATCTTGTTTCTTAGTGTAACTTTTCGTTCTCTACGCGATTAATCCCAGAAAGTCGTTTCAAAAATCCTGGATCGTTGAGAAATGCGTGTAGTTCAAGCCACAATATTATCAATTTGGTGGACTGTCAATCCACTCACTTATTAGTTTCCCTTGAACTTAAGTAGTTTAATTATCCCAGCTGCCGGCATCACAATTTACAAATGTGTGCAAAATTATTCAATTTGCTTATTTGTTCAGCTGCGAGTGCTAATCAGGGTGACCAATTCAAAAGGACCGAAAATCGGACCATAAGTCTGTCCCACAATGACGTCACATAAATTTTAAATTTTGATGATTTGACTATAGTAGTATTTATCCAAATGAAATGTATACAAAGAAAAACATACTTCTGACGAGTGAAAATATAGGAAGTTCATTCACTTGGATTTAAAAATCAATCAGTATGATACCAAAGACAATCCTTGAGCGACATTCCAGCGAAAATCTCGCAATTTACCGATATGCAGAGATTACGACAAACGAAGTTTTCATATCAATAAAAGAAAAAATGGCACTATAGAGCATCGCGCAATCTGTGAAGAAACGATCATACGAAGCGATAATTGGCGTCATCTGACAGGAGAAACTTTCTGCTTTAGCGCATATTTTATGCAATATCTACTTTCCGCTCATTTGATGAGCACACTGAATTTTTGTCGAAGTCTGAAATTGTTGGATAAAAACGAAAACTGAAATGAATTTATAAAATGGTATATTCATTATACACATTCAACATCAGATTAAAATATTTCTGTTAATTACAGAATAAATTAATTCAATAAGCTGCTCAATTTTGATTTTAGGGCAAGTAGTAAGAAAAAAAACATGAATTACATAATTGGCAATTTCGGACCATTTCGGATCTTCCCCCGAAATTCTGACCAAATCGGACCAATTCGGACTTGTCCGAAAATTCGGACCAAGTGGTCACCCTGGTGCTAATCATACAACCTTTACTAACTTTTGTCAATTATACTTTTAGTACAACAGCAGTGGTGGGCAACGGAGTTGGGTTAGCGGGGCATGCGTTGCCCACCACTGTACTAGTTACTTTTTTAAGAATTTATAAATATCTTTATTATCGAGATCAATCTTCTTTATCCACCCAATCTATTAAGTTGGCCTTCACGGTATATTATTAACTGAAGTCCTTCTGTGACTCTTACGGCAGAACTTTCAACGTTAAACCTTTCTACTTACTGTCTTGAATCGTATATTCATTATTTACCAAGTGAACTGTAGGAGTCATTTAATCATCAGTTCCCGCTGAACAATGATGTGTATGCAAAGTACATATACAGAGTGACGGGTGTCATGACTACGAGTACTCACTGCAGTACTTGAAATTGAGAGATCTAATCTGGCGTTCCCATGAGAAACCCACACCACACCTAATGATTGACAACACCACTACCTATATTTCTTTACAATTGCCGCATTTTTCGAATGATGCCGCGGCTACAATCAATAAGTTCCATGCAACAATATTACGGTTTTTAAAATTTTGTGTATCATGTGCGTCTTTATGATAATGAAATCATTCTTCGATTATACAGATTTAAGCATTTGTCCTAAGTTGCAACACATACAGAAATCCGCTATCCGAATTGCGAAAATGTTTTATATTGATTGATAAGTTGCCCATCGACAAGAACGTTTCAAGTGAAAATTGTAATGCATCTTGATCTACCTAATCATGAATTTTTGGACACTTGAGAATAGATTTGCAATTATACTAACTGACAAGTCAGCAAAAGTTATGTTGATCGATGAAAAATATGAATAATGATAATTAGCTGAACTTGATATTACACCCCTCGTAAGTCTCTTTACATCGCAGGGATTGTTTAAAGTAAACAGGAAAACATGTGACATGTTCTAGGCCCATATTGTAGGCTCCTGTTACTGATTCAAGTTAAACTTTGTTTCGAAGATTCCTCTTTAAATTGAAGTTCAACTTTCGTAAAAATTGAAACCAAAATGTCGCAGGTAAACTAGCAGACAGACAGAAATCCATATTGTGCGCTTTTTGAAGATTCATGAAACTAATGAAAAGTTTGATACATGTACTCTCATGGTTGGTGTTCTGGCGCATCCTTGTTTCTTTCCCATCCCATGATTGACATCCGTCCCAGAAAGTTTTCTTCACTTTCACACAATCTTGCGACATCGCTGCTCATCCGACTAATGATTCATTGAAGAAAATTCACCACTCATGGGAAAATTGACTCATCAGTTTCCCTACAATTTGGATGCACTCTACAAACTTGAACCCTCATCGACCTGTCACATAATAAATGGATTTTCCGACGCCAACGCCAACATCAACCCACACTTGCCAACGCAATATAATATAGTTTAGACATCTGTCGAAGGAGCAGAAATCGGTATGTTGCCATATGAGCAGATAAAGATTTTCACGAGACATACAAAGTCTCCGATTAAGATCAGTTGGCTGAATGCCATCTTTTTAATGCAAGTTCGATGTAAAAAGGTAAAATCATTGAAAAACAACATCTACTGTCTGGAGCACAGTGCACTATGAAGTAAATGTAAATAGAGCTATCTCTGAAAAAACAGAATGACTTCAAAACTGACGAGAAGTCTGATGTACTTGAAAAAGACTATCCATTGTCAGCAGTGGATAATAAAATTGTAGTAAGTGACACGTACAATCGCAAGGACTTCGAGGTCACTTCGCGAAACTTGTTACATATGCTTCCGTATAGCAGCGCTGTCGAGTTGCTAGATTAGATGCCGCTTGAGGCACTTCCGCTTTCTCACTTCACAGTCTCATTTTTTTAATTGCTGTTTCTTGTTTCCAGTCTTCATTATTTATCAATAAGGTTGCTTCTTGATGGCTTAGCGCAGGAAATGTGAAATTACGATATGTTACATCACTTTAGTCACTTAACATGACTGGTGATAATCCTGAAGGCAAGAAATTTATTTGCCTGCAGTTATATCACATTGAGTATCAACACCTACACAAGCGTGGGCGAGCTTACTGAACTTTTTTCGGGTTAACTGACCGAGGACACATGTAGATTAAAAGGATACCCAACTACTGTATCACTCCTGTTTAATCGAATGTCGTGTAAGGTACCTGACTTTCACAACTTGGGTCGGTTTGAATAATTGAAAACAAATAAAACAACACGTCATATCTTGCGAATTCTTAACCTACATTTATCAATGTATTATTCGTAGGTCGAATGATGAGAACGATGAGTGACCAATCTAACCAGTCCATCATCCATGATATTCTTGTCAACGAGTGTTGATAACAAAATAGCTTAATGACATAGTTCACGTAACACCTGCATTATCCGAGCAGGTCATATCAGCTTGTTGATTTTCAAAATTGTTATTTATGTCACAGCGTTAAGTCTGTATCTTATTATTCTCGTGACATCCGATAGCAAGTCACACACCTACCAGTTCACGAACAATCTAACAACCTTCCAGGCATCATTTTTTGAAGAAGAATGGACAAACCGCTGATAAATCGCTCTTGTAAGCTGGGTTTAAATCAGCAACTAATTTAGCTATGAAGGTGGTAAAATAGCACGAAAGGTTGTGGATCATGTTTCGCCATGAAGATTCTGAGTTAGTGAGAAAGGAAATGTAGGAAGTGTTGTGTAGGAAGTGTAGAAGATTATGAGTTCGACTCTGCCCATCTATGAAGGCTACACAATTCTCACTATAATTGTGATGCATTTGTATGAAAAGTTCTGATGATGGATGGCCTACGGTTATCAAATGATAATAAGTGGCCGGTAGTTTCCAGTCTAGTTCGGTAGCATCAATAATTTTGTTCAATGCCTTTCCGTGAGTCAAAGGCATTTAAGAAATTTCAACAATTTCACTGAAATCCTGTCATGGTTGATGATTTTTTTCTGAAAAATTGTGATTACTTAATACATAGACAATTTTTCGATAAAAATTAGAACAAAAATAATGAAAATGTAGCACTAACTTTAATAACAGGCAGCATCTAAACTTTCAGCGTCTTCAACATTTTGCAAGAAAGAATTTGCGCAATACTGGTATTTGAACAACTATCCATAAGTGTTACTGGGTCATTGAAATTCTGTTCCGTAATTAGCTCTACAACGAAAACAACACCCACATTCATTCTTAAGATAAGGATAAGGGTCAGATCTCCGGAGATAGTCAATACATTCCACCCACGACCCGTTTATACCACATTGATCAAAATATCGAATCCTTTCTGATCTCTTAATACCTGTGAAAAAGTTTGACCCTCTACTTGCTTTGTATAGGAACCACATACATTAGTTAATCTTCGCAATTTATTTGGCATACAACATATACATCTCATTACCCTCTCAGGCTTCAATCGACACTGGAGTTACGGTAGTTCACTGGGTTCACTAAAGGACAGCAACATTTCACGAACTGTCACATCATTCCAATGTCTGATGAGCGGAAACCATGTGCGCAGATAGAAAGATGACGCCTATGCTCACCAGTTATACGAAAAAATAACGGGAAATGCTTTCTTTTCGTTTCTATTAGCTGACTGTGACAATCATGGCTAGCAACACTAATTCATTTTCGCTCGATTTGCATTTCCCGACAACCATACCATAGAATCTCGAACTGTCCTGGCTCCCATGGGGAGTGGAAGTTGAACCAACAGACGGAATTGTCGACGGTAACCCTCTCGACTGCCGACGAATGAATTAGTGGCAGATTAATGATGTTGCCTCTACTGCTGCAAGCTGGATAAGTAAATAGTGTTCGTTTGAATAGAATAAGACCTATGATAATCGATCTAGCAACTGGCGACTGCTTCACTAACTTAAGAATTTAGAAAGATAGATGGAGGCATTAAATTTATGAATGATTGCTTGAAACTATGAAAATATCTTCCCGTAAATCCCTTAAAGGCGGAAGGATTTCATGCAGCAGTCAAGAGTTGTTGCACTTTTAAGTTATTAAATTTCATCAACCTCCACTCACACATAGAAACTACGAAATGGTCGGTTGGGCAAGTGAGTTTTCTCAACCGGTCGAATACGCTGACACAGCTCCTTGTCTTGCAAAATTAAACGTCGATCATTGCAACATTTTCCACTTTGATTTAGGGTTTATGATATTTTCCTAATAGCAGGAGAGGACCGCCACGCATGGATCTGTGACACATTTTGTGACCTGCTTTAGGATTATACAATGTGTTTTCAAAATAAATATCGAACGGTGTGAGAACGAGGACTAAGTCGTTAAATCTTCAATTAACCTATCTTGCTAGCTTTAAGTCCGAAGACCTTATCGCATAGAATATAGACCTTATATGAAAAACAGGATTGAAGGAGGAGAACGCTTTAGGAATGTTTACTAAAGTGCAGTTTTGTAGGAAGATTGTCGTGGAAACAGTCCACGATTCATACCGAGAGTTGGGCGAATAGCGGGAGACCATGTGTGAAAGCCATTTGGACATCTAGTTCAATTCAAAGTAAGCTTTGAACAAGCGGACAAATAACGTGTTTTACCCAGGCTTGCCGTTGGGATGGATTTCCAGCCCAATCCCAATCAGAATTTCCATTGGGATCCCAATAGAAATCCAAATAGCCTGCTTTAGAGCTGAAAATTATATAATATTACATTTTGTTGGGAGAGGGCTTATTGGGATCTATTGGGATTTCTTAGGATTGGAGTGGATTTTGGTAGCCCAATCCCAATAGCTATTAGGATCCCAATTGGAATCCCAATCCCAACGGCAAGCCTGGTTCTACCGGATTACTTTACACGATTCGATGGAAGGAAATACCCCTATAGGGTGACAGAGAGGAGAACAATATCACTCCTACATGAATTTTGATAGTAGGCCTACAGATGATCACCCTCAATGTCTAAAAAACGTCAGACTTATTTATTATTTCACAGAAAAGCCGCTAATAATGCAGGCCTAGCTCTTAATTCATCATGAAAACAACACTTCCATCAGAGCACTTATGGGCATGTCAATTTGTCAAATTTTACCAAACGAACAATGAAAAACACACATTTCATCTTGATAAGCAAAATTGCCTCATTAGTACATCCCTGTAATTGATTGATAAGATGCAGGTTGATCACATACTCGTATATAGCTGATCACCATTCACAACGTAAATCATTTTCAGGTTGATTTTTCAATGGCGACCTTATTGCATGGGCCCCATTCTTGTTATCTTCCTTTCGATAAAGGCTACATTTTACAATTTACAACTCAAGGTCCATTCACATCGGACGCGGCGCTATCCCGCGAGTCTCCGTGTGAACCACTGTCCCGGCCAGGGATTTCCGTCCAATTTACGCGCGCCGATGAAATTTGCGCGCGTACATGATCAATGAATTTTTGACATGAGATCTCCCGCAAACTTTCGAAATACCCCTCTAGAAGTTCCCGATTTCACATGCCAATGTCAATATAGGCCTACACTGTCAATGAAAATATAACGATAACAATATAGTGATAAAATTGCGACTAAAAAGAATTGATATCAAACAAAAATTATAGAGTCGTCTGATTGACCTATTACAGAAAGCGATATTTCGAGGACTGGCTGGGCGAAAATCGTTGCTTGTTTTTCAATTTGGATACCCTTTAAAAGAAACTGGCAAATTGACAATTTAGCAAGAGTCGTAAGTTACTTATGCGTTATCCTTTCGACCGACCAGCAGCAAAGATATGAATAAAAAATGACCATCACTCTTTAAGGAGGAGAGATGAAAACATCCTTTTCGCAGGTCTGAATCATGCTGGAATAGCCATTAAGTTAGTAGGTTACGCTATTTATTGCTCTTCATTTTTGGAATTAAAAAAATATTTATACAAGAATTCAAATGTGCGAAACAGTATTGAAGACATGAATTTTTGGAATTAAAAAATATTTATACAAGAATTCAAATGTGCGAAACAGTATTGAAGACATGAATGCCGAAAATACACGCATCAGCACAGATGGTCAGTGATTGTGCATTATTCTACTGTAGTACAGCGCTAAGTACGAGTATGTAGACGGAATCGGTTCATTTCCCTTCTCACGCCAAAGAACCATTTAATTGATCATCTGTTTGAAGGGATAGATATTTCATTTGTATATTCATATTTCCATGGTAGTTAAATGAATCAAAAGCGTCCAGATTTTTGAA
Source organism: Prostheceraeus crozeri (assembly GCA_907163375.1). NCBI lineage: Eukaryota > Metazoa > Platyhelminthes > Polycladida > Euryleptidae > Prostheceraeus > Prostheceraeus crozeri. Next base: position 772,483 of record CAJQUW010008068.1, on the reverse strand, counting down.
AATACTTTCAGTTTTAACTTTCTGATACCTTTCAAGGCATGTGCTTCTGCCCATCTAAATGTATGCCATCGTTATTATAGTATTTTGGCATATCCGAAATAGCATTCCTCTGTAACTATATTTGTTCAACCTGTAACTATATTTGTTAAATATCATCTCTAGACGTACACTTGAAAGCATTTTTAGTTGTTGCTATATGTTAATCAATCACTGTGTGAGCTGTTTAATGTGCTTGGTGTCAGTCGAAGTTGCTGCTTCAGGAGCATGTCACTTTTTTTGCAGTTTAACTCTTTGCGTTTCTAGTGCATATTCTTTCAATTTCTTAGCTTTCTCTTACAATTCCTTTGCAAGCTTCAAACTCTCATTGGAAACCGCTACTTTCTCATCGATTGCGGAAATTGACTCGTTAATTTCCATCGGTTTTGATGACTTTGCACGCCCTTCTTCTAAACGAGCACGCTGGTGCTTCAATTTCTCCTGTATTTCTCGAGCTCTCTTCTGTTCTTTTTCATTCTTTGTATGCTTGTTTTGCATTATTTGCATACGTAAAAAGTGATGTAGTAATCGGGCAACTGAAGCAAGCTACACGTTGAGTTGCCATATCTGATTTGATGAAAGTCAGCGCTAGAATGCTGCGTTGATCCAAATTCTGTCTTTTCTTTACTGATATGCTATTACTTATCATTCTTTCTAGCCAGCATACAAAATGGGCGCTCGACTCCCGCATTGCCGTAAGGCAATATCAAGCAAGCTCGAATCAACTTGGTCAATATTGGGCACTCGATAAATCCAGAGCCTCTTGCCAATACTTATTGACAGGCAACGTGTCGTCCACTTAGATTTTTCTTTCGGTTTCGTATCGACGGACTTCCGAACGAAGATCGTCATAATCATCAGGAAAAACAATTGCTGGCATCGTTTGCGCGACATTTACTGCCCACTTTCCCAGCTTGGCGGAAGATTTCGATGGCGGTTGTAGAAATCAAAGATCGCAGTACAACATTGTCAAATGGTAAGCAGTGAACATTTTTTCCCGTCGAATTAAGGAAAAATTCACGTACGATAACGGTATGGTCTTGCTCTGTCAGTCGAATAACGGTGCTTCTAGCTGTTTCTACGATAAGCAACTTTGTATCGATCAAAACATGGTCTCGATACTTTGTCAGAGCGGTCTTCTTCTTTTTGACTTTGTCCGCTTCAACAAAGTTCAACATCCATTTGCGCAGCAATGCATTAATGTTTGCCCACAGTAAATGGGTGTGGCAAACATTTCATTGAAAGGTCTTCGCAAAATCATCCAACAGCTTCAAAGTATGTGAAAGGAATTGCAGAATGCACAATGTGAAGGGATCGTCAAGTTTCTCTTTGACTTGCTTGCCCATCACATTCTAGTGATGTTTGACAAACGCTTTGGATATGATAGAATTTAACAAATTCGGCCTATTTAAGAAAAGGTTTAGCAAGCTATTTGCTTTGCTAGATACATGTACATGCAAACAGATAGAAATAGGACATCAGTTCCATGTTGAATTACATTTCTGCAATAGGTTGATTGATGTTGGAGACAGAGGAGAGGTAAGATCTTTCATTGACGTTTTCTTGTAAAATATACATGATAAAAATTATCATATTTAGAAAACACGACATTATGATATCGATCCATAGAATTATTTGCTCCATTTGTTCTATCCACGAGAGATCTCCATAGCCACATGAGTTCTCAAGAAGAGTACAGTGAGTGAGGTAGTGCAGGGGATTGCGTTTTTCACAGGCACATTGATGTAAATTTTCTGGGTTTGAGGGGGGATCACCTGAAAATATGAAGCTAGGATGCTAGAAAGAAGTTAACGATTCCAAGAGGCTTGAAATCATGTCAGCTGCACTGCAACATACAATGAAGTGGGAAATTGTCTGTCTTAATCAATATACTAATGGCAAAATTGTGAAATGTGAATCCTGAACTTAATTAAGAATTTACGCACGGCGCTTCCAATTTACGCATTTACGCGCAATATATCAAATAAACGCGCGCGCGTAAATCTACACGCCGGCCGGGACACTGGTGTGAACAACTCCGTAGGTTTATTCAGATTGTAAATGAAAATTCTCACGCGTGAGGACGCATCGCGCCGCGTCTCGTGTGATTGACCTTCAGACATCAAATGAAGCCTATATGTAAGTAAAATTGTAATTGAAAAACTTTTCTATGGTGATAAATTCAAATATCAGACGATTTTTAAGTTCTATGGGTAAGCTACTCTTGGAAACATTGAATGAATAATATCTGACATTTGTATTCCAATATCTTGTTGTTGCTGCTACTTACCGGCACAGCCTTTGAGCCCGTCGCATTTCCATCATGCTTCTGTCCAAAAGCTGTCCGATTATCGCGTTTTTGGGGCTCCTCCACCCTAGCTCTTTGTCCACGATGCTTTGGTACCCATCGATTCTGCCTCAAAGCTACCACGTCTTCTAGCATGAAGCGCAATCGATTCGGTAAAGCGGTATTCGACTGTTCCAATATCCGTTGAATACGCGAAAAGTACTGATCCATTAAAGCTTGACCTTTCGCACTGTCCAGTGCGCTACCACAAATTGTCATGAATTGGCACAGACACTCCATGTTCGTGCTAAACTCAAATCCCCCACATTTTCGTTGAAGTAATTTCTTAACGCATTTGTGAAGGATGGAGGGCGACAGAACTTGGGTGAGACCCAATTCCGCAAGGAAACGTGCATTGCCAACTGCGCGCGCTCTGAAACAGTCCAGATCGTCTTGCTCGGGTCCATCTGCGGAGAGTAAAGAAAGGTTAGAGTTTTATTATTCAAAATATTATATGGACAAAAATCGATTTCCTAAATACGCATCCTCACACTTCAAATACCGAAACCGCATCAAGATTCGCGGATTCGAGAAATTGAAAATTTGATATCAAAATCCGATAATTCTAAGAATTTTATCCGGAAAATTCAGCCCTATTATTTATATTTTTTACTTCCTGCATCATGTCTACAATAAGAAGAATTTACAGGGTCAATAGTGACTATACAGGCTACTGGGTGTTTCCAATTAACTGCTGATTTTATCGGCGATTACGTCAGCGAAGATAATAATGATGCAAGTTCTGAATGCAAGCAATATAACCAGGGTGACCACTTCAGGAGGACCGAAAATCGGACCATAAGTCTGTCCCACGATGACGTCACATAAATTTTAAATTTTGATGATTTGACTATAGTACTACTTATCCAAATGAAATGTAAACAAAGAAAAACATAGAATATCATGAAAAATTTCGTATGTATTCCATCATCTCATATAAAACAAATAAATGTAAGCAGTAATTCAGTTAAATGCTGCAAAACAAAATGCAAATACGACTCCCAGTCATGTCGAGAAGGTTTGAACAATAAGCTGAATGAATCGGCAAATATCTAATTACAGAATTAACTACATGTAGCACATTTGCAAAATAATTTAAAGATACCATTGAATTTGAAATACCAAAACATAAATGAATACTAGAACAGTTACTGCATGTACGTCTGCTTCTTTATGGAAAGCGGAAAAATATGAAAAACAGATTGCATAGTTGATTGACTTATACAAAATAATTATCATATCAAAATAAATGGGTAATTTCAACATTGACTCTCTATTTCTTCTGATCAAATAGGGGAAAGTGAGGAGGTATGGGCCACCCTGGAATCGGTTGATCTAGCGCTTCATCTGTTCTATTAATGAGCACCTATATACCACTGTGCAATGTCTAAATACCCAAGGAACAAAACTTTGCATCATAATTACCCATAAAATTTATCATTTGGACATGAATGGCAAAAAACGAAAATCTGAAAAAAATCGACTTTTCAATTTTGGGTGGGAGGTATGGGCCACATGGTGAGGAGGTATGGGCCACTTGCGAAATCCATGGCCTGGTCTAATCGAATGCACATTTCCTGATGTAGAATGACTAATATAGGCTACATTTGCTAGCAGTAAATTACGCCTGTTGTGATACTTTTTGGTGTATAACATCTTTTGATAAGTTATAATGTCTAACTTTAGCAAGTAGAATTGAGTTATTTAACTTGGCGCTTTTCGTCATTTTCATAGTCTACAGATTTAATAACAGCTATGATATGTGTCATACCCAGAATAAATAGCCCATCATGAATGAACTACTTTTGAAGGAAAACAACCGACTTTGAATAGATTCACTGTAGGAGACAGGCAAAAGAAATGTATATTTTCGCTAATTGCGTATCAAAAGTTGCAGTTCACTGTTCATTAGAGTTCGTTAACTTCCACCTCCCCGTCAAATTCATACACCACCGTCCTTCCATTGAGTGCGATTTCCGGTTCTCGGAGCCCACACATCACGTCCTTCCACTGTACCTCAAATCGGTCCTCCTCCCGTACCTGCAAATACAAATATTGAAAATTGAAAAATAATGAAAATCATCTAACACTTGTGGGCCTACCTCAAATTTAGTCCTTTCTGAATTCAATGATCGGAATCCTTAGACTTTGATCCAATCTCGATCTCCATCGTATGTTTCCAATGTCTGTACAACGTAGCGATAACTCGTCAAGTTGCGACGACCACCAATAATACAGACGAGCAGCCAGTCTCCAGCCTTGGTCTCGTTCAGGGTCCATTCTTGCTTCCGAGGATCTTTCGATTGTTCCTGTCTGAAGTCCTGTGTAGCAACGATGTTTGATCGACTGATAGTTCGAGCAGGACCAGCCACATCATCCACATCAGGCCAGCAATCATGACTTCTTCGGAGGGTTTGACTAGCGAAGGAAACCGACGTTGCTTTGATTCGGAACCCAATTTTTCTTTCACTGGTGATGAAGTTAGTTCCATTGGACTCTTTTCACGACCGCGCTGAGTTCTCTGTTCAACAGGAACAGCCTTGGGTACTGGTTTAATAGACCTGAGGATTGCCCTTCTTCCAGATGGAGTAGATGGAGCTGCTTCGACTGAATCAGAGCTTGTCAGTGGCACAGGCTCTGATCGGCTTGTACTCTCATACGTTGCAGAGGCCGGCCCATACCACCCCCGATTAAGTGGCCCATACCTCCCCCCATAGGGTACAAAAATCTTAAGCTTGAAAAAATGTACAAGGAGTAGTGCTACTTTCTCGATGCTACACACAATCTTTAAGAAAGGGCTAAGCTTGAGAATGCTAGGCGGCATATATCTCAATTACATTTTTTCTGCAAAAAAAACAGAAAAATGGCATTTTTCTAAAAAAATTCAAAACAGTGCATGAAACCTATTCACATGTATAACTCGAGAACCAATGCAATTGAAAAGCTGAAAATTGCGTGTGTTAATGAGCACTAAGATAGTGTTCAAATGATATATAGCTTGTTCCCCCATTCAGTTTCGTTTCGCGCTGAGAGCGGTGGCCAATACCTCCTCACTTTCCCCTACTCAATTCTAAAATGAATGATCTCTGTCCCTTATTTCGCAAATTAACTACGATTGTTGAGAAGTTTATATCATTCACTTTGTAAATCAAAGATATTACAACACGTCATGCTGATAGACTCAAAAACTGCTCAAAAACACGTCATGCTGATAGACTCAAAAATATTGGTCGCTAATAAACACGAAAAAACAAGTAAAATGTTGAACTTTAACAAAAAAGACCACGTAGTCGTATGAAGTAACCAAGAAAGTATTGTAGGATCTGTGGCAGATCGATATTATTCTAGATTAAATTGAACCTCTACGAACAATTGAATGAAAATTTTAATTTTCTAAAACATTTCTGTTAATTACAGAATAAAGTAATTCAATAAGCTGCTCAATTTTTATTTCAGGGCAAGTAGTAAGAAAAAACCCCATGAATTACATAATTGGCAATTTCGGACCTTCCCCCGAAATTCTGGCCAAATCGGACTGGTCCGAAAATTCGGACCAAGTGGTCACCCTAATATAACCCTTCTTTAGCAGTACCTTGTGATGTACAGCAAATTACAGCTTTTCAAAATGACAGCCATTGACATTTGCAAATTTTGAAAACCGTCGGTCACTGAATGAAATGCTTCCTATCTCGTTTCTTACTACAATGATCCTATCCCGCAAAGCAGCTATCGTCGTTGGTATATACAGGGTGGCGGCCAAATTTCAAGCCTCAAATTCCCGGGCGATTCCCGGGCTGTTTTTCCGAACTTCCACCCTATTTTTCAGATTTACCAGATATGCCATTCCAATTGCACCGCTCAAAATTATCGGACACTTCTTTAAACTATCTTTATCATAAAATTTGAGACATTTCCTGTTTGAATTTTGAAACTAAATTTTGACGTATTAGATAATGAACGATATTTGAATTTACTGCACTCAGTTATCGAAATTTTTGAATTCTGTAAGCGCTGGTTCTTAAGTTTATAAGCATGACCTTTTCCTCAATGGCCTGCACCTAATGAACTGCTTCGGATCTGAATGATTTCATATCGACAGACAAGCTAATTTCCTGAACTTTCCAAAGATCAAAATTCTTAATTATATCATCTGATTCATGAAATTCTAGAAAGTTGTATTCCGCCGATTTATAAGACTGAAATGATCATACATGTAAGTTGAAGCAACAAATGACAAGCAATAACCATGATATCAAAATGTACATGTTGATGCAATGGCACGTTGACACCAAGCTGTCAAGAAATATCACCACAGAAGCCAGGAAACTGCCATACTGGGCGAAGACTTCAAACGCCGCTTGTTCGTGCGATTCGCAGGACTGAATAGAATAGGACCGACGTTCCTCTGCGTGTCGTAAGAGCTAGGCGACTAAAAGGGGCCTTTTGCCGCTGCAGCTATGGTGTCGGCAGTTTGATGTCTTATTCTCATTGCCTTTCCTCAGTGGCTATACTAAGTTGATGTTGCTCGGGATCCTGACTGCCGTAGCTTAGCTGTTGGGATATGCAGCGAAGTTCCTTGATCTTCCTCCCCTAAGGTATACGAGTATCTGGCTATGACTCGTTCAAGGTCTCCTCAGCGATGGCCGCCGGCCCTCTTCGGAGGTAGGGGGTGGGGTAGGCCATTGTGGATCCTGCCTCCGAGTTTAATGATAATCACCCTGTATGACCAGTTTTGTCTTCGGCATGGTAGTACCCCAGTGGTATCGGAATGGCCATCTCCGCGCCAGCAGTAGGCATGCACTTGCCTACTGGTTATGTCACTTCGTATTGTCTTGATACGAAGCCTTCTATCTGCCGGACGGAGCCGGGTAAAACAAAACAACCGTAAACGCCAGAAGTACTCCAACTTATCATCCTTTTTGTATGATAAGTTTGCGTAGAAGCAATGGACGCATGGTACCGTCTGTCATAAAATTTGTGTCTGATGTTTCCAGCAAAGTCAGATATAATACTGGAGAATTAAGGTATTATAATCTTTCTTAATTCAAAAGATAGCGATGGTGGTGCAAATTGACTAAAGGCAAAAATTAAATGAAAAGGAAATACTTTTGATCATCAGCAAGTATGAAAAATGAAACCTTCTATCATTGTAAAATCATTTAGACCTCATAAACAGTTCACGGCAACAAGCCACTGAATAAGTGTCTGATCACCTGTGCTTGATTCAAAAAATATTTAAGCAGCTAAATGTAAGATTAAATGTGCAGGTCTAATTAAGTTTAATCAAAAAACTTGTATGGCTCTCATTACTTAGAAAACAATGGGCTTATCAAGTATCACCTTTTTAATAGGCTATCAGCTAATCCTGTACTCTTGGAATATTAAAGATTTTATTGGAGCGTCGATTAGTAAGTCGGTGTACTTAAATTTACTTAATTTCTTGCTTAGAATGGTATTTATTGATATATTTCCCACGTTTCTGGCATTGACGTTGACGCAGCAAGGAACGAAATCTTCACCGCTGGAAGAAGCTCGAAATGATTCCACAAGCTAGCGACCCAGGCATTTGGAAGCTGTGGTCCATTCATAAACCACATTGGTTTGGTTGCCTTCTTGTCATGATTTACTGTAAGGCTTCGAACTAATCACTTAGCTTAGCTGTTGATTTTCATTCGAAATGCCTACAAAAACTCTAATACACTTTTTGTCACTGGCAACGTTGGTAGAATTTTGTTGGCATCATTTCAGATTGATATCCTTCCTCAAATTGGTGAGGATGTAGGTGTAAGTGTGTAAGTAGCCAACAGTGCTAAATTGTGCGATTCTCACTGAGACGTTTTACTGCTCAAAAAGCTTTGAGGTTGCAAAATATCTTACAACTCAAGAAATTAATGTGAAGATAAAAAGTAATTTATGTATGACTTTTTAGCACGACTCACAACTTTAATTACATACGTGTATCACAGAGGTTGCATAATTTGCCATAATACGAGTCTGCTACAAAATTACACGTAAGCACGTTCCGAAACACACACAAAAACGACTTTTCGCATAACCCTGTCGATAGGTTGCGAGTTTATACTTGTATGCACGAATTATAGACAACCCAATCATATACACGACTTCAATGTAAATGGCCATTAATCGTTTTTATAAGATGAAACGTTACTCATTTACTAAACTTCTTCATTAGTGATTTCACAATATCGACGCGTCAACGACACAGTACCATCGCCTCATAGGCATCATTGGCACCGTCATGTGGAAATGAAACAAATTCATGAAGTCATGAATATTTCATCCAGATGCTGTACAAACATTTATGTTTACTAGGTTGCATCAATTGAGATTTGAAGAAATTCAATTGAAATAGTGGACTTAATAAGTTATATTAATAGCAATTGAAATCAGTAAATTATGCACATTGAACTTAGTGGTAAACTATCACAAAATGGCATTCCCGGGCTATTTAAGGGCTAATTGACTATTTTGCTAAAATTTAAGGGCGATTCCCGGGCTGCCCGGGATCGGCCGCCACCCTGTATATAGGTCAATGCGAATGTAAAACAAATTCAATACTCTCCCGATATGTTTAATGCCGATTAAAATGAATATTACGGGTCCAGACCCTTTGTCAATGGCGGAACACTTAATAAATTCATTTTACTCGGCATTTTCCTGCCGCCCTCTGCCATATCATAGGTATATAGATCCTCTCTTAAGCAACCTCGCACATCCTTCCCCTCTTAATTAGCCACAGGAAGTCCACCGAGATTTAATGTGGCGATGTAGGAGCCCAGTCATGATCCACGACGACAGGACCATCTCTTTGCGAGTGTCGTTCAGAAAGCTGCACACCTGTGTACCTCAACATTTGTGAAAGAATCGTAGAATCCTTCAGGGAAAATCGTACAATTCAGAATTCTCTATAATTTCAATAAAATTCTATATTCCCTACTCAATGCCCTGCAATTCCCTAATGCTTATGCATTCCTGTACTAAACGAAAAACAACAATCTAAAAAGTGTATGATGCAATCAAATCAAAGCGCAACAACAGAAAAATAAAACAAGAAGCCGATTGCTTGTGTCTGATAAGAGATATATGATTTTCTAAAATCAAATAGGTGATTAATTACCTATTACGAAATATATCAAAAACAAAAATGGTCAAATTGCAATGCCACTGCGCTCCTGCACTTCCTTCGTATAACACGATTTCAATCGTTTAATTTCTTCATCGCTGTATTTTTCCCCTGCGTAGTCTTGTCGTTCATCACTTGGCCTGCTGGCTTTCTGGCTTTTAGTGTGGATAGGCCTATGTTGACACCTCGGACGGCAACAACTTATGATTTCTCAGAAGCAACTGCATTGTTATAATGCGTTTGACTGAAGTTCACACCTCAAGCATGTATAGTCAGCGGGGGTAAATTTCGCGAAGTCGAAGTTAGTGGATAAATTTCGCGAAGTAACTTTTTTCGGATGTAATGGGAACTGCCAGATATAAAACGTATTATTCGTGAAGACAGATGTATGGAGTCCTCAGTTATCTAAATAATTCACCGCCAACGTGTTTGTATATTATTTTGGACATTAAAGAGTAAACACACATAAACTTTCTAAATATTAACTTCGTCGGACACTTTCGGAACTTCTCTCAGTCTCAGTAACTTTTGACTAAATGGATGCTATTTAATGCTCTCAGGTAGTGCGATTACCTAGGCGTATAAGATTCGAAATTAAGTCTTCATGTTACTATACGGACTTCGCGAAATTTACACTGTGGTATTTCGATTCAACGGGGTAAATTTCGCGAACCTTTAGAATATCAAAGAAAATCAGCTAATCTGAATCGAAAGTATTTTTTGCTTCATTTTCCGGAAATATGCTATATACTCGTATTATGTATTCTTTCATCTTTTGAGTCACTGGTGCAAAAACATTAATTTTCATCATTGAGTCAGCTCTTGGGATTCCCATATATTTGCTTTGTAAGCTATTTACATTAATTACCCTGGGATTGCCTGACCGTTTATGAAGTGCATGTTATTTTTAGTAACCCAGAAATCCCAGAGTTAAACCTGGGCACCATACTATATAGTTTGAATCACAGAACTAGATTCATCTGCGCGCGCTTCGGTTTCCTAGAAAGGAAGAATTGTATGCAACCTTAATGTCGAAATGGCACATCAACTTGCTCCTTCTCGAATGGATAATTCATGTATGGCTTGCTACTGGAAATGGCAAACAATAAGCTGTCTGTCAGCAGAGGACAGTAGAGGCAGTGAGAGATGCGTGCGTGCTGTGCTATCACTTCGCACACACCAAAACACACATCCCTGTCTTGGCTTCGATTCAATGTATGCACTACACAGTGAGCAATGCCGAGGAGAGGATGTGAAATCATCAAGTGAACTAATTTTCGTACGCCTGCTATTTTCTTTAATAATGATCGGAAGGGCCAACATTATGGAGAAAACTTGTGCGCAATGATCTGAATTCTTCGAATCTGAAGGAATTTTGACAATCGAAGCACTTTGCTGGAACTCACATTAATCCGCAAGCGACGCACGATTTTTTCCTATCTCTGTAAGGTATTAAGAATTCCTTCTTGCCCACATAATAGGTTCCTCTATGTGCCGTCAGTTTCGTTTTAATCACACTTCTAGCAAACCGAAGCAGATAAACAAAATATTTAATTCTGTGGTTTGAACAGTACAAAACTAGCCTTTAATTATTCAACATGATTCGTACATACGTCAAATGCAAGAGGCAATGTGGAGGACACCTCCCAAGGGATACCGTTATTTTCCCGTTATCCGGTATTATCGCCGGCCCAATTTTGTGTGAGCCCATGTCACAAGGAAGGTGAAATGTACCCAACTACGAGTACAAAAATATCCAAGCGTTGTTTGAAATCGCCAGGTATAAAAGACATTCAAAGGATAGAAAGAACGCTTCCTTTCTTTATTAGATCAACATTCATGTAATTTTTTTAACATTTTGTAATTTTTTTGTACGTCACCTTATACCTACAATTCCGGTTTTAGGTCGAGCTAGACAATCTGCTTTATCATTAGACATGTTTATGCACTTATAGATAGTTTTTTTTGTTATCGCTCAGAAGATGGGTTACAAACATGAAGTTCGCGAACTTTACCCCCGACTTCACGAAATTTACCTCATTTTCAGGGTTAAAAAAAATTTTCCGGGAAAATCGTAAGAGTACACAGGCATGTCATTACATCTCACTGGCAATGAATGGAAACCAAAAGCAAGCATCAAGACTTTCCATGTGCCAGTAGTTACAATTGTGTCTGCTGACCTAATCATTTAAGCGAAAGTTAGCTTCGTTTGTCCACATCGACTCAAAAATTAGGATCATCACTAGTGGTCGTCGATGAGTGCACAAAATAGTAAATCTATACTTCATATAATCTTTAAATAATTGATGTAATTTCACAGATCAGCATGCTTTGAAATCAAGCAGACGTAAAACGCGCCATTTTGAGGTAAGTGCCAGTCAATGTGGTACTCATTCTCGGAGCAGATTTGAGGTTACTGAAAGTCAAAGTTTGGTACTCATTCTAGGAACCATTTTTTTGTATTTTGCACAGTCTTGGTTACAAGGAGATTCTGCTGCGTCGGCACTGACACTGGACTTAGTGCTACAGCAGCATACTCAAACAATGTGGCTTAACTTAGCGATAATTGATTTCACTGTAGTGTAGATATATAGAAGGATCATGTTACATCAACTCATGCAAGTCCCAGAGAGTGTTACTGACCTCACCAACAGCTGCACAGAAAAGCATCACGACACATACAAACACACTACGCTAAATAAAAAAGTCCCACACTTAAAACGACTTTTCGCAGGTTATTATGAAACACCCTGTATAGGCCTAATTTAATCCAGTGTTTCTTAACCATTTTCACAGCACCATTGTTCGTGGCATAGTCAAACTTTCGGCGAGAACACACCCAAAAATCATTGAATTGCTTGAATTCAAATGGCATGAATGTATCTTCTGTAGTACCACAAAGGATGCGGTATAGGCCCTACTGTTGTCATTCTACCGGGTTATGCCGTGCAGTAGTCATGCCAAAACTTTCAATGCTGTGATTCACAGCTCGCTAAGACTTTCACCTAAGACCATTCGCTAAGACCATTTTCACAGCACCATTTTGTGGGCAGAGTCTAACTTTCTCGGCGAGAACACCAAAAATCCATTTGAATTGCTTGAATTCAAAATGCAGGAATGTATTTATGTTGTTGTCATTCTACCGGGTTATGCCGTGCAGTAGTCATGCCAAAACTTTCAATGCTGTGATTCACAGCTCGCTAAGACTTGCCTTTTTCCTTCATACGCCTTCATCAGTTTCGTATATACGCCATCAGTTTCGTTCTCCGTACAATTAGCAGCACAGTCAGTCTCACAGAGTTTCCTTAATGAGTAGTAAGTACCATTCCTAATAGCCAGAACTTTATTTGAAACTCTTTGGCTCTAATTAGCATAGTAGCGTAAACACATGTAGTTAAACGGAATTACTGCGTCCACCGTCCTCAACTGTTGATGTAAACTTAAGGTGGACGTCCACCTATAGTTTACATCAACCGTTGAAGGCGTGGGACGCCGTAGTTAAGTACAATTGTGAATCATTTGACTAAAATAAAGAACTTGGAGGAGTTTGCTTTTACTACAAATACGACTGTGATCTTCCGTCGTTTGGTCAACTATGTGAAATCAAACGTTCTATGCAACTCACCCGGATCCAAGTTCTTTGATGATTCAGATTTTGAAATTTCTGATGTACCATTGATGTGGCAGCTCCCTTGCTTTCCTGCTCCTGCCGAAAATTGAGGCTTGACTCCGCCCAAAGCGGTTTCATCATTGGCGTCTCCACTTTTATCTCGTTTTAAACCCTGTTTCTCAAATTCTTCTTCACACTTGCTGAGTAATATACGGCGAAATGTCTGGAATTCAATAGTCCTAACATATACTATCCATGATAAATGGTCACATTGGAAAGCATATTGATTCATGTACATGCACATTTGCTTGCGATCTCAGAAAATATCTTTTTCATTTCAGATCAATCCTTCACTTCTATCCACCTGCGAACTTGGACAGTACTGACCAGGTCCAAGTTCTTCGGAGCGTTGTGATACTTTCATTTCGGATTTATGGGTAAAGCAAAATATATGATGACAACTTACACTACAACTCATACCTAGAGGACTTTTCTCACATGTGTCATTCATGTGTTTCTCAATTGCGTGCACTATTCCGCACAAGAAAACGCTATTTTGCTGCTACCTGAACTTACTTAAACATTCCATGAATATCTAGAGGACCATGTAATAGCCCCACTCCAACACCTCTGATTTTAGATTGATCATCTATTAGCTTTAGTCGTACACCGGGACCACGAACGGTGTATTAACTTTGGCCACTTAACCCATACATTTTCCAGTCTTGTCCTTCTCTCCCTCTCAGAGAACCTTTAAGTTACATGGGGGAAGATAGATCAACAACAGCGTGAGATCACAATTATACGCCATGTATGGTATACAGTGACAAGAAGTCTTGTCCCTCCTATCTTCGATATTTGAGTATATGATTTATATATGATACTTTATATGAAAACAATCGTAGGATCTTCATTATGTATTTTTTATGCCCATCAGACGTGAGAAATAATAACAAACGTCAAACTAGGTTTTCCATGGACATAATACTTCAAGCATTTGCGTGCGAAAAGCGGGGAAGTATCACGCAGCCGCGTGGTCGCAACCCGTATATAAAGCACAGGCATAATACTGTCATACTGTGTCTATATTTACGTTGTATATTCTGTAATTCTTGTTTGATATTATAAACAAAACATGCTGACCACTGGTTCTTTATTCAAAAATCCATTTCGCATACATACTGTGCCATACAAAACAGCTAGATACATATGAAACGGTTGGAACGCACAGGGTAACGCTTATTTTAGAAATTTCGTTCTATGACATTCGGTTGAAGTCCCACAAAGGTCGTACCGTTGACCATAAACTTAATAACCAATCGCTCTAATTATTGCACAGGTATTAAAGCTGATACCGCATCTGAATTATTGTATCTAAAGAGATGAGGGATGAATTTCATATCATCGTCTAGAAGGAGTGATCCTCCGTCATGCAAAGTAAGTTGAGCTAGATTCTGGATGATATCTACGTCAATATATACCTCACTATGTGACTTGCACGGAATATTTTCACACGACCCCAAAGAAAATATCGCTAAATTTTTGATTCCGTAGATGACAATCTTGTCATTGACACTTTTCAACCGAACGCAATGAGAATTTCGCCTTAATTCAATAAAATGTTCGACATCATAGCTATGACATTCTTCACAGTAGTCGTTTTCTGAGACAAGTGACTTGCATTTCAAACAATAAAGATGGTTCTTACGATGTAATTGCGCAGAAGCCATGGAGCGGCGACACTTATCAAATGCATACCGATTAGAAGGAATACGATTGTTTTCTGGTATGACAGATTGTACCAGTTTCGAAGTCATTCAGAAATACCATAGGCAAATGAAATTTCCGAAGAAGCACCAATACGTCTGTAACAAATGTACGAACACTGACCGACGAGAATCCATGTACAGGTACATCGAGATCAGGAAAAACCTCTGAGTCATAATCTTCATCGCTTCCATCATCAGAATCAAAGATCAAAGAATGATATTCATCAAACGTGTGATTTATTTCATTTGGTCTTGTATATTCATCAGGACTATCCTCTTCAGATTCACTACGAAAGTTCGATACATTATCGTTATCTTCAGATGACAAATAACTTGCGTCCATAGCTGCGTCAGGTCCTGAACTGTCAGTTTCGAACTGCCTCCTGTTGTCTCTGTTTCAGAAATCTTCTAATCGACGCTTTCTATTAGTAAAAGTTCGTTTCTGAGAAGTCTGCATCGTTAATAAGAAATAAAGTATAGTGCACCACAGGTTGGGATAATGGACACGTGAACAGTTTTCCGTCAACAATCGGAACAATCGACGTTGGGTCCGGTTTTCTTGGCAGCAGTTATTCACAAGCAGCTTAAACTGTGTGCCGTCATCAACATAAAGACACTGGAATCACGACTCGCCACACCATAATATCGATTGTTAGCAAGAAACGGCAACAGCGTGTGTCATCAACGCGCGTATGTATGCTCGTAAAGTCAGCATAGCACAGTGTAAGTATGAAATGGACAGTGCCTGATAAAAAACCTGTGTGCACTGTTTACGGCGATCGATGTGTGAGGAGGTTCGGTGATGCTATTGTTTTGAGAAAGTTATGCAAGGTAATTAAAACTCCCCTTTTTAGTTTAGGCCAATATAATAAAGTTAAAAGTATGGCAGACAGGCCTTCGGCGTCCAGCGCCTTCAACGGTCGATGTTTGGATGGCCTCGACATCCACCGTAGAGTCGATGTTTGGAGGCCATCCAAACATCGACCGTTGAAGGCGCTGGACGCCGAAGTCCTGTCTGCCATACTTTTAACTTTAACTTTATTATATTGGCCTAAACTAAAAAGGGGAGTTTTAATTACCTTGCATAACTTTCTCAAAACAATAGCATCACCTATTATGTCTTATTTGATTATCTGCTGCGATGCTGACCGATCGTATGCTGTCTTAAGTGAAAGCGCTATAACCGAAGGAGAAATATCAAAGAACTCTACGGTGAAGTTCAAATGGGGGAAGTCAAAAAAAGAATGGACAGGAATTATAAAAGGACTGTTTACAGACAGAGCAAGCGCAGATAAAGCTTTGGGAGCATACATCAAATCGACACCTCTTCAAACCAAAACCGCTGACAACTCAAACGCCGCTTCAACATCAGGAGTTGAAAACCAAAACGTGATCAACAAATACAAAAGGAAAATGGAGGAGTTAACCAAAGAAAATGGTAAGTTCAAATAACATACGTCAGAACTTATTCGCTGCGAAGGATTTGGCCAAATTTTTAAGTATTCGTACACATGTATTTGTATTTTCAACATACTATGTACTTTTTTCAGCACTTAAGCGTTGAACCACCTTAGCACATAAAAACAGAATTTCATGATCAATCATGTAGGGCCTATACTTTCCAATGGACGCTATTGCAGTTTAATGATAATGATAAAGTCGAACCTCTATAGCCTACAGTATAGTGAACTTCAAGGGCCTAGAGAGAGAACTCCACTTTGAAGATAGATTCATTGCATTGAGGTTTTCTGAATTTCGACATGATTCTTGCTAGATTTATGCCTACGTTAAAGCAGTTACCAAAGACTTTAACCTTTGGATATGGAAAGGAAATGAAAATGTCGTTTAGTTCATTCAATTTCATTGTTCGCAGATGTAGTTTTCATAAGTTTTTTGCCTTGGTATCTACCTACTTCTGCTTTGTTAATGATTTCCGATTCTATACTTAAATATTGTTAGCACGCTTGTGCTTGCATTTTTGGAATTCAAATATGGTTAATATCATTTTCAAATCTACATCGTATTCCACAAGTATTACTTGCAGAACTGATCCATGAAATATTCTGATAGGCATTTCTTGAAATTTCACTTTCAATTTTTTTAAGTTTCGGATGTATTAAAATTTATTCGATATATGCAACAAGTAAAACAGTTCTATGTTGTATGACGATTTCTAACTTTATATGTAATCTAGTTTGAATTTTCTAACCACCAGACTGCAGCGCTACGTAGGTTAGAATAAAACTTACATTTACAATTTACACAAGAATGCTTATCTTCTTTTCAGAACGCTTGTTTATGGAGAACCGAAAACTTAAGCATAAAATCGGAGTTCAATTGGAATCAAAAGAGAACGTGGATCGGCTCGAAGAGGTTGTGATAAGATTGGAGACTTTGCCAAATCGGATGGAGGCTCTCGTCGGCAGAATGGAAAATGTCCCACCTCAACCAGTTCAACTAGACAGATCAAATATTTCCATAGACCCAGTTGAGTCGTTATTTAAATCCGGTGTCCAAGCAAACCTTACAAAGGCGAAGATCGTCAGAAACGCTGCAACGCGAACATTCAGCAAAGACGAACTAGCGACCAGCTCCGCGAAAGGTTGCGGAAAGTTCGCAGCTTTGGATCCTGAGAAACTTGAAAAAATCCATTCCTTTGCAAATCAGCATTTGGAATTGTCCGAAGGAGATGTTAATGTGATAATCAATCAAAAATGCGTTGATGTTAGATCTCGTAAGTTGTGATTTACGAAACTTATATTCTCATCAAACTTATTATGTTAATAGAAATTAATTAAATCATGTAATGACACCAATCTTAAGCCTATGTGAAAGGAAAAAAGGTGAATAACTGTTGCAAACAATAACTCATAAGTTCTACCACAAGTACCTACATGTACATATAAGAAAAAGGAAAATAATTTCTCCCCCTTGTCATGTGGGGTGATGATTTTTATAATCAAATAAATAGAGCAGTTCCATGATGAACGATAAGATTGAGCTTTCTACGCATGTGATGCCGAATATCATCTCCATGTACATTTAGTATATACCGGGGTACAATAATAATGATAATATAAACGGCAATTGTGAATACTAGCCGCAAGAATAAGTCTTTAAACAAAAAAGGTCATAAAGGCCTATATGATGGATGAGTCAACAATGAGGTATTACCCCATAATACATATTGTAATTCAGCTTTCAGCAAAGCTGTCTCTCTAAATGCATATAGCTGTCTCTCTGTTTTCAGAAATCAAGAAATCAAAGAAGAAACAAAATGATGGTGCCAACGAGGAAGACCATGATGTAGAAGAAATGGAAGATGAACACGAAGTGATCTAAATGAAATGATCCCGACTGTAAGTAACTTCTTAGAACTCATTCATATTTCCTTGTCAATGTACAATAGTTTGTAGAATTTCAATATATCATTTGTATAGAACTTCTCAGGAGTGCTTTAAATTTTCTAGATTCCATTTGTCGATTACAACGAACTTTTCAGAACTCTTATATTTAGATAACTTTTTTATATCAGAGGACTACTTTCCACAGTGAAGATTCGTTTGTAGATCCGATAGTTTCAACAATGATTCTTTGAAATATAAGGTCGATAGTACATAAGAGTTTTTGTTTTTTGTGTAAATAACTTGATGTGGACGGAAGCATCACTTTCATTGTAATTTAGTAATACGCACACATTATGCATGCATGAACATCATATGATAATAGCAGTACTTCATATATTTATTCGTATATTTCAAATGCATGAATAATGTATGAAACATATATTGAAAAAGCAGTAAATCCATATATTAGATTTATGAACCATATCATTTTAACGTAACTCTCATATATTAATCATGCACATGAGTAATATATTAAACGAGTATGAAACATCTACTATTCATATGCATGACAATTATATTATATTTATATGAGAATCACAAAAGTTTTTCATACGGGTTGACATTATGAGAACCTTAATGTTATCTCTTTGTGAAAACTACACTTGCATTTCATTTATTAGGCTTATCAGTTTGACAAAAATTCAATCAACCACATAATCTTAGGTACTTACAGTATTTTCTTTGCTTGAATCCGGTTCAAATGAAGGGGCGTCTTGGCATAATCTCGAACACAACTGAGCATATAATAAAGTAAATTTTCTTTCATGTATAGCTTTTTCAAATATCTGCAAAGGATGGAAAATTAGTATTCGAGGAAACATCGGCAGTAAACAATTTCACTCACCAAACACACAAGCTCCTGTACAACTAAAACAGAATTGACTCCGACATTAAGTAAATCCAAAGAAAGCTTATCAAAATTTTCAGGGGTAAGTTTGTTGAGGATGCTGAAATACAAATTGATCACATTATATCGAATCATTTCTATGATGAAGAAAAGGAAATTGTTAGGATGAAACCCTCTGAAATTTTTGAGTAAATGGAATTTTCTCTCAACTAAGGTACTTACGCACGAGCCTTTTTAAGTGCGAGGTCGACTGATGGGTTGTTCACATTCTTGTTTTTTGTCACACCATTTAGTGGACTCCATCGTCTAATGGGTTGGGTCGTTTGAGAACAGAACACGCGGCTTGAAGCACCTGATGATGCTGGAGCGCTAGGAGGAGGATTGAGGATTCTGTAAAAGGATTTGCTGCAACAGATCACTGGCACATTTACATTGTATATAAATAGATGGATGTATTCCTTCAGTAATCCAATCGTAGATGATTTCTACTAGATAGAATTTCTACATATGCCTATTTTAAAGCTATTGCGCCATTCTACTTGGGTTCTGTATTCACATAGATATGACACCAATGAAATAGAAGTTTACAGAGGAGATAAGACAATGACATGGCGTCACTCTTATGAACTGTAGGACTGTATTATAAATATTTTCTGATTTAAATGCAGTTAAAGTCAGTCACTCTGTCAAAATTATAGCTGTTGATGTTTTGTGACAGTTCGTACTAGGTAATGGCTTCAACATGAAGGACCTGCGACTTTCAGGTGGTTGAATGTAAATAGATCTGCGAATTCCTAGCATATAAATTAGTATCATTCGTGTTTTTTTTTGAATGATTATGTGAATGGGTTCCTGAATTCCTAATATTTCAGCCTGTGGGTTACTATTTTCATTTTCTTCAGATCCTCAGCTGATACCCGTGTACATGTCAGTGCATGATTTTTTCAACGTCAGTACAATATTTAATTACTGCATCATGGCTTTAAAATTTGGTTTCAGAAATCGCAATTATGCTTACTTATAATTGCATGAAGATGTACGCTTACATAGGCATATTATACGTTGATGGTGAAAATCGTCCCGACTCTGTCCAAGGAAAAAACTATAAGTGATATTCGAATGTCAGGAACGTTCGCAACAACATTTAAAACGCATGGTTCTGTTACTAAAAATCAACCAGGAAATCGATTGCCTCTTTCAGGTCATCGGAGTAGATCATCCAGAAGAATGAGATCTATGAATTTTTACTCGGTATAGAGTAATAAATTTACATATGACCATTTTATGTGCTTATCAAAATTTTAAAGATGCCAGATGAGCTCTCGCATGAGTACCGATCTGAAGCGATCTGAAGCGCAGAAGAAACAGGGAAGAGAAGAACAAATCCTCAGAATTGGTGGGTCAAACATTTAATTTTCCTAGGCATTTTAAAGAAAATGTTCGACCCAACATTTTCGACAGTGAGGGAATGATTTCTTCTCAGTCAGTCAATCGGGAACCAGGAAAGTCTGAGCAATGTTGACATATTTGAGGGAAACTACAAGAGAGAATTGCAAGCTGCACTTCATGAACTTGTAATCTGATCAGAAGAAGCACAAGATGTTCGGCTGAAAGTAGGCCTACTGCATAAGTTGCGAGTGAGCCCACTCTGCAAGACTATATCGGTAGCCTAACATAAAAATCGAGCTACACATAGCACCGAGGAGCATTGAGATAATCAAAAGCCGCAATAGACCTAAGAAAATATTTTCTTTCAAGCTATCACCTCAGAGATTGTGTAGCACTGGCATTAAAATTGAAGAATATGTCCTATGCATATTTGTGCACAAAACCAAGGCGTGGGAGTTTCCTGAATCATTATTGATCTGATGAAATAAAGAAGAGCTTACCCATTGGTGTAGATGTCAAGCCTAAATTCTGAACCGAAGTAGCATATCGAAGCATTCATCCGCGAATAATTCCCAACCACTCTACCTTATACAGACTAAACCGAAATTCGACATCACAAATTTTGCCGAACATTCTATTGATTATGCAATTGACACAAGCAATGCGCATCCTCTTCCCCAGATGACAAACGAAGACCAGAGCAGATGCAATGGATGCAGATGAGCCTTCCATTGAGCATGAAACAAAAGGGTCTTCGTACAAAGCGATATCATTAAAAGTATCATGAACGTTCCTAGCAGCACCTTAGCCTCTGCAGCTTCCTAACATTTTAACTGGATGAGTTGCCCCTTGCAGTTGGAAAATATTTGGAAGATGCCCAGACTAGTCATGGTATGATAATTAGAACGGGAAAGAGTCAAATATTTCTAAGATTTTAATTATTATTTCTTATCTGGATGTGCAAAAAATTTCGATTACCATCCAGCAATCGTCTGCAGGCACAAAAGACTACGGTCAGGATTAGTCTAGAAGCGAGGAATTTGAAAATGCTACTTACAATGAGATGATGTGACATGATGCAAAACAGACATACTTAAGCCAACCTCCACATACTTCCACTACACCGCAAGTGGCAACTGATTTTCAGGCGAATGGATTTTGGATGTTGCTCAGATAGTTCCTACGACATCAAATTTCGTTTCATGACTTTTCCTATGACAGTTTCATCGAAAACTGAGTTTCAGGACCATCATGTGAGAATACTATTTTGGAAAGGAACCTTGTTTTGCCGAGTGGGAAAGGGCATACTAATGAAAAGCGTCAGAGGAATGTAGATTCAGAACACGTAACTGCATCAGTGATCACACGGACGGACCATTTAGAGCAGAGCACATTGAACGGTGTGACCTATTCGATGACATGATGAGATGGAGACATCTTAAGCACACTACATTTCAGAATGTGAACAATGTTCAGATGATTCCATATGTTATTACAGCGGTATTTGACCTTAGTAAGCAAGTTTTGACGTTTATGCCTGATAATGTTTGTGACTGATGCTTTGCGTGTCGTTTTCATTGAACTTTGACTCTCCATAAGTCTGGTGTAAATAATAAGCACTTTCATATTGGGCATTATGTAGATATTTTTAGTAACGTAACCGTAAATTTTTAAATAGGCCACACCTACTCATTTTTGGGTCAATTTTGATCAAATTAGTGCCATATTGCTCAGAAAAGTCAGCTTTACAAAATGAGCTGGTATTGAAAGCGATTTCAAATACTTCGATTTCATAGCCCTCCTCTATCAGTAATAAGTGAGAGTAATACATGGAAGACACAAACATATTTCTTTCAATAAGGATGAAAACCATGCATGTTTTGTAAAATACGATGTCGATGCCATAAGGAACCTTCTGTGACCTTATCAATTTTTTCTTCAATGCGTTTCTAGCATTACCGGTACCGATTTTTATAGGGTGACTTGGACAGAATAGAAATCTAAGCATTGTGCGAAAACTGCCACTTTCAAACGGTCTTTGAGCGATCGATCTTTGTGAAATATGATATTATGATACGCAAGCTAAAATTTCATGGCATTTCAGATTCTTGTAATATTTACTTTATCATTACAAACGTAAATTTTAGTTCAAATTCCCCACCAGCCTAAAATTGAACTTTTAAAAATGGTACCGCTACTCAACACATCCATAGTAATATAATAGGTATGTAATCTCCGCATAGTACACCTCAGAATTACCTAAATGATGCTTTGAATCTATTGCACTTGTGAAAATAATTGTTCAAAATATTGTAAAATGCCTGTCCGTAGTCACCCCACCGACATTGAGCAATATGGGGTGACTTTGGACAGTAGATATGTCGACATAACTGTAATTTACTATAATAACTAAAACAATGAAGCACTAATTCACTGATGCTGTTTTAAGACACACAGTAAAATGATAAACTGACCTTTGACATACTAGGCTTCCTACACTTGCAGTCAATTTACCGAAACATATCACGACTGAATCAGTGCAGTGACGATCCGATTCTAAGTAAAACAACATTGCCTCTAAGGGCAGGCTCATATCTCAGACAGCAAGCCAACTTTACAAAGGACCGATACTAGTCCTCGCATGTATTATGCTGGCATACTAGTGTACATGTGGCACATTCGCCGTTCAATGGGACTCTCCGATCTCATTCTCGTTCAACGGCAAGGAAGATGCACGAGAGACCTTCATGCGGAGGACACCGAACCTTTGGGAAGCGTACTGCACAAACACTGCCACCAGCGGGAAAGCAGAGCCTTCAAAATTGTGACTCAACGAAGCGACAGAGCGTGGAGTTGCTCTTATCTAAGGCTACAGTGGGTAACTCACGAAGAGCGATGAGGAACTGCCGTGCACACTTCTTCTAGGTGAACAGCAACACAATAAATTTCCAGTCTCTACAGACGTAGTCACTACGGGAGCGGATGCAAAGCAGTTGGCCTCCTTGCTTGGTTTCTTTATTCAGAAGGGATTGTCAGAAAAACGCTTTGTTTACCACAACGCGCGGATTTTGACTAGCACAAAAATGCCACCTTTTTGCGACGCGATCCAATTCTCTCCAAATTGATTAATTTTTGGGGTGGATGCACAAAATGGCCAAATGATAAAGGCGAGGGGAAGATCAATACTTTTCCAAAACATTTTTATCGGACCATCCTTATTATTTTATCACTTTTGTTGGACCATAAATGAAAGGATTTTCCTCTTGTTCAATTTCATCTATGAACAAGACCAAAAAATCAAAATTTTCGACAACAGTTTTTGAACCTTTTATCACCTGACTTAACCTATAATTTTTGGCATGGTTTCTTTTAAGGTCAACCTTTTACAATTGATTTCTAAAAAAATAATATAAGTCATCTGATTGTTCCTGCAAGATGGCTTCTATTTAACCTGAGACCGATACGTCATGCGGGAACTAGCGTAAGAGCTGGACTATCTGCAGACAACACTGCACTGCACGTCATTGCTGTATTATTTTCCCATTGTTCGCTCAGTATCTGGAGAACTGTAGTTGTCAGCAAATGACACGTCATGGGTAGTTGGAGCAGTGTAGCAGATTTGGCTCCGGGGCTCAATGAAAGGTTAAATTTCATCCTTATTATAACCACGGATACTTGGTCGGCTTATTAGCTGTTCTACCGGTATGTGCAATCACAGACATCAGAAGAATTGCGAGCACAGTATTTCATGTAGTTCTGAATGGGCTAAAAAGCTAAGATAGGTTTCGGTCGCCGTGTTTTACTTCAGAGATTTGTATTATTCGCGTGCATCACAAACTATTTATGCAGCTGTGAGCAATTTTAAAAATTGATTAACTTAGTCCATAAGATACCTACATTATATGTCAAAAGGTTAAGGAGAGTAATAAATAGTTGCAACGTGTCAGATGGAACAGTGAATCTGAGGATAAAGATTGTTTGGAAACCTACCACATCTAGATGAAGCTGCATCTGATTATATGTATAAAATGTGAAACAATTTTCAAATCACACTTCCTTTACTGAAAACTATTTATCAAAGTTGAAAACGACACAAGCAGATGCTTCGAATAACAAGTATGATAATGTAGAACAACGTTAACTGACTGATACGTACTGATCACAGTCGAAAATATTATTTACATGTAGTACGTGCATGTTATGTACCTAACTGTCAAAACTGTACGTGTATTAAATGCGCTAACCTTCCTCCTTGTTCTGTTATGGTGCCACCGATCGCAGTAATTATGTCCAGTATTTTGGTAACACTTCTCCAAAATGAGCGGCTTATCTGAAATCAAAAAAAATAGAATGCCAGAACAGTCACTATTAAAATATCAACACCAAAGATGAATACATTTTTACTGAGCTACTTGGCGCAGGCATGCACTTACTGTGGGCTGGGGTGGAAATAATGAGTAGGCCTACTTGTAAATCAAGTGGAACCTACACAAAAATGAGGTAAATAGAAAAGCATGGATGTAGAAACCACCACATGTCCATGAAAACAAGGATTTTAAGGAAATATTGTGAGTACTCTAATCCATATAGGCTACCTGCTCAGTGCGAGAACGAAGACAGGCCTAGTCTCCTCCCATTGTCTACTTGGTAGACAGGTAGCACGTGTTGTTAATGTGATTGACGCTAACTCATAAGCGATATTAGCAGCAAAAAATGAATGACGGTCTCATAAAAAAAGTTCTGCGATAACTAGAGAGTGTGAGGAGCTGTTAAGAAGTGGAACAAGCCCGAGCAACAGTTGCAACTTGGCAAGATCAAAGAGGATCTATGCTGACCATCTTAAGTAGACATCATTCTGAGTAATAAAATCCTTTCTTCATTAGGGAAAGTTTCGCCACACCACGAGAACAACTCGTCAGGGATAAGAATGAATGAGTGGGGACGAAGCACAAATTCAGATTTTAGGGGCATCAAATAGAAATAGGTAATAAGTAGCCTCACACACTAAATCGCTCTATTGAGGTCCTGCGGAATTCCATTAAGAAGGCTCAATGCACGAGCGTGCCCCCTTCATCCGCGATCTCTGCCATTATAAACTAAATTTCTTTGCCGGATTACTTTTTGATTTGCTTCCTAGCTTTTTAACGACCAAGATATGGACAATTTGATCATAAATACAAATATGTTTACAAAATGTCTGAGACCGGTTGCGCAATGACGGCCACGCTATTAGTAAATGACGGTGTTGATGTTGCGGCCACTGTGTCCCATTCCTCGAAACTATATACATTCGCAAATGGTTGATAGAATATAGCATCCATCCATATAGGCCTAGCACTTTATGTCATTACAATCGTGATCAGAGGGTGACTTGGCACATGGATGCAAGAGTTGGAATAAGGGGTGGTAAGACGGCAAAGGGTGGAATGAGTTGACAGCTGCCTACTCCTCTTTTCTCACCTTTGTTATTTCCGCCAAATAGTAAAGTTGAAATAATTTTCATTTCACTTGATGACATGTGTGACTCATTGGTTATTATTTGATCCACTTAAAATTTTCTTAAGCGGTTAACCGAAACAATTAAGAAGAATAGCCTAGTTATTGGGCAATTAATTTTTTGAAACTGCAATTCAAATCCTCGTTTAGCATGACACAATCCATCACCCCTTCAGTTGTGTTCTTTGGTGTCGGACGTAATTTATGCAGAAAGCTTGCTTTGCGCAAGTTTTTCTTACAATGAACTATATACTCTTTGCATCACATCATATGTCAACTCTCTCCATCCTCGCAATTGCCAACTCTCCCTAAACCCTACCCCGAGAGAATTTTAAGCTTCATGTGACATATGCTATGGTGGGATGGGGTATTTTGGGTCTAAATTCTCGAGATCGTTTTTTTGTTTAGAGATTCATATTTTTTAATGAACAGATGCTTGAGATTCCGTTTTTCTCTCAAATGTGCACCTTGGGTGTGTAGGCCTACTTCAAAAATATTTTGATTGATAGAGAATATATCGTCGTCTACCCTATTCAGAGATCTGGATTTGAATGGTGAAGAATAGACCCAATTTACCCCGTGCATGTGGTAATTTGGGTTCATTTTGATTTTTCTGTCATTCAGAAAGTCGCATTCAGATATTATGTTCCGTAATGATTCACCCATCTATCTTAGATAAGATGCTCATGTTATTCTACAATCAGCGCTTAGAAGATGTCACATTATCCTGATTCAAAGTGCACTTAAAGTGAGATCATATTTTTGATGCATTAGTTCGTCATATGAAACTTCTGATTACCGGTACACATGTCATGAAACTTGTACCATTAAATAAGGATTCGAATTTCTCCAGCGATTTGGATTAGTCTATGGACCCTACATATTAGGGCTTACCAATTCGCTCAAATATTAAGTTGGAAATACTTAAAAGATACTTAAAAATACTTAAAATAGATTTAGAAATACTTAAAAGATTTAGCACATCTAGTTTGTCGAACTGTCTTTGTCGTCTCTAAAGAGAAGTTCGTCACTAGTAGGCCTACTTTTTTCAACAGTACATTTTTCTCTTAAGATAAACCCATCTCACTCCTTTACTATGAGGGGCAAATTTGAACTAATGTGATGTAAAGTCACGTCAGTGCATTAGTTATCATCAATTAAAATTGCAGATTGATGGGTGAGATACTCACAGTTCCAGAAAAAAATATGTAAAAAAAGACCCTAATTATCCCGTAGACCCTTGAAATTACCCCATCCTACCCTACCAATATGTATCTCATGTAGTAATCGTGCCATAGCGCCGCGGACATGAAATTCTCCCTCTGGTAGAAACTTAGTCAAATCTATTCAGATAATAAGAAGAGAGCATAAGACAACACCTCTAGAAAATCATATATAATATATGGCTATCTAAAGGCGCTGTTGGACGTAAAAAATTTTTAAAGCAAAAATTTAAAATTCACGAAGTCTAGCATAAAAATTTTCTTTGATGAGGATTCACAAGCAAAGAATCCCTTATATAATTAGAGCTTACATCCCTAGACTACACAATGAATAGCCTATGTCGTCGAATGTTCATTTATATACACCAATTTCATTCACGCAGATTTCATCGCTAGAACATTTTACAATAGATTTTCGAAAAAAATGAAACAAATCGGATCTACTGACTTCAGAGCGGCTTGATTTTTTGTGTTTGATCCTTTTTGACAATCACGATAGGCATTTTTCGTGCTACACACACATACACAGCTAAAAGAAATTGTCTGTCAGTTCAATCTGCTCAATCAACACATACTTCAGCAAAATGTCAGAATTACCACAAAAAATGACAGCCGGGTGCATGCAGAAATTCATTATTAGAAAATGTGAAGTGGAAGGTGTTTGCGAGACATCATATTTGTCTGTGTATAAGATTTCTTCAGGATGTGAGAATCTTCTTCAAGATCGACATGGAAGTAGCTACAAAACTTTTATGTGCTCAACATTTTGATGCAAAGACTAGTGTTATCTATGAGAATTATTAGATAAACGTTCACCCAGTGCCATGAAGTCTTCAGGGGTTTCAACATGATCAACAAAACCGCTACGTCTGGTAGACACAATAAGTTTACAACGCCAGTGCTTCAAGTATCAGAAAATACTTACACCGACAAATATACTTTAGTGGCAACGAATCCGTCAACTTCAGGTATAGCTTATCAGACGCCACGAACAGACAGAAATATTTTCGAAACTTTGGTAAATATTGTTGAATAATGGCAGCAGGCGGCCAATGCGTACAGATAGATAATATAGCACACATTAACAAAGCATTGAGCCTAGCCAAATATCTTTGAGTAGAGACAAGTATTGCGAAATCATATCCCTCACGAGCTCCTTATCCATAATGTGTGAGTTTATGAGAGAAATAAACTGCGCCACGAAATATGAGGACATGTAGCACCGTAAAAATTTATGCGACTATAATTCGTCGAAGCATATTTCAACCATAGCAACTCAAAAATCTCATGACAGGTAGGTCAGTTAGACCACTGTTTCCATATATGTGGCATTAAGGAGCCCACAGACATCGAACGTCAACAACCTTCATGCTTTAATGTTCGATGTCTATGGACGTGCCCAATGATACAAAGCTAGCGCGATTATTAATTGATGAATAGATGGAAGAAGATTGTAGTAGACTTGAATGGATGCTTGATGTCTTTCTATGTGTACAGTGATGTCAAGAAGAAAGAATCTCTCTATTGGTCTGCTGTTCAATTTCGATCTAATATTAGACTATGAGCAAGAATCCAGATAACAAATGTACAAGTGATCTGGAAATGTGATCTAAATGTGGGCAGTGTTCTTAGTAGCAACAATGAACTCAGTCATATGAAATTGGATATCTGCATATTCATCATAATGGCAAGATTAGATCACATAGAGCAACATAAACAGTTTATCAATTGTTTTGCGAATGATTATTTTTTGAAATTCCGGTATTGTCATCATGAAGGAACGAAAGCACGTGGTCTTCTTATAAAATAGAGATAAGACTCAATAAGGCTGATGAGCCAGAGAATCTGGGGGGGGGGTGTGCTTTTTTTCCTCATAATTTGATGCAGGTAGGTAAGTTACATTCAACAGAATTGTAGCCTACAAAATACTATTTTTAAACACAGGAGTTGAGCAGCATGACTGCATTGCACGTATGCCTTTCCGTCAAGATGGCAGATAAGGGCATCTCCATATTACAGATATATGGTGAGGGAGCAGCTGCATAATTATCGATAGACCTATGCAGCGGTGGCGGAACGAAAAATATAGTGGGGGAGGGCTGTATCCAAGTCAGTTTCATCCAATTTCTAGTCGCTCTGCTTCCCCTTCTGCTTCCAGTTCTCTCTTTCAAATGTATAGAATAACAATAGACTAAATACCTAAACAATATTCATGTCAGTGCGTGTGCATGAAGTATGATGTTGGTGTAAAAAATCAATGTTTTACTTATTTAAGTAGTATCATTCATGTTAATTTTGTAAAGGCTGCTATATCGTATGAGTCATACCAATTAGAATAGCATTGATCGGAATTAATTGATGAACCCAATAAGCTACTAAGAATAAATACGCAGAATGATGTTTCAAATAAATTTAAGTTTTATTTCTCATACGATGATGAGAATAATCCCAGCAGCCTCCAACAGAATTTTATAACATAGAATTTCCCACCTTCCCATACCGCTGGTGTCCACGTTGGACCCCAACTAGTTTTCGAAGCAATTCTAAACATCAAATGCTTTCACACTATCCTCCGACAATCAATGTCTTTGCTACCAACACAGTTATCCTAATTGCTCATAGTCTTTAAAGTTCGGGTTCTGAATTATCACTCAGTTTTGGCAATATCAAAAAATCAAAACTTTCGAATCAAAACAATGAATAGCCTATGTCGTCGAATGTTCATTTATATACACCAATTTCATTCACGCAGATTTCATCGCTAGAACATTTTACAATAGATTTTCGAAAAAAATGAAACAAATCGGATCTACTGACTTCAGAGCGGCTTGATTTTTTGTGTTTGATCCTTTTTGACAATCACGATAGGCATTTTTCGTGCTACACACACATACACAGCTAAAAGAAATTGTCTGTCAGTTCAATCTGCTCAATCAACACATACTTCAGCAAAATGTCAGAATTACCACAAAAAATGACAGCCGGGTGCATGCAGAAATTCATTATTAGAAAATGTGAAGTGGAAGGTGTTTGCGAGACATCATATTTGTCTGTGTATAAGATTTCTTCAGGATGTGAGAATCTTCTTCAAGATCGACATGGAAGTAGCTACAAAACTTTTATGTGCTCAACATTTTGATGCAAAGACTAGTGTTATCTATGAGAATTATTAGATAAACGTTCACCCAGTGCCATGAAGTCTTCAGGGGTTTCAACATGATCAA
The DNA here is from genome assembly GCA_907163375.1 of Prostheceraeus crozeri. Classification (NCBI taxonomy): domain Eukaryota; kingdom Metazoa; phylum Platyhelminthes; order Polycladida; family Euryleptidae; genus Prostheceraeus; species Prostheceraeus crozeri. Next base: position 741,991 of record CAJQUW010008068.1, on the reverse strand, counting down.
CAAAACCGCTACGTCTGGTAGACACAATAAGTTTACAACGCCAGTGCTTCAAGTATCAGAAAATACTTACACCGACAAATATACTTTAGTGGCAACGAATCCGTCAACTTCAGGTATAGCTTATCAGACGCCACGAACAGACAGAAATATTTTCGAAACTTTGGTAAATATTGTTGAATAATGGCAGCAGGCGGCCAATGCGTACAGATAGATAATATAGCACACATTAACAAAGCATTGAGCCTAGCCAAATATCTTTGAGTAGAGACAAGTATTGCGAAATCATATCCCTCACGAGCTCCTTATCCATAATGTGTGAGTTTATGAGAGAAATAAACTGCGCCACGAAATATGAGGACATGTAGCACCGTAAAAATTTATGCGACTATAATTCGTCGAAGCATATTTCAACCATAGCAACTCAAAAATCTCATGACAGGTAGGTCAGTTAGACCACTGTTTCCATATATGTGGCATTAAGGAGCCCACAGACATCGAACGTCAACAACCTTCATGCTTTAATGTTCGATGTCTATGGACGTGCCCAATGATACAAAGCTAGCGCGATTATTAATTGATGAATAGATGGAAGAAGATTGTAGTAGACTTGAATGGATGCTTGATGTCTTTCTATGTGTACAGTGATGTCAAGAAGAAAGAATCTCTCTATTGGTCTGCTGTTCAATTTCGATCTAATATTAGACTATGAGCAAGAATCCAGATAACAAATGTACAAGTGATCTGGAAATGTGATCTAAATGTGGGCAGTGTTCTTAGTAGCAACAATGAACTCAGTCATATGAAATTGGATATCTGCATATTCATCATAATGGCAAGATTAGATCACATAGAGCAACATAAACAGTTTATCAATTGTTTTGCGAATGATTATTTTTTGAAATTCCGGTATTGTCATCATGAAGGAACGAAAGCACGTGGTCTTCTTATAAAATAGAGATAAGACTCAATAAGGCTGATGAGCCAGAGAATCTGGGGGGGGGGGTGTGCTTTTTTTCCTCATAATTTGATGCAGGTAGGTAAGTTACATTCAACAGAATTGTAGCCTACAAAATACTATTTTTAAACACAGGAGTTGAGCAGCATGACTGCATTGCACGTATGCCTTTCCGTCAAGATGGCAGATAAGGGCATCTCCATATTACAGATATATGGTGAGGGAGCAGCTGCATAATTATCGATAGACCTATGCAGCGGTGGCGGAACGAAAAATATAGTGGGGGAGGGCTGTATCCAAGTCAGTTTCATCCAATTTCTAGTCGCTCTGCTTCCCCTTCTGCTTCCAGTTCTCTCTTTCAAATGTATAGAATAACAATAGACTAAATACCTAAACAATATTCATGTCAGTGCGTGTGCATGAAGTATGATGTTGGTGTAAAAAATCAATGTTTTACTTATTTAAGTAGTATCATTCATGTTAATTTTGTAAAGGCTGCTATATCGTATGAGTCATACCAATTAGAATAGCATTGATCGGAATTAATTGATGAACCCAATAAGCTACTAAGAATAAATACGCAGAATGATGTTTCAAATAAATTTAAGTTTTATTTCTCATACGATGATGAGAATAATCCCAGCAGCCTCCAACAGAATTTTATAACATAGAATTTCCCACCTTCCCATACCGCTGGTGTCCACGTTGGACCCCAACTAGTTTTCGAAGCAATTCTAAACATCAAATGCTTTCACACTATCCTCCGACAATCAATGTCTTTGCTACCAACACAGTTATCCTAATTGCTCATAGTCTTTAAAGTTCGGGTTCTGAATTATCACTCAGTTTTGGCAATATCAAAAAATCAAAACTTTCGAATCAAAACAATGAATAGCCTATGTCGTCGAATGTTCATTTATATACACCAATTTCATTCACGCAGATTTCATCGCTAGAACATTTTACAATAGATTTTCGAAAAAAATGAAACAAATCGGATCTACTGACTTCAGAGCGGCTTGATTTTTTGTGTTTGATCCTTTTTGACAATCACGATAGGCATTTTTCGTGCTACACACACATACACAGCTAAAAGAAATTGTCTGTCAGTTCAATCTGCTCAATCAACACATACTTCAGCAAAATGTCAGAATTACCACAAAAAATGACAGCCGGGTGCATGCAGAAATTCATTATTAGAAAATGTGAAGTGGAAGGTGTTTGCGAGACATCATATTTGTCTGTGTATAAGATTTCTTCAGGATGTGAGAATCTTCTTCAAGATCGACATGGAAGTAGCTACAAAACTTTTATGTGCTCAACATTTTGATGCAAAGACTAGTGTTATCTATGAGAATTATTAGATAAACGTTCACCCAGTGCCATGAAGTCTTCAGGGGTTTCAACATGATCAACAAAACCGCTACGTCTGGTAGACACAATAAGTTTACAACGCCAGTGCTTCAAGTATCAGAAAATACTTACACCGACAAATATACTTTAGTGGCAACGAATCCGTCAACTTCAGGTATAGCTTATCAGACGCCACGAACAGACAGAAATATTTTCGAAACTTTGGTAAATATTGTTGAATAATGGCAGCAGGCGGCCAATGCGTACAGATAGATAATATAGCACACATTAACAAAGCATTGAGCCTAGCCAAATATCTTTGAGTAGAGACAAGTATTGCGAAATCATATCCCTCACGAGCTCCTTATCCATAATGTGTGAGTTTATGAGAGAAATAAACTGCGCCACGAAATATGAGGACATGTAGCACCGTAAAAATTTATGCGACTATAATTCGTCGAAGCATATTTCAACCATAGCAACTCAAAAATCTCATGACAGGTAGGTCAGTTAGACCACTGTTTCCATATATGTGGCATTAAGGAGCCCACAGACATCGAACGTCAACAACCTTCATGCTTTAATGTTCGATGTCTATGGACGTGCCCAATGATACAAAGCTAGCGCGATTATTAATTGATGAATAGATGGAAGAAGATTGTAGTAGACTTGAATGGATGCTTGATGTCTTTCTATGTGTACAGTGATGTCAAGAAGAAAGAATCTCTCTATTGGTCTGCTGTTCAATTTCGATCTAATATTAGACTATGAGCAAGAATCCAGATAACAAATGTACAAGTGATCTGGAAATGTGATCTAAATGTGGGCAGTGTTCTTAGTAGCAACAATGAACTCAGTCATATGAAATTGGATATCTGCATATTCATCATAATGGCAAGATTAGATCACATAGAGCAACATAAACAGTTTATCAATTGTTTTGCGAATGATTATTTTTTGAAATTCCGGTATTGTCATCATGAAGGAACGAAAGCACGTGGTCTTCTTATAAAATAGAGATAAGACTCAATAAGGCTGATGAGCCAGAGAATCTGGGGGGGGGGGGTGTGCTTTTTTTCCTCATAATTTGATGCAGGTAGGTAAGTTACATTCAACAGAATTGTAGCCTACAAAATACTATTTTTAAACACAGGAGTTGAGCAGCATGACTGCATTGCACGTATGCCTTTCCGTCAAGATGGCAGATAAGGGCATCTCCATATTACAGATATATGGTGAGGGAGCAGCTGCATAATTATCGATAGACCTATGCAGCGGTGGCGGAACGAAAAATATAGTGGGGGAGGGCTGTATCCAAGTCAGTTTCATCCAATTTCTAGTCGCTCTGCTTCCCCTTCTGCTTCCAGTTCTCTCTTTCAAATGTATAGAATAACAATAGACTAAATACCTAAACAATATTCATGTCAGTGCGTGTGCATGAAGTATGATGTTGGTGTAAAAAATCAATGTTTTACTTATTTAAGTAGTATCATTCATGTTAATTTTGTAAAGGCTGCTATATCGTATGAGTCATACCAATTAGAATAGCATTGATCGGAATTAATTGATGAACCCAATAAGCTACTAAGAATAAATACGCAGAATGATGTTTCAAATAAATTTAAGTTTTATTTCTCATACGATGATGAGAATAATCCCAGCAGCCTCCAACAGAATTTTATAACATAGAATTTCCCACCTTCCCATACCGCTGGTGTCCACGTTGGACCCCAACTAGTTTTCGAAGCAATTCTAAACATCAAATGCTTTCACACTATCCTCCGACAATCAATGTCTTTGCTACCAACACAGTTATCCTAATTGCTCATAGTCTTTAAAGTTCGGGTTCTGAATTATCACTCAGTTTTGGCAATATCAAAAAATCAAAACTTTCACGCATGAGGTCCAGGTTGAAACTTAGTCGAAATTATTCATGATAATGACATAGAAAATGTAAAAAAATGTTGTGGTGATGTTGACTATTTCAAGCAACAAATTCTTGCTTCATTTGCTCTATTTGGATCATTATATGGAACATTTCATTGACATGAAGGCCCTATAAGCATCATCGTAGCCTAGCAAATAGGCTTATGTTTGCACTATTTAGATCAGGTGTGATCATGCTCTCCTTTCGAGACTATATTTATGTATGACTGCCTGAGTATTGGCACTGTATGCATTATCTTCATGCAGTGCATCATTTTTCAAAATCCCATTGTCCAATTTGAATATCCAGCAAAGATGGTAGGCTGCCAAAACATACCTTGCCTTTGCATGTATAAACATATGCAATGAAGTTCTTCATGACGAAGATGATACATTCACGTTGAATTCCTTCGTCAATCGAAGTGTCTGCGGTGCATGTCGGCGATAGCGAGGGGCTTGTGTAATCATGACCGCCAATGAGATTTCTGCTAATTTGTCATGACCCTCTTTATCTTAATTTTCGATCTTGATTTTAAAACATTGTACGTCTGCTTTATTAATTTTCAGTAAATTATACTGTTTTCAGACAATGAGGCCAGTTGCTTTTATGTGCTTTCTTAGTTTGCTGCCGCGCTTTTCTAGGAAGCCGCGCTTCTCCAGATCCTCTGGTGGATGGGGAGAGCTGCTTTGAAATTGTCCGGACGGAATGTGTATACTCAGCCGAGGAAGTCTGGATCCCTGGCATTAGGACGGGCGCTTCGTTTTCTCATGCGACTCACACCGTTGATGTGAGGTTGATAAGATTGATCGGTCCTCGCCTGTCTCAATGGGCGAGTGGTCTCTGTAGATTGTTCAGCAGGGTCAGACATCTCACGCCTTGTGCGTTCATGTGTAGTGCATGGCTGATTAGGACTCAGATAACACGGTCTGAAATATGAAATGCTACGTGACTAATGTAGATACATCGCGGACAAATGGATTGAAGACAGGGAGATGACAAGATACCGATACCTGACTTCTACAGGGTGGCGCACGTAAACCGCCGGATTTAAACTTTTATTACTCGTCAAATAATCATCCGATCGTCATGAAATTTCGACTCATGCTAGTTTGGAATATAGGATTTATGATGATTATACCTGTTGTACTGAGAATTGTCAGAAAATTCTGATTCTATTGACCGAATGACGTGTAGTAAAATTGACATACAAACAATGTATCTTAATTAACATGTAAAATTTAATGATAAACTTTTCCCTTTATTTCCCCCACGTCTTTATCAATAATGACCAAAACGAGTTAAGGTAAATGTCATAGAAAACATTTATTAAATGAAAAACATAAGAAAGAAGTCTTAGTAGTCATTGAACTATAACGTGTCCTCCTCCATTCTCGAGGACGGATTCAGTCGCTTTTGGTAGACCAGAGCAGTTTCTCGACACATCTCAGTTGTCACTTCTTGAAATGCTTGTATGATGCGGTCCTTCAGGTCTTGCATGGATGTTGGCCGTGTATGGTAAAACTTGGACTTGACAAAACCGCACAAGAAATAATCGCAAGGCGTCAGGTCAGGTGAACGCGGTGGCCAAGGCATGTTAGGAGATCCACGTCCCATCCATCTGTTAGGCATCTTCTTGTTCAACCACTCACGCACAGGAAGTCCCCAGTGTGGAGGTGCACCATCCTGCATGAATATGATGCTCCTGCCTCTTCTGTCCGACTGTACCGCTGGCCAAAATTTCTCCTGTATCATCTTGAGATACCGATCCTTGTTGACGGAGGTGTCGAAGAAGAACGGTCCGTAGATACCTGATTGGCTGATTGCCGCCCAGACGATGGTGCGTGCAGTGCTGCCACTCCTGCGTAAATTTACGCAGTGCGTGAAAAAAAATATTTCTGCGTGAAATGCGTGGGATTTTGAAGAGGTGCGTGAAGGGAAATATGGATAATACTTATACATATGATCTGTAAAGGAATATGATATAATTTTGTATCGTATCATGAATTTTCCATGGTTTCCTATTTTCCATAAGAATATACATACAGTAGCCCCTACAATTATTTAAAACTAAGTTTTCTGCTTCCAGTATTGTTTTTTGGTCCAATGGCTGATTGTGGTGGTGGGTAGCATGGATAATGAACATTGTATGTTGTGTTGCGATCGTTACGACATTGCGTTGATATTGATACATTTGGACCTGTTGTTCATGCAATCCGTTCTTCCTCTTTTGAACAAATTTGAAAAAGTTTATCAAAGAAATTCTGTTCTTGTTCATAAAATGTATTCTGACGTTCGCGAACTGTTTGTAAATGTTCTTTTATGTTTTTTGAAGAAAGAATTTGTTGATGAAAAGACAATAAGATTGAAGAAAATTTCATTTGATCGAGATTCACAACTTCCAGATTCTGCCATATTTATCGGTGAAGACACCGGAAAGAAACTGGATTCTGTTAGTGAATCAGTGCGCACTGAATTTTTCAACCGTGTCCGAAAGTTTTATTGTACTTTGTCCAGTAAACTTCAAGGCTATTTACCGCTGGCCGACAAGCGAGTGAGGCAACTTCGTCTTCTGGATCCTGCTCTTCGGAAAACCGAAGATGAAACAGCAGTTGTTTCCATTGCCAAAGAAATGAAGTACAGTAGTGAAGATGTCAATCCTTGATAACGGAGTGGCGTCAATATGGGATTTCACGCGCAGTTGAAGAACTGAACGATATAGTTCAGCACTGGCTTCATGTCGGGAGTCTGAAATCGACTGCCATCGGTGACTGCAACACTTCGCAACAAGTCTATCCGATTCTCACACGATTGTCCACCTCCGTTTTGTCAATACCTCACGGAAATGCTGCGGTAGAACGAGCTTTTAGTTGTCTGTCAGATACAGTTACTAAAAAGCGAAACTGTTTGAATGAAATCTCAGTGAACTCATGCTTGGTTATCAGTGGCTATCTGCGGGCTTCGAACTACTGTTGTTACAATTTTCCTTTGAGTGAAGACCTGGTCCAAATGGGCTTCAATGCTCATGCATCATACCAGAAGAGGCTGAAACAGGAGAAAGAGGCCGACAAGAAAAAATCGGAACAAGCAGCGCGGAAGAGGAAATTGGAGGAAGAAATGGAAAGATCGAAAGAGCAGATGGCATTGTTGAACAAGCAAAAGCAAATAGCTTCACATAAAAGCGAACTCCAAGAAGAAGAATCATCTGCCTTATTGATGATAGCTGAGTATCAAAGGAAACTGTCGCTTATTCAGATGAAACGCAAGAAGATTGAAAAAGACGAAAAGAAATTGACAGCGGAACAGACAAAATCAAAACAAAGAATCATAAAGAAAGCAATTGAACAGTTTGCCAAAAACTAACAGTACCCGGTTTTTTTACATTTTCTCAAATATTGTTATCTTCAAAGTTTTTTAGTTGAATTATACAGTATATTTTGTACAGTGTGTAGTAGTAGCATGTACATGCATTGTCAGTACGTATAATCAGTAGGTACTCTTGTTGTATTTTGTATTCGAAAGTTTGGACATTTTTATAGAAACTAGTAGAGATGAGCATAATTCGTTTGAGCTTATTTTTAATCGAATAATTTCATTTGTGAGCATTTTATGTACACTAGAGCTGCCTAGCTCTTTGAGTTTGTTTTTTTACTATTATGGTCTTTTGATAGATATATTCTGTTGTTATATTTTGTTTTTACGAGTCTTGCGTTTGTTAAGTCTTTTGATAGATACTCTCTACCGATATTTGTTGTTTTCAAAATACATGTATTGAATGGAAAGCATTTGTTTTTCGTTGGATTGCCCAGCTGCAATATCTAATGTATGATTGATGTAGATTTAAAATGCGGAGCTAATCGTCTGAAGGAAGCAAGAGAATAAGTACAGAAAAAAATAGATTGTGCACTCTTTAGACTTACTACCGTACATGTACTTACATAACACATTCTCAACGCATGTTGAAGCATAATTTGACCGTATCAAGACGAAACGTTGTAAGCACCATGTGACGATTTTTCAGGAGAGTCGAAATAAAATCAAAAATTTTATTGTTCTTTATGGTCTTTATAGCTTCTTGTTCCTTTACGCTCCTCACCTTCATGCTTCAAAGGGTTTGAACACAGAAATTAGGGTACGTGACAGCTCGACAATACGCATTCCGAATATACAAAAGTCTCATTTTCGCAAAAATGTCGGTGACAACGTTTCGTCCTTGTCCGGTCAAATTGAAGCAGTTTCACAGATAGTAATTTAAGATCAAATTTATCAGAACATAACCACCACACAGCCTACACATACGGTTACATGTAGTTGTGATGAGTCAAAACAAAATTGAAAGGAAAAGTTGAACTTGTAAACCTTGTCTTGTAAAGTAGATGTAGCGCTGAATGTAACTGTTTAATACGCCTGCGTGAAAAAAATTCACCTGCGTGGGATTTTCTAAATATCAGAGTGGCAGCACTGGGTGCGTGGCGAGTGCATAGACTCTTGCTTGATCCAGTGAGGGTTCTGGTTGGCCCAATAACGACAATTGTGGCGATTCACACTACCATCCAGATGGAAGTGAGCTTCATCGGACCAGGTTAGTTCCACTAAATGGCTCGGGTTGGCTTGGATGCGCTGTAGCTCCTGTTCTGCGAACTCCATTCGGTTTTCCAGATCTTCTTCCTGTAATCGCTGCACCACCTGGACCTTGTACGGATGCCATCCATAGTCATGGAGGATGCGCTGGATATTGCGGCGACTCACTTGAAGAGCATTAGATGCACGACCGGTAGACGTGTTTGGGTCCTCCTCGAAGTGCTGCACAACTCATTCCACATTCTGCTCCGTTCGTTCAGAAGATGACCGTTCCCGATGGACAGTCACCACACTACCACTGGTCAACAGGTTTGTGTGCCACCGCTTTATGGTACAGGCATCCGTTGCTCTCGCGTTCTTTCCATACTCTGAATGATAAAGCCTTTGTACCTCCACTGGATTCTTGAGCCATTCGTACCAAACCGCGCATTTTGCTCGTTCTGCAACCGAATAATCATCCATTCTTCTATGTTCGATTATTTTCAGATAGTGATTTAATCGTCGAATGGTACCTGTATTTTATATGACATGGAAGTAACTGAACAATATGCACTTCAAGACTGCGCACAATTCGTTGTGCAGAATACGATTCATGTTAAGTTAATTAACTTGATCTAGATTTTCGATGTCAACAAAATGAGTACCGGTACATGTCATTCGGTCAATAGAATCAGAATTTTCTGACAATTCTCAGTACAACAGGTATAATCATCATAAATCCTATACTCCAAACTAGTATGAGTCGAAATTTCATGACGATCGGATGAATATTTGAGGAGTAATAAAAGTTTAAAATCCGGCGGTTTACGTGCCCCACCCTGTAAATTTATTGGACATGCTGCTACTTCTGATTTGCACAAAGCTCTTCAGGGATTTGTCAATGACCTGGACAATTCTAAACTCCTGAAGGTGGTAATGGATGGTCCAAATGTGAATATCGCAACATATCATCTGCTGAAGAATCTCGTTAACATGATGATGCACAAATTTTGGACATTGGAAGTTGCTCACTACACATCACCGACGGAACTCCGCGAGCTGGAGACAAATATATTAAAAGAAATGGTTTAACGTCACAACTCACCATGTTCACATTGAGGTGATGAAATTCTTGCGAAGTTGTTGGGAAGTTTTCGAAGATCTTACGTCTCGTTGAGGGGATTATTGACGTTTCACAATGACCCACATGTACGACACAAATAATGTGCGAATCGATGGGTTGAGAACGTAGCAGTTGTGGAAGTGATCATCGAACAATTGTTAAACTTTCGAGCATATGTCGAAAATATCAAGCAGCAACCTGACTCGTCGTCCTACAAGAACATAAAGGAAATTCTGAATGATCCTCAACTGAAAGCCAAATTGTGTCTTTTCGTCACGATAACCTAGGAATTTCAGGTTTTCTTGAAGAAATTTCAACTGGACAAGCCCATTGTTCTATTCCTATCTGAAGCCCTAGAGAGCAAAATAAATTTGCTGTCGAAGCTGTTTATCAAGTCATGTATTATGAAAGCATGTCAACAGTTCGAAAAAATGAAGCTTCCCATGGCTGAAAATATTTTTTACAATTTACAACTGAAATCAATTGACATCGGTTTTGCAGCGATATCAGCCTTAAGATCGGCAGGATGAGCGGATACATGTGATAAAATGTGAATGAAATATTAGAAACAACAGGAGCCGAGGTGACTTCCAATGTCCTACATTTCGAAAAATAAGAATAAAAACATAGTACTTAAGAGCAAATGGAAGTGGTGCCTAATTTTACTAAGTTCCTGCAAGAAATAAAACAAAGACACTAAGAGACAAATCATTCATATTCGACAAGCGACCAGTACAAATTCATAAAGAGAGAGAGTTTTATCTGCTTCAGATAAGTAGATCTGCAAAGCTTCAAATGAACGAACGCTTTTTGTTGCAATTTTTAGGTTTTCATGCATAATTTCCCGTGAAATATGACATGGTGTTGGGGAGGCTGGGGTGACTTGGCAGTCTTTTCTTCAAATGCCCATCCCGGCCAAACGACTAAATATTTCAGAATTCCTTTAGTGCGGGTTGACGGAGAGGAGTGTTAGGAACATTTTTGCTTCAGATAGTTTTGCCGTAAATTATTCTTGTCCTCGAAAAATTCAATTACAAAAAAGTTCTAAAACTGCCAAGTCACCCCACTATTGGGGTGACTTGGCAGTAGGGTTGGGGTGACTTGCCAGTATCATGAAACATCAACAAACTTTTTGTATTATAATGATCTAGGCTTGCATTATCATCGCTGCTACAAACACCGCCAAATTAGTTGCAAAACACAATCTTGGCAATTCATATAAATTGCGATAATTCATGTTGCAACGAATCAACAAATAAGGGTTGGTTTGACGTACCTAGATGTTTCTGAGTCATTTTCCAATGCATAGGCTAGGTGTTAAGATGTGAACTTGTATTAAAAGGTGAGTCACTAACACATCACTGCCATCAGTTGTGATATGTTGCAGACTACAAGAGTCAATCAACTACTAAGGACACAAAAAATGATGCTGCCATGTCACCCCAACCTAAGCAGGCCTACGGTTAAATCCTCAGCTCCGGCTAGAATGTTTTACATTATTAGAGGTCATGTGTTCTGACCTAATTATAATGTCTTCAACATAGATTTATCTGAAATCTGTCACAAGGCGCGGTGGCTCATCGAATTACGTATTTTCAAAAGTTGCATTTCTACATTTTAAGTAGGCAGATAGGCCTGATTTTTTGCTCTGAAAAAGTAGAAAGAAGTACGAAGCAATCTTTCTCTACAGTATTATCATTTCAGAGCTACTTTAAAAAGTAATAGGGATTTCGAATTTTGAAGCATATTATTTGCAATACCAATACTGCCATGTCACCCCAACCCCAGTAAGGTAAAAAAATCAGCTCAATTATGATCTGAATGTTTTTATACTGTAGGAGTTCATGCACCATGACCCAAGTAAAATATCTTTAATAATGGTTTATGTCAAATCTATCACAGGACGAGAGTGTCCCAAAAGTTGCGTATTTCCGAAAGTTACGATTTTTGCAAGTAAAATAGTTTTTTGCTCCTAAAGAAAGTACAAGTACAAATAATCCGCAGGTATCTTGCTCCAGCATCTTTATTTTAGAGCTACTTCAAAATGTATATTTCGGATATTTAATTTATGAAGCCTATTAAGTGCAGGACCCCCACTGCCATGTCACCCCAACTGCCAAGTCACCACAGCTTCCCCTACTTCAATGTCATGCTCAAGGCCAAAATGAAATGTTATTGCCAAAATTATCACTCATTCCTAGGTGTCCTTCAATTATCGTGCTAATCAATCTGTATGTCTCTCCTAAATAAATCCTTTTGTAGTGTTCACAGGTAACTACACTGCTGCACGTATTAGAAACTCTCCATTTCATCTATTTGAACGTCTAACACAGGCACATTCTTGATATTCTTGCCACCATTGACGCACAATTTCACTTTGCTTTGAATACACGTTATCTTAAACAAATTGCTTAATTCTCGTTCATGAAGTTTATTTATGAAAGGAACTTTTAGGAAAGAAAGCCTTACTATCTTTTATCGTCTTAGCGATAGTCATAGCGATTAGTATCTAGCGCCCTGGATATGTCATTCTATTTCTATGATATCCTAAACCTTCTAATTCACTGTGATTCTAGTGGAAGGTCTTCTGCAACAAAGCACATCTGCCTTCAAAGTTAAACGCTTTAAAAAATATTCGACTTTTTAAAGCTATTGAAATTTTGAAATTTTATGGGGCTCCTGTAGGTCCCAATGTATTTTAGTTGAATTTCTGGTTAAGGTAATTAAGCTAGTTGCAATTAATTAAGTTAGCACTGAAGGTAGTAAAACAATTGTAGTAAACAAAAGGAATAAAGCAATAAAAGTATTGAAGTTGGGCTAAGCTTTGACTCAAATTGCGTTTTGATCGTGCAAACATTCGAGGCACATAGAAAAATGCCCATGCCGACACAATATTTTCAACAGCTTGATCACTATTCTCATCAAAGAAAACATTGCTTTTTCTAGCCCTCCTTTAATTACCTTTCGCCGACTACGTCTCTGATTGATGTGTTAACAATTTGAGGAAGTTGCACATTAGTATTAAATGTCAGTGACAGTGCATCAGGAGTTCGAATCTCCAATCTCAGTGTTTCGGAGATTTTGGAAGGTGCAATATAACTGACTATTGACCCAACAAATACATACGTGGTGAGATCAAAAATGATTTAGACTCGACCAGAAGGAATAATGCTACGACTTAGATATTTCACACTGGATGACTAATGGGTATATAGGTAGCAAATATCGTATTGATAACTTTCATTGATATTTTTTTCTTTAGTATTTTTATCGATTTTAAATATTTAGTATTTTTTCAGCATTTTAGTTGATTTTTTCCATACATTTCCTTAACTTCCCTCTGAATACATGCCACAAAAGTACAACAGCTAATCCTCAAAATGTTTATTTCAAAAGTAAATACAAGTCATTTCTTCTCAATGTAACCCCCCTCATTCTCTACACACTTGCTCCACCTTTTAGGAAGCTCTCGAAAAGCCTCGTGGAAAGAGTCTCGACTTCTGGAATTGAAAAATTACATCACTGCATCTTTCACATCCTCACTATTAACAAGACGCTCTCCCCTGAGATGATGCTTTAGATAGCGGAATAAGTAATAGTCACTTGGAGCTAAGTCGGGGCTGTATGGTGGATGAGGATGAACATGAAAGTCTGAGTCTTCAAATGCAGTTGTAGTGGTCGCTGCAGTATGAATGGGCGCGTTGTTGTGTAGTAGATAAAGATTCTGATTGCGGTGTTCTCGAACACTGACGAGCTTTACGAAGTTGCTCACAGTAATACTCGGCATTCAGTCGCTGATGTCGGTAGGCAAAATCCATATGAACAATACTGCAGCTGTTCCAGAAGATTGTCAGCATCAAGCATCTTCGATGGTTGGTCCCACTGCGCAGTTTCCGAGCTGCTGACTCATCAGAAAGTTTGAATTCCTTGGAAGACCGTCGATCCTCAGGCGAGTACAGTGATAACGGTGTCTCGTCCTCCGTAATGATGTTGCCTAGGAAGGCATCACCCAAACTCTGATGAAGATCGATCAATTGATTGCAGCACTGAAGGCGACGGTCGCACATCTCAGAAGTTAGAAAGTAGGGAACAAATCTTGAACACATTTTCCTGATGCCCATTTCGGAAAGAAGATTTACAACGCTACCGAAAGACACGTTCAGTTTTTCTGCAAGCTCTTTCTTCGATTCGCCGATCTTCATACACAATCCTCTTCAACTTGTCTTGGTGGTCATCCCCGATCTCAATAGGTCTTCCTGTGGACTTGCAATCCGTTACATCCAGCCTTCCAGATTGAAACTCCTTGATCCAGTTATAGACGGTGGCTCTACATGGTGCCTCATCACCATAGGTAGCAAAAAGTTCGGATATTATGGATTGGTTATCGTAATGACGGAGTAAAAGAAACCGAATAACACTTCGATACTCAACCGCTGGAAGCATTGTCTTGAAATGAATGCGAATCTTGTCTTTCTGTGGAATGCGACTAACCTTTGAACACAACTCACACTCGGCACCACTCGTGATTGTTATAACAATCAAAACAACTGAATACGTTGATGAATACAACTCAGATCCCATTGAAGTTTATGCAAGTCATGTTCGAAACAAATATATCGGTCAAAATACTTTCAAGAAAGGAAATGTATGGAAAAAATCAACTAAAATGCTGAAAAATACTAAATATTTAAAATCGATAAAAATACTAAAGAAAAAAATATCAATGAAAGTTATCAATACGATATTTGCTACCTATATACCCATTAGTCATCCAGTGTGAAATATCTAAGTCGTAGCATTATTCCTTCTGGTCGAGTCTAAATCATTTTTGATCTCACCACGTATACTAGTAAGCAGGGGCGTAGCGTCCATTGGGGCATTCGGGGCAATGCCCCGAATGTATTTTCAAATAAATTCCCCAACATATTTTAATCATTTACAATGTGCATCAGTTTACAGCGCTAGCGTCTCTCGTGTTGCTCGTTGCCGCTTGCTGTTTATCGCCTTGTGCTCGGGCCCCAACATCGCTTATGCCATAATTCATACATGAAAATTTTCGCCATCGTCTCCTCTGTTTAATGTTATGGTTTACAACAGCGAAATCTCACTGCCTGGTCAATAATAAGTGCTTGAAATACCTTTCAACTTCTCGCTGCAAGTGTGAGGAGGTAGCCGCCATTTTACCTCTAAAATCTTCCCATCTACCTGACCTCTGTGTAAATTGACTCATCTCTCCCGTGTTGATGCAGATTTTCTCGCTCTTCGGCTCGCTATGTGACCATCATCGACATTATGCATGTGCACGTGTTTCCAGCAACACGATCCGTGCTTGTGACCGCCAGGTGAACTCCAAGGGATTCTCCATCGCTATTTCCCTTATCCACGCCTGATGTCGTCATCAAGAGCGACCTACACACGTGAGAATTTTATTCGCTGGCGGAAACATTATCCGATCAAGAGAGAGACAAAACGTAAATTGTGGTATTTCGGACTTTTAACAACTTAGCAAAGCAGGCGAAATGCAGATATCCCTTCCAACAATCAGGACCTGTGGGTTGCCAGCCCAAGGCCTAGAGCACCCAACGTGCCCCGCAATAAAGGATACAAGAACTCAATTCAGACATACACACTAACCAGTACAAGCTACAGATTGTTTCATAAAAAATGGATCACCCTTAAACATCGCCTTAACTTCAACTTTGTCTAACTCCGCCAAACTTGAACGAATTTCTCTGAAATTTGGAAGATATGTCAGTTGTGCTTACTGATATCATTGTTGGAAATTTCAAGCATGAATATTGAGTTGTTTTCCTGTTATAGATAAAAAAGTAGTAGATAATTTGATCTTCATTTAGCAATGTTACACAAAATCATACGTCACTCTTATAAAATTACATTTGTTTCCTTTGTTATGTAATATGTTGTTCTACAAGCCAAAAGCTATCAAGCAAAACAAAAATAAAGAGAATCGGTCAATCAGAGCCAGTATAGCACCATTATTCATCAACAATAATGTAACTGCTACATGTGATTAACTGGACTTCATGTTTCATAGCTTCCTGACTTCGTTGCGGTGGTGTTGGCAGCCTCCCGATTGCTTTCAGCTAGAAATCTATCTCTTACCGGTTGAAAACAATACAAAGCTGCAAAGCACAAATGAACAATAACGAGATCGCATTCACAAAAGGCAAAGTGTCAGCCTTGCTAGAACTAGGGTTTTCTTTGCGAGCTACAAGCAAGCGACTAAATGTCCCTTACACAAATGTGCATCGATGGCATAATGATGATTTTCGACTCTGTCGTAAAGAGGGCTCTGGCTGTCCACGCAAAACATCCAAACGTAGAGACCGCCTAATTTTGAGATTTGTTAAAGTTGATCCAAGTCTCTCGCTAACTGAGATGGTTGCACTAGACTCGTCTATTTCTAAGTCCACTATTCGTAGAAGACTTATTGAGTCGAATTTCAAGAGCTGTAAGAGGCCCTCTCAGATCGAATTATCAGATCAGCATACAAAAAGACGTCTCAGATGGGCAATGAGTCATTGTCACTGGCGAAATCAATGGGATCGGGTTGTCTGGTATGATGAGGCATCAGTCCGTCTGAAGGATAGTGATGGTCGATTGAGATTATGGATAAAATCTGATCAGCAAATTCCGAGACATTTACATCGTCCCCGGGTACAAGGTGGTGCGACTCTACTGATTTGGGCTGGCATTTGGACCAATGGCCGCTCTGAACTTCACATACAGCAAGGAACCATGAATTCTGAACGCTATGTGAAAGTTTTACGAATGAACATTGGCCAAATGACAGATCAACTTGGTGATCCATCGACTTGGTTATTTATGGATAATAATGCTACGTGTCACAGGAGTAGTAGAGTCAACTTATGCAAGTCTCAATTAGGGCTTAGGACATTATCTTGGCCAGCTCGTTCTCCTGATCTGAATCCCATAGAAAATGTATGGAGTATTCTAAAACGTAACGTTCGTCGTTCACTGGTACCTACAGATGGCGTATCACAACTTACGTCACTGTTAAAAGGAGAGTGGAGAAAGTTAGATCAGTCAAAAATCAACGATATCATCGAATCAATGCCTAGACGAATTGGTAATGTCATTGACAATAAGGGTAGGGCCACAAAATATTAGCTTCTTAAGAACCGTTACTGTATCATAGCTTATCAGATTATATAAGGACATTTAAATATATTAGGGACATGAAATAACATGAAAAATGCTTTCTGTATCATACTTATGTTTTATTTAGTCAAATTTTAGGATGATCCACTTTTTATGAAACGGACTGTACGTGGTCGTGAAAGGTTGTGTCTTTTGCTAGCTCGTGCAGTTTCTACAATATCAAGAGTTTTGTGTGACCAATCCATCGTATCAAAAAATTTTTGTTACCTCATTGTTCGTCGTTGTCTCGTCAGTCGTGTCATCCACTTCGTTTTTGGAATTGTCGCATCGTTTTCGTGCTATTCTCAGATATTTGGTGTATCCATCTTCGTTCTGTATTGACAGTCTGCGCATGCGCGGTTTTTCGGTGAGCTGTTGTCCACGGTCTGAAGTGTCCGCCGCACATCTATAGTGCACATTGCACAGCTGTCATATCCATTCCTCTCTGTGCTTTGAAGCCTATTGTTCTCGCACAACATAATGAATGCTGCACAATTGCCAAAGGTTTTGTCCATGTCTATTGACGAGTTGAAGTCTCGCAAGAATAGCATCTCCAAAAATGAATTGCTTGAGGCGATGATTCACTTAAAATCGCAACCTGATTTACATGTAGCCATTTACGTGAAAAATGAATTCGTATTCCAAGCTATTGATTTTGCGGTACCAAAGCCTCATACCATCGAATGTACTTCTATAATTCTGCCTGCGCTGAAAATGCTAGTGATATGCGGATACATTCCTCCGAATCTGAAATCTCATGAGCAAGGTGAAATTTACACATTTCTTATTGCAATTTTGGACAATTTTTTAAACTGTCATAATAATCACAGAGTCATTTTAATGGGCGATTTTAACAACTTCGATCACTCTAGTCTTTGCGATGATTTAAATTTTAGCAATATTATCACTCGTCCTACTAGAGGATCTAATATTCTTGATGTTCTTCTCCTCTCTGAGAATTTAATCGATAATTATGTTTCCGATAATGTCACGTACAATCCTCCTATCGGCAATGCTGACCATTGCATGTTGATGATCCGGCCTATGCTTTGTCCTTCTCCTAAGTCTTATCACAGGATGGTCCCTGTTTATGATTTTCGTGCTTCGCATTTATCTTACTTACGACAACGACTTAAGGATTTTGCTGAATTGAATGAAGCTACTTTGTTAGACAGCCATGATGTTGATTTCCAATGCCAGTTCTTCTTGTCTTCTCTGAGCAGTCTGTGTCAATCATGCATACCTGTAAATTACGTCTATATGACCTCTCGCGATAAACAATGGATGACACCTATTACCAAAAACCTGATAAATCAAAAATGGGAAGCCTACCGTCACAAAGATTGGCCAAGATATGATGCCATCAAGCAGAAGCTTAGATCTGAAATATTAAAGGCAAAGAAGATTTGGGCAAATAAGTTGAAGCGATCGAAAAAGGGTATTTGGGCTCTAGCTGATAATGTGAATGGTAAACATGATATCAAGTCTGGGATGGATCGACTTATACAGAGTTACGATAACTTGACATCCTTTCTTGGAGACCTGCGCTCAAAATTTCAAATGATTCATTCTCCGTCTACTAGAACAGCGAAGTGTGTCGACGATATGTCAGGCATAAACGAAGACTCATGGAATGCACAAATCACATGCGATGAAGTTGAACTTTTCTTGTTGAAGTTGAAGCCAGGTCTATCCAAATCAACTGATGAGATTCCAAACACCATTTACATAGCTCTATCCGATCTGATATCTGTGTATGTTACCTCCATAGTCAATAACTCTCTGAAGCAAATGAAATTTCCGAACGTTCTTAAGCATGGTGTTACTGTTCTTATTCCAAAGAGTAGTCATCCCAACATGAACTCACTCCGTGGAATAAGTATTCTTCCAGTTATTTCCAGTCTTCTGGAGACTACCGTCTTGAAGTGTGCGTTCTAAGCTGATCGGAGATTATGGGCCTTCTCAGCATGGCTTCCGTCCATCCGCATCAACAACAACAGCATTGATTGAGATTCACCATCTTGCTAGCATCATATACGATAATCTGCAAACTGCCGGTGTTGCCATTTTAAGTATAGATGTGGCAAAGGCATTCGATTCCATAGACCATTGCTTGTTGATTGAAAAGCTTGCCCAAAATCGCTACTCTTCCGCATTCATCCATTGGCTCCACAATTTTTTGGATTTGCGTCGGAATTCTGTCCATGTCGAAGGTTGTCTTAGTGAACCTTATGCAGTATCATCCGGTGTGGTTCAAGGATCCAAGATTGGTCCATTTTTGTTTAATTTCTTCGTTGGAGATTTGATGCCTGCTTGCCAGGAAAAAAAGCTGGTCAAATATGCTGATGATGTGTATATGATAATTCCACTGTTGCGAGGCAACAATCCTACCGAAATTATCACTCGTGAAGTTGAGCATATAAACGATTGGTGCTCCAAGAACAATCTCCATATAAACTCAACTAAGTGTAAGATCATGTTCACTCAAAGACGCTCTACTCCGAGAATTGATATCTTTCCTCATTTTCAAATCGTGAATTCATTAAGCATTCTTGGTGTCACTATCGATAATGACTTAGGCTTCAGATCCCACGTCACTGCAATTAAGAAGAAAGCAGCCTCACGTCTTCATGTTTTGCGCAGTCTTTCTTACTTCTCGACATGCGATGAGCTTCATCTTGTGTATAATTCGTATATACGCTCTCTCTTCGAATATGCGTGTCCGTGTTTCGTTGGGATCAATGATCATTGGGCTGAAGCGATGCAAATAATGGACAAACGAGCACACAAGATCATCTTCAGCAACTCGAGTGGACGATGCTACTGCTCCCCTGACAATATCGCCAATCGTCGCATTTTGTCTCAGTTATCGTCTGTTCAAGAATATCTGCAAAAATCCTCAACATATTCTGTTCAAGTTCGTGCCAAGTACTTTACTCAGAACTTCTAAATTTTACAGTTACTTTTCTCTTACTATTGTTCGATACAATTCATTTTTCCCTTTTATAATACGTTATGCTAACCGTTGATTTTCCTTTGTGTGTGAACAACTGAAATTGTAAAGCTTGATTTTCATTCCTTATCAAATAAAGCACTACTACTACAACACTCAAAATCGCTACGTTTAATGCAAGAACTCTGTTAGCCTCTTGGAGACTACACGAACTGATCGAACTATCGGTTGAACAGTCTGTGTCAGTGGTTGCTGTTCAAGAGCACAGACGAACAACTGCGGCTGATATTAACATTGTTAGTGACCATAGATGGATGTTTAAAGGCGCTCCGGCAGATCATGTTGTCGGAGGAATCGGTTTTCTCCTGTCCCCAGCTGCCGCGGACGCCATGTTGGACGTCCGTTTCATCACGAACAACATCGGACTGCTTTCCATTGCTTTATCGCAACATAAACGTAGACTCCATACATTTTCTGTGCATGCCCTTACCGTTCCTAACACATTGCTTAATCCTCAAGAGACCGAAGACTTCTATGACTGTCTTAACACCGAAATCTTAAATCTTCCTCGCCGAGATCATCTCCTTCTTTGTGGTGATTTCAGTGCTCCGCTCTCAGTGGACCACATACGCGTCAAAAACAACTGCGGCGTCGAGAATGCTAATTCACAATACCTTTCGTCTCTTGTAGCATCTAATGACCTTATTCCTGTAAACGCCTTCTTGCGGCAAAAGGCCAACAAACTTGTCACATTCAGAGGTCCAAATAAACGGAAAACCCGTCTAGACTGGATTTTTACTCCCAACCGCTACAAAAATTGTGTTTTGAAAATGAATAATATTCAACCATCTGTGATAAACTCCGATCATACCTTCCTAATTGCGGAAATGAACTTGCGATGGACTCGTACCATGAAGAAACTACCTGCTTTTCCTCTCTGGTCTGCCCTGGAGGAAAATGAACGCCGGCAAAACTTCGTTTGCAAATATCTCGAGACAAGACGAGTATCTAACACTGATCTAAATTTGACTGAATCTGTGAACATCGCTACGAACCATGCCCTGCCAATCCAACGTCCTAACAAACCATCATCTCTTTTGACTGATGACTGTGAAATCTACAGATCTCGTTCTTTGGTGCAAAGCGCCTGTGATCGTTACGGATTTGAGAGCCTGGAGGCGCGTGCAGCACGGGAACACCTTGAGTATGTGATGAAATCAAAAATGGAATTATATGCTGAACACTGTATGAAAGAAATACAGCAGCATACTGTTAACTGTCGCCACAGCGCCGCATGGAGAGTTATAAATCGTCTCACCGGAAGGAATATGAGAGTAAATTCAATCATCTCCGCAGCATCTATTGAAGAACGGAAACTCTCTATTCGAAACCATTATCAGTCTATCCTGAACGTCGACTCATCGACTAATGCTGAGCTTATTCCTGTTGAACAAGAGCTCGTAATTCGAAGTGATGAATTCAATCTTACTCCCATCTCTGTGTCAGAATTTAAAGCTGCCACTAGAACAATGCGAGCAGATGCGACTCCCGGAGCTGATGGCATTCCTAATCGAGTGTTACAGCTAGATGAGCTACACGAGGACTTGACTAGCATTCTCAACGGATCTAGTGTTCTTGGCGGCGCGGAAAACGAGATCCTTCACACAGAATGGCGTCACTCAAGTATTATCTCCATTCCTAAGAAAGGATCTTCATCGTCCTTAGACAATCAAAGAGGGATCGCAATGATGTGTACCATGGCGAAAACTCTTAATAAGATCATTTTGAACCGCATCCTTCCCATCGTAAATCCACATCTACTGCATGTTCAGAGCGGATTTCGTCCTGGGCGCTCTACGACTGAGCAAATTGTGTCTCTCAGAAGTATTGTTGACACCTGCAAGACTCATAAATCTTCTGTGTCAATCATATACGTCGACTTTAAAAAGGCTTTTGACTCCATTTGTCGTCATCAAATGTTCGCCATCTTGAAAATGTACAACGTGCCAGATATTCTGTGTAATGCTATTAATCAATTATACACCAACACCACCGCTACCGTCATCACCAGCCACGGGCCAACAATGACTTTCAAAACAACATCAGGAGTCCTACAGGGTGACACATTATCTCCCTTCCTTTTTGTCGTCGTCATGGACTACATACTCCGTAACTCTCTGTCGGATGAGGACGGATACGAATTATCTCGGAGACAGGGATCTAGACAACCGCGCGTACAGCTCTCAGCCTTGGCATATGCAGACGACGTTGCACTTCTGTGTAACTCGTCGGAGACTGCTCAACGTGTATTGAACCGCATGCATGAAGTTGCGAATCCGCTTGGCATGCACATCAACGCCAGCAAGACGAAAGTGATGTATATCGGGACTGAACAGACACCAGTTCTCCATCTACCGACTGGTGAACGAGTTGAAGTAGTGAATGACTTTAAATACTTAGGAGTGAAGGTTTTAAATCCCAAGCATCTCGTAAAAGAAAGAGTCGACTTACCTTGGACGACAGCAAACCAATTACGAACGATTTTCGACTCTAATATTCCCGACAACACGAAAATGAAGCTTTTTCGATCAGTGGTTGAGTCTGTGCTCATGTATGGGCTAGAGGCTATACCACTCACAAAGACTTTACAGAATCGTTTAGATGCAAGCCATCGTCAACTACAACGTTTTGCCTTAGGGATTCATTACCCCACCAGAATATCAAACATCAATCTTTGTGAACGAACACTCTTGCCGCCTCTGAATAGAACTATACGAAAACAACGTCTACGCCTGATCGGTCATGCCATGAGAAACAACTGTTTGACTCCTCTGAAAGCAGTGTTAGTACATCGTTCTTCCGAACACCTTCGACATGGGCACGGAAGAACGATGACTCTGCTGAAAGACATCGATGATGATATCAGTGAGCTTGGCTTGAGAATTGCTGATATCTCTTCCATTCCTACACGTGACTTTAACGAATTACTGAAAACATTCTGATTTGTTTCCTCACATTTTATGCTGATAGAATGTTAATATATATATATATATATATATATCAGTTTACCAAACGCTACAACTTATCTTAAGTATTTTCTCTGCATGTATAACTGTCGGTGGTTTTAGCTCTCTTCCTCCCTCAGGGGCAGTCGCCGGAGTGTCGCCGAGATTGCACTGATTGGCTAAAATCTTGCACGAGCCACACATGATCAGTAATGGCTTGTTGATGTCATCGACAACTCAGCCAATCTATCAATGTGCCGTTCGCGCGCGCCAGAACTGCTCGGCGACGCCTTTCAGCTCGTCATGGCCACTGCATGCAACCCACGGATAAGCAATCGGATCTGTGATTCAACCCGGGCGAAGACAGGGAATTCTTTACGAGAAACACTTACACACACTGACTGGCTAATCACGACGTGTCTGACAAACGCGTAGCTAATTCTTCACACATGCATACTTTCACTTCTTCATTATTAGTCCGGGAGCTAGCGCGAACTTGTGCAGGGAACGAGGTGGTACATAAAACTTTCACATAGCATAGTACACCTCTAACCTACTGCAAAACTTCGCGTCTGCCGGATCAGATCATTTGCTTTTCAGAAATAGAGAGGATAACACAATCCTATGTATTTCCAATGGTAAAATTGTGACATTTAAGGTGTTGACTCCATTTTTTCGAATTTTTGCTCATAAAAGCTACACAAATTGGTATTTTGTTGAACTGGTTATTATAGAAATCATCTACAGATCAAGATCTTTCAAATGAGTTATCATTCAGTGACAGAGGATGAAGTAAAGTGTACAAACAGACACTTTTCGTTGGTGTAACTGCAATCTTTTACATAGAAATTTCATGAAAATTGTTGATATACTTTAAAGAAAAGTGTCTGTTTGTACACTTTACTTCATCCTCTGGCACTGAATGATATCTTTTTTTTAAAGATCATGATCTGTAGATGATTTCTATAATAACCAGTTCAACAAAATACCAATTTGTGTAGCTTTTATGAGCAAAAATTCGAAAAAATGGAGTCAACACCTTAAATGTCACAATTTTACCACTGGAAATACATAGGATTTTGTTATCCTCTCTAGTTCTGAAAAGCAAATGATCTGATCCGGCAGACGCGAAGTTTTGCAGTAGGTTAGAGGTGTACTATGCTATGTGAAAGTTTTATGTACCACCTCGTTCCCTGCACAACTTCACGCTAGCTCCCGGACTATATTTCATTATTATTTGAAAACATCAAAGTGACTTCTAGATTAGAACCCAACGAGTACTTTGCTAACACGCTGCATGCTATAAGGTGTACCGATGTCAAGACTGAATTTAGCCCCAGCAAACGGTTTGAAGCACGCTACGCCACTGCTAGTAAGAATTTGTTCAGGCCAAAAGCGACCTGCCAAAGTGTTTGTATCCAAACATCAAGAATTATGACATGATGATGAGGGTTACCTCGCGAAAAATATCGCCCGACAAAATGTTCAGTTCCAGTTTTGATTTAACCCAACAAACAAAAAACATTCTATAAATGTTCAGGAAATGTCTTCGATTTGCTATAGAAGCATTCCCAACAATGTGTTATGAATGTTAAAATGGCAATACATGAGAATATTAGGAAATTGTTATCCTAAAACATTTTCAACTTTTTTTGCTTTCTTGACATTGCCCCGATTTTGTCGTAAGGGTGCAATTTAATTAACATTCTATTGTTGTGATCAATATTTTGCCACAACATATATAGTAGGTGAACTGTAATTCTATATCAGCCGAATGTGAGCATCCTTACGAAAACACTATGCGTCAAGATGAAGCTAAGTTTACCGAAGTGTAAATATATTGCATTAATTAACAGGTATAATTTACACATCATAAAATTTGTGGGTTTGATCTTGACGCATGAAGTGGGTCCGCAGAACTTTCACATTCTATTGATAAAATAAGTTAACCTACTTTACGTTGTAGTAAAATATTGATGAAATTTACTGTTGATGTTAATCGAATATATTGTTGATCGAAGTCATCCTGCTGCGAAATGCTCCAAGGATTGACAGCAGAAAAAACTCAATGCTGCTAAAGCCAAAACATTCGGAAGCAATGACAAGAATAGTCCTACAACATAAAGTCCGTTTCCTAAATCGTTGCACAGCCTAAAAATTCTTATATCTTTTGTATATTTTCATCCAATTTAATCGTAGGCTGATAACTAGCTACCAAACTCATTCACTTGGACAGCCGAGACACTTGATAAAGGAAACAGTGTGGTTTGCCTAGCTAAATGAAGTATATAGTGATTGTTTGTTTTGCTACTTCCACAGTGTTATTTCAGACATTATGTTGGCCCTTGTGTCGCTAACTGTCTTCATTGATGAGCTGCTCTTGTCGATACATTTTTATCGGACGCAAGCCCCAGCATTCCATTTGCCTTGGTGTAAAGAAAATGCTACTGTCTGTTGTCAACAGGCGCATACTGCAGACTAGACCATCCTTTGTCTGATCCGAGATTAGAAATCTTTTCTGACGTCAACCAAGGGAAATGATGACTCACCAAATGACTGATTATGGGAATTTGAAGTTTGCCATTGAACGGATTGGCCGATTTAGATAAAACCTACAGTTGATAAAACCATTATTTTAAATCCAAACTCGAAAAATGCAGCGCATATTCTACAAAAGTTATCAAGTTGTGTGCAGTTGACCGCTAAAAATATTGTTTTATCCAACAGATAGCGCAAGTCTGCCAATTCTGGTAAAAGTGTAAACTGAGTGGAATTGCATCAAATGCTGTCCAAATTCGAAAACAATGATATCATCTGAAAGCTTAACACAAACCTGATTCAATGGTGATAATCTAGATTTTGTGTAATGCGTAGTTTCGTCTGTAAGCATCGGTGAATGAATTGATTAAAGATTCATACTTTCAAGTCTGCTTCCCACAACTGACCAGACACAACCTAATCGTTCTGTCAAATCAAAGTACCAAACACATCCTTTCACATGGCACAACATTTATTGAAATTGAGCATCTTTATCAAGGAACAAATCATGTCAGACTTTTATAGCAGCATTTTTTCGGTAAAACTTATTAGTACTGCATCTCTTTGTACATTAAAACGAATCTTAAAATCTTTATGTCATGACGAAGCTTATTGATAGCTCCCACTGCCTGTCAATTTTCATTAAAAAAAAATCTGTCTTCTTCATGTTGAAATCCTGCATCAAAGAAAACGCTCAACTTTCTTTCATAAAGCCTACACTGTAAATCGTTGGATACGAAAATTACATACAAACATACACCAAAATCACATACAATTTGAAACTAACATCTGATACGAGATTCTCGTATGTTTACTAGGGTGGATAAAAAAAATCGAAATTTTGAAAATCAAAATTTGGGTGGTCAAGTCTTTGGTCTATGGTTATTTTGAACTCCCATGCAAAATTTCAGTGAATTTGGACGAGGTCTACTATCCCCACAGTGGCCATCTATTTGTTGACTATTCTGTTTTTTTTTTAAATTTTTTCGTCAATTTACGCTAGTTGAAGCTGTATTGCATAGCCTAGTACTTCCTAATGAGCTAGAGCCTTGAAGCTCTAAGTGCAAGTACATGTTGACAGCCTCTTTTGATTGAAGCAAAAAATTTAAATGACTCAGGATAGTGAACTCCTACTGAGAGAACTCCAAAGTTTGCAAATTTTCAAAATATGACCAAAAATGTGAATTTTGCAAATTTTGAATTTGACACTTTCTTGTCGTGAATTCGAACCAATATTGTAGAGACTAGATTTTTAGGAGCTTGAAGGTGCGAAATGAATAGGCAGCATGTGTGCACACGTAGGTCTGTTGTGCTTTGCACGTCAGCATTCTGTATATGCTATTGTCATAAAATAGGCCTACATGTACATAATCTTATGGATTTCCCCTGTGGCAGACATCCTCTATAGCCGCTACTTTCAAGCGAGCACTTAAGAGCTTAAATTATAGCTCTTGGCCCTTTATGTCCCTGCTCTCAAAGTGTGAAGGAAATAGACCTGTGCTGCGGTGTTGATTGATTACTTCACCATTTTCTTGAGTTAGAGAGGTATCACAGTTTCACTTCGAGATAAAAGCAATATATGTTCAATGAACAGTTGTAATATCTAAAACAAAATATTTTTGATCAACTAAATACACGCACACAGAATGGGATCAAGCACGAAAGTCCTTTTTGGAGTCAAATAATGTCATCAGTTCTCTACTGTTGAGAGTGCTTCGGATCCAACCATCGCGGGCTTCAGCACCGGAAACAGCTGATGCTGCTTCGCTTACGACTTTGAGTATTCGCTCAACACCCTGAGAATGACAAGGGTATTGAGCGAAGGTGATTGGTCCTGACTCAACCTGCTGCCTCAAAGTCCAAAGAGGAGTTCCCTTCAAAACAGGTGGGTCATTACTCTGACTATTTGAACGCCATAAAGTTTCATGAGACAGCTTCCCATCACCCTTCAACTCCGGGCCGGTGAAAAATCTTCTACCGTCTTTTGCAATCTCTGTTGCTCGTATCTGCTGTAAGCACCGTAGGCCTTGGTGCCGAGTCTCTGTGTCTTCGTCTCCCAACATGCAAACTATCATCTGCTCAGTATGAGCAAAGAAGCAATTTTTTCTGAGAACATCCAGAAGCTTTCCCTGAGCTGCCTTGTAGTTAATGAGAGTAGCTCGGATGCCATTCCACAGCCAGATGAAGTGTGCGGTACCAAAATGGAAGGCTGGATTCTGTTTGATCAGGAACCACGACGGATCATAAACTTTGATCACATACTTTGTCAGTATTTTCAGTTTGGAATCAGGTTGAGGGGTAGCTATATACAATCGCAAAATTCGGGATGCAGTTGTTGCCCACCGTGAATGATTGAGTGGGCCTGGTGTTTGTGAAACTATTTTGGATGGTGTTCTCCCTGTAATTACTACCTGCACCATCTCATACAGATACCTCCAGTCAGTAGGCAGTGTGTTCATGATAAAAGGCGGCACAACAGGCATCTCTGGACTTGCAATTGGCTGAAAATTTGCAATAGGAAGTTCATGGCAACTGTTGAGCTCCTTACCAAGATTTCCCGTGTATGACCGTGGGCCACTTGATTTACCATCCAAAAACTCCATCAGATGACGCAAAGGCAACTCATTCAAGTGCAAAAGACAGATACACCAGTGCACCGGTTGATTGATTGTGCCCTCTATCAATGCTATAACGCCTCCAGTCTCACCAACATTGACATTGGTACCATCGCAGCCAACTGAAAGATAAAATGTTGCTGAATGTCATGAACATTTTATATATCAGAAAAATGTTGATTTACTTAATCGTAGTTGTCTTGGATCAGCACCTTTAGATTTGAGAAATTCCAGCATTTTTCTTGCGACTGTCTCAGCCGATCCACTTTCAGGCGAAATATGGCAAGATATTCACAATTGGGTTCCCCAATAAGCACTGTTCCTGTTTCACATTCTTTCGATTTTGTTGCTCTTTCATAAGTGTGTCTGCACGCTTTCCATCAAAATATAGAGCCTTCAGGAAAGATATGTCAGTGTTCATTTGTGCTGCCTGACGTGTGACTTTTCTATCACGCATAATCTTGCTGCGATCAACTACCTTCTCAATGTTTGCATCCTTCAAGGTGGCCGAACATAAAGCAGCAGCTGCCTTATTCGATACCCCATAGCGGTCTGCCAATACTGAAACGGTAGGGAAACATTTTGGTGGCTTGACTGTTGGTTCAGAATCCAGTCGTGTAGCAGAGACTCTCTCTTCAGAGGTGTTGTAGCATCTCTTTGTTTGGGCTGACGTCGTTTCAGAAGTAGATGTCTCCCATGCCTCTCGATAATGTTTCCGCTGTGTCCTCTTTGTGCCTAAGACATCAATGCTACCTACATACATTTGGCGTGTTGACCTCTGTTCTTGAAGAAATTCTCGTTCACTGATTGGAACCTTCCGTGTGCAGGAACACTGGGAAAATTGTCTACATTTGCAGGAACGTATGTCAAAAAGTGAATCGAATTCATTATTCAAAGCTGCCACTACAGCAGTGTAGTTTGATCTAGTCTTTTGCGACTTATTCGCATCCATTGCTTTACCAAAAAGTTTCGCTAGTCTTGTACCAATTGTGTGAGTGCATGTTGATGTTGGAATGCTGCCGTGTTCCCAGATCGCTTGTACACTTTTCGCTGTCTCAACAGCCAAGTTAATAATAGGCTCCTTTGGTGGTTTCATTTGCTTCAGAAGCTTCATGTGCTGAAGAGCCTCGCGTGTGGTAGGAAGAGTGTTGGCAGGCAGCTGTGCAGGATGACCCAAAACGCAGATACATGTATTTGTGTCCGATCGCAACATTTTGCAGAGAAACCAGCAAATGAAGAGATTAATGAAGTAGAAGTCATTAACACACCAAGATTAACCAACATTTTGCAGCCAAAGATATCTATGATCGGTCTGTATAGCAACTTCTATCTCCAAATGTATAATAGCGGTTCGACGGCATCACCGTGGACAAATGAGTTGCGTCAACCTTTTAACATGAATAGATAGCAGAGCTTTCCGTAGAGTGGGGAATAGACTGGCTTGAAGGACAGCATACGCCAGAAAAATGGCCAGTAGTATGAGCTGCAGCAGCAAAAAGCAAACACTTTATATCAATTTGCTCAAAGGAATATTCAATTTCATCATTGAAATCACTGTTTTTGCTAGAACTTAGCAAACTTAGCAGTCTACACTACAGTCACCAGACCTTAGTTAAAAGGGAAAAAAAGAATAATGATTTGGGTCTAGCCTATCTCAAAACACAGTTGGCCTATGTGCAAAACACAGGACGTGTACACACGCGGCTTATGTCAGCATATACTCGCAATGCCACAAGATGCATTTCGCACCTTCAAGCTCCTAAAAATCTAGTCTCTACAATATTGGTTCGAATTCACGACAAGAAAGTGTCAAATTCAAAATTTGCAAAATTCACATTTTTGGTCATATTTTGAAAATTTGCAAACTTTGGAGTTCTCTCAGTAGGAGTTCACTATCCTGAGTCATTTAAATTTTTTGCTTCAATCAAAAGAGGCTGTCAACATGTACTTGCACTTAGAGCTTCAAGGCTCTAGCTCATTAGGAAGTACTAGGCTATGCAATACAGCTTCAACTAGCGTAAATTGACGAAAAAATTTAAAAAAAAAACAGAATAGTCAACAAATAGATGGCCACTGTGGGGATAGTAGACCTCGTCCAAATTCACTGAAATTTTGCATGGGAGTTCAAAATAACCATAGACCAAAGACTTGACCACCCAAATTTTGATTTTCAAAATTTCGATTTTTTTATCCACCCTAAATTGTTTACAGAGATCTAGTATGTTTTTCATACCACATCTCACTTACTTTCGTATGTGATTGGTATGTAGTGATACGAACTATTCTGTCTATGATTGGCTGTTTTACACTGAAATACTAGTTGTTGGTATGTTTGATATACAAGACCCAATGCAAATTCATCCGTATTCGTATGCCTCTGGTATACATTTCGTATGTGCAGCTTAAAGTCACATATCAAAAAAATAGGTGTTTTACATACTACTGTCAAATAACTTTTTCAGTAATATCAGTTGCGAATAATTTTTGTTTGATAGAGTGATATTGAACTAGATTAGATTTATTGTGAATTACATGTATATGCTCCACGAGATTGTCGTCGTTGCTACTTGTCTAGCAACATTTACAGGACGTTTAGTTAGCTCTCCTTTATAAGCCAAGTTGATATACATCAGTTCATTCAAATGATATCGTTCGTGCAATCATGTTGACTTATATATCTCAAACATAGCTATTTTTGCGTTCATGAATTATAATGTGCTTTTATTTCGGATTGATAATATGCTTAATTTCAAAATTGCATAATGAGTTATTGTTGATGGTTGAATACTTATTGATTATTCATGAAATGCCTTAGAATTTTCGTGAATTAAAATCGAATTCAGTATTGAAAGTATGACTCTTGAATGTCATTATCTCACTACGTACAGAACAGTAGTAACATTAGTGTGATCTTTATTGACAAAAAGCCTTAAATCAAGATGCTTTGGACATGATTTCTGCTTTCTTTTAATATTGTGCTGGTATGACTTTAGTATGTAAAGCATACCACATTTGAAATAACATACGAAAAACATACAAATATATACCAAGAGAATACAGAAATTTACCAAAAAAAAATTTTGGTATGCATCCTTCGTATGTGATTGGTATTGAACGATTTACAGTGTACTGACCACAACTGACGACTTAAGAAAATAACATATATGTCAGAATAATCTATGGAACACAGGGTTTCATATGGTATATATCGTTTACTAAAATTGAACAATGACTTCAACACGAAAATTACATTTGAAAACAGGTTTACTTTTTTTTGCAATTTATTTATGAAACTGTCTCTATTTATACATTACCAAATACTGTCGATCACCATCATTCTGCAATGAAATGCTCCCATGATTAATAGCAGAAAAGCTCAATACTGCAAAAACCAAAACATTTGGAGGCAGTGACAAAGAATAGCACAAAAAATTACTTAACGACTTACCTCATGATACAAATAAATGTCGGCCTACAACGTCAGTCGTAAGTTTCTCTACCATCGATTGCACTGGTTTGATAGAATCCGTTCCATTTATGAAATTTCTTTTTGAGAGATGTCTGATATGCGCAATGAAGTTTTTAATGCAAAAAATATTGGATATGATTGAAGCATTATAAAGAAGGATTATATAGAATTTAACACATAATTGTAAAATAGGAATATAGGGAGCTCAATGCTGCTAAAACATTCGGGGGCAACGACAAAGAATCGCATAATTTAGCGATTCACCTCATAAGTAAATGTCAACCTACAGAACCGTCGTAATTGTGTCTCTACCATCAATTGCGCGGGTTTGGTGGCATTCGTTCCCATTTATGATATTTCTTTTTGAGAGACAACGATTCCGGTCTGAAATGCACAATAGAGTTTTTGATGCAAAAAGTATTGAATGTGTTTGACACACATAACAGAGAAGGAATAGGCCATATAGAATTTAACATATAATTGAAAAATAGGAAATGACACAGGTGTTGATCGAGCTTTTATTACGAAAATGAACTAGGCGATGATTTAAACTTACTATCGTAGTATCTTTTATCATCCCAATAATTTACAACAGCACGAAGTAATCCATAGCACATTTTCCCATGGTGGACAACATGTCGGTTAAGCAGAAAATCCGATGAATTTGATATTTAGTGCTAAATAATTTCCCCATTTACTGAAATCAGTAACAATTGCGTACCCAAAGATGATTTGCACAGATCCAAACTATCCAGTGAAACATTCGAACCTGCGACTTATTTACAAATTTTGCGAATTTTATTACCCAACATAGGGATGAGAATGGGAGAACGGGGTCACATTTCAAGGAGGCCAAAAATTAAAAAATAATGCATAGGGCAGACATTAGTCATTGCGAACACATATCCGCAAGAAATTCTCATCCCTGTAGACATTAGTTGTTCCCGCTCATTGGAAGCAGGACACTTCTATCTTACGTTTAGGGTAGGCATACAGTGTACACACAGAAACAATTAAATTGCATGAATAATTACAATGGCGTGGCAACAAGTGATGTCATGTTAATTAATGAATATCAATTTAACATGGCATCCTTTTCTCCTTCATTTTGATTTTCATGTTTCAGTTGCATGACCTGCGGGTTCTATTCGAGAATCCGGAAAATGTTTGCAATTTTTTTAAATGGAGGAAATTCATGTTTATTCACCACCCCTGCTTTTAGGAAAAATGCTTCAATATCAAGGATCGATCTCTCCATCTCCAAAAGATGCAACATGCATACTGTCTTCAATGAATAGAGAAACTCGCGCCGTCAGCCTTCGCTTCGACGAGCTGAGTCACACCTTCAAACCACATGAGGAATCCGTGAAATGGCTGATCACCCTAGCGCGCGGAGTAGAAATGCATTGCAATGTTCGAAGTCGGGAGGCTCGCCATCTTGAAGACATGATAATCCTATCATATCTCAACAGATGAAACCACCACGAGACATGTTTCGGCCTGTTGGGCCTCATCAGTCGTGGGTAGGTTTGAACCAGCGACGTTGGAGCTAGAGGAGCATGTTGCATCGAGATGCGGTATTAAGTGATTGCAGAATGCAGTCCGCCCTCCACGTGCCTGCGTTAAAGCAGTGCCTTCCTGGCTAAATCACGCTCTCAACAGATGGTTCGGTGGCCTTGTGGTTAGAGGGTATGCTTGCACGTCCTCTAGCTCCAACGTCGCTGGTTCAAACCTACCCACGACTGATGAGGCCCAACAGGTCGAAACATGTCTCGTGGTGGTTACATCTGTTGAGATTTGATAAATTTATCAATTGCCAGGTTACTTGTCTTAACATGATAATCCTTTCTCAGAATAGGTCAGAAATATAAATTAGGGGCCGGTTGCACTAAATTCGGAGGATTTTATCTTAATTTTATTTTATCTTCTGGGAGATAAAATAATATGGTTGCCCTAAGTTAATAAGATTCTAACTTAGAATCGTTCGATTGCAGAGATAGACAGATAAAATGATTTTATCTCGAGATAAGATAATATCGTTGCACTAACATCAAACCCCATGATATTATTTTTAAGTACATTCGTGTGTGTCACTGACGTGAACAAATGAGAGCCAATACAATTGGAGAATTTGGAACGCACGCGACGTAATATGGTCGCGCAAATTTCTGAGGAGTGAATATGTTTTACGGTATTGTAGAACTCCGTCATAGCTGATTACTTAATGACTGAAGTTGTGATGAATTTACAAGTTAATGACGGGAATGTGTCGATAAATATGATGATATCATCACCATGTTAATGAAACTCTTCAAGTTATCCAATAGTCCATTTCAGTGAAACGATGAGGAAAGTTGCTACAAAGTATATAAGTTAAATTGTGTTTAGTGATTGAGATAAAATATAACAATTACTTCGGGCTTTTTAAAGATATCAATGAATAAAATCCGTATTACTTTAATGCAACGGTTAGCAATGATTTGATTGGTAGGCCTAGATCTAAATAGAATTATGCAAGTAGGCTACCTGATAAAACAACTGTTCGTTTTAATAAAAAAATTCCCTCCATTTATAAAGAAGGAAAACACAATGCCCAATATATTGCTATGAGTATATTCCAAAACATAGGGACATACTAATCATTGTCCCTTCAAAAATGCTCATTGATATATACAGCACGTTGTGTTCTAGAAGCACTATCACTTTCTTCTACCTGATGGGTTGTTATTTCCCCGGAAACTGGATCTTCTTCGCTAGCATTATTGAGATAACCATTTTCGCCATTCAAAATAGCGAAGTTATGGATGACAGCACACGCTCCTATGATTTTCGCAGCTTTACGTGGGTTTACACGAAGATGATTCAAACAAGCCCATCTTCGCTTCCAAATGCCAAATAGTCTCTCAACCGAACATCTCACAGATTTATGAAAGTAATTGAACCGTTGTTCTTTCACTGTAAGAACGGATCGCGTAATTGGAGTAAATAACCATGTCTTGAGAGGGTAACCTTGATCACCCAAAAGGATTCTATTCCCGTATTCATCATTCTCAAATTTATGAAAAATACCAGATTCTCGTAAAATCCTGCTGTCGGGAGTGCCACCCGGCCAATCAGCAACAATATCAGCGACCAACATTTCACCTGTTCCAATAACTTGAATATTGAGACTATGATAACCTTTTCGGTTGACATATTCATTCTCGTATATTGCAGGAGAAATAATTTTTATATGTGTTCCATCAATAGCACCGGTAACATTTGGCAAGTGCTTCTGTTCAAAGAAAGATAAGTTTTCCGGTCTATCAAAAAATCGAGTACTCACAAATGTCGGCAGAACTTTCAATATAGCATTGGTTACTTCAGTAACGGCTCTACAGACCGTAGATTTATCAACTCCGATGGAATCACCAACAACTTTTTGAAATGAACCACAAGCGAAGAAGTAAAGGGCAACATATATCCTTTCTTCGTGTGTAAGAGCATTATTTTTCGCTGATCTTGATCTCATGTGAGATAGTAGCACACCACAAAGTTTTTGAAATGTTTCATGGTTTAGTCGGATTCTGTCATAAAGTTCACCATCAGTATAATCAGATATGATCATTCTTTGTCGGGATATCCTTCGATTTATGTCTTGAATACTGCGGATTTCCTGCAATCGCCATAGGTTTCTCACGGTTTCCTCCTGCATCCTGACTAACGATAGAAATGATCTTCTATCGCTCCAGAATTCTTCCAAGGTGAGTCATAAAGGAACGCATCGAGTCGAAATTCGTATGCTTATACGTCATGTCCATCATTCCAATAGATGCATGAATACATTCCTGATTGGTTGCAGGATGAGAACGGGAATTTTCTGTAGCATGTGACATCGCAATGACCTTGACTGAGGACGAATGAACCTAGATGATCAATGCAAGCAACCATTTCTTAAGTTAAGACCTCTGTTGGCTGACGTGGCACGCTCTCTTTCCTTCACACGCAGTAATAATTGGGATTTGTGATTTGAAATGGCCGGCAATGAAAGAAGACGAAAGAACTGGAGTGAGACCGAAATTAGCTTGCTATTCGACGAGATGTATGTTCATTATCCAAAACTTTTCGGCAAGTTCAGTGACAAAAGAAGAAAAAAATAAATTAAGGGATCAAATCGGCAATAATCTAAATCGAGATGTGGAAGATGTTAAGAGAAAGTTCATATCTTTGAAAAGTGAAAAATTGAAAAATAATTCTAACTATAGAAGAGTCCTGAATCGCACTGGTGGTGGTACACCTCCACCTCCATTATCTCCCATGACACATTTATTGCTTGACATAATTGGCAATGACAATCCAAAGATTCAAGGTGTCGGCTCCCGTATGGATTCATCTATAATGGATGGCAACGATAGTGATGATGATGACGAAAATGTCCCTCCAAAACCCAAACGCATGAAACCGAAGAATGAGCTGGAGTCGCTTCTATTTCGTCAGAGTGAAGAAAGGCATGAAAAAGAACTGATTCTGTTGGATCTGAAGATAGAAAATGCGAAAATGAAGAAAATGTTGTTACAGAGCAAGACAGCCCGGTTGCCAGTTTGTTCCGGAACAACAGAAGAAACGGCGGAGATCGAAGATAATATAATTACGGAGAGTGATTATTCCTATCGCCGATTGTAGTGATAATGCTTGTGTGAACGTGATGATTATACTTGGTATGTTCAGCAGCTTAAACACTCAGGTAAACAATTCATTTTATAGCATTACAATTCTTTGTTAGAAAGGATGTTGTTCTTTGTCTTAAAGGGTAGGCCTAGATAACCTACATGTGGGGACTGTAAAGATGTGAATATATATGATGGGATTATACATGTTGCATGGGCTCAACGAAGAATCATGCTTACTATGATTCAATGATATGCATATAGTTCTACTATTTACATGTGGTATTAGTAAGCTACTACAATTATAGTTCTTCACTCTATAGATACAATCATAGTTAATGACAGTTTTCTAATAGCCTATTCAATGTTTATAAAATCATAATCATACATGATAGATAGTAGTAAGCAAAACTCCACCACTGGACCGCGCAAGATGGCCGCCGTCGCTGACGTCCCCCCTCCTGTCCGTCGAGTCGGTCGTGGTGTACCGCCGTGTTGCTTCGAGTCTGACGTCCTACCCCCCCTCTGGCCGGCCGTCGTAGCGCGCGGTGATGTGCTGTCCAGGTTGGCGTGGTGTGCCGGCCAGGTTGGGAGGGTGGACTGTCGGAGCTCACCTGAAAAAATCCTAAGTGTCAGAATGACTTTGTATGGACAAAATTTTGAAAATTTTCCAAAGTGTGTCATTTCGACCTGGGACCTTCACCAAAACATTTTTCATCAAATTTCACTGACCCCCCCCCCCGACAGCAATCTTCTAACTTTGGTTCTAGTGGACGGATTTTGTCTTATAGCTACTCGTTTGAAAGAGGAGAAAAAACTGCTCGACGACATTTTTGCCGCGAGTCAATCGGACTAGCCGTTCAAAAGTTAGAGCTGTTACAAGATTTTAGGTCGGAGCTCACCTGAAAAAATCCTAAGTGTTAGAGTGACTTTGTATGGATAAAATTTTGAAAATTTTCCAAAGTGTGTCATTTCGACCTGGGACCTTCACCAAAACATTTTTCATCAAATTTCACTGACCCCCCCAGGAGAGCTAGCTTCGATCTTGGCTTCCAGTAAACGGATTTTGTCGTGCAATAGCTCGTTTGAAAGCTAAGAGTGAGACTAATTCACTGAAAGAATCGGCTTGTTCATATCTGTCTTCGTTTAGATGTGAGACACCATTTAAGATTTGGGAGATTGGCGAAAAAACGACAGAGTTAGAATTTTGGTCGTTTTTGGATGTAGCGCCAAAACGAACCATCGGATGGGAAAACGGACGCCAGATTCGGATTCAGCGTGAAATTCTGCATCGGTATGGTGAGTTTCAAGTCAATCGGAGAGAAAAAGTTTCGCTGACGTCCATCCCCCGCCAGCGATCTCCCAACTTTGGTTCTAGAGATCGTAGAAAGTCGTGCAATAGCTCGTTTGAAAGCTAAGAGTGAGACAAATTCAGTGAAAGAAATGGCTTGTTCATATCTGTCTTCGTTTAGATGTGAGACGCCATTTAAGATTTTGGGAGATTGACTAAAAACGACAGAGTTAGAATTTCCCAAGAAACAGCTCCAGCGGGCGAATGAAGGCTCGGATTGGTAAACGGAGGCCAGATTTGGAATCAGCTTGATGTTATTGTCCAATGAGAATCAAGCATTTCTATATAAATAGCGAGCCTTCCACAGTGAGAATCATTCCATCGTTGAATCACACGAGTGACGGACGCACATTTTCTCTCTCTCTCTAGTTCCCTATTCTATTATCCAACTAAAATGGTAAGTCGCTACTTTCCTCCCTCTCCTCCCTTGAACGTAAACTTAATACAATCTTTTTCATTTTCAGGCATCTACTCCATCTGCTGCACTAGTTGGACAAAATGGCGGTCAAACGTTACAAGGTTCGCTACGATCAGATCATCTACAACTGAGGCCAGTGGAAGAAACAACCAAGTTACATAATCCTACACCGCTACAGCGTAAATGTAAACAAGTTTTGCGTTATGACGATCATAGCGTAGTACTCCAAACGGGAATGCTCCCTTCCACGGATGTCAAGATAATGCACAATCAGTATGGGGACTACATACTGATCCCCGTGAGTACGTACATTCGCCACCAACTTGATATTATTGAGGAGTACGTGACATTAAATATGGACATTCCTACTCCTCTTGCTCAAGAGTGGAAGGCGAGAGATGACAAGGATACTCCCTATAGAAAGATTTGGGATGGTAATCAAATTTGCCTACCGGTATCACATTGGTGCACTTACTATAAGAAGGAGGGAGATCATTCAACACCCATCACATGCGACGAGCTCAGAGAAGGTACTTGGGATATCCTTTTCAAAGTGAATGGGCTATATTATGGTCGTCACGAGGATAATAAAATAGCCTCTCTCTCCATGCATATGGAATCCATCCTATATATTCCAAAACCACCCAACGTGGACGACATAATTGATCAAATCCTTAACAGCAGTGGTACGAAGCGCAAGTCGGAGAAGAATGCTGCATCAAAACGCAAATCAAAGAAGGAGAATTACTAGTCCTTTCCTAACTCTACCCTATGACAATTCTCTTATGTGCTTTGAGTGTCGTAGACGTGGTCTTATTAGATACATTTTACTTCTTCGTTGCTATCATATCATTTGCGTATTTTGTCGTGAAAAGCATCGATGTAATTCTTCATTTTGTAATATGTTATAGAACGTTTCCTTAGATGTGTAAATTTCCGTTTTAGGCTCCTATCATTATTTTTATGGATTGTGAGGGTGAACCTGTACAGGAGCTCAGTGCTATTGCTATGAACAATTGGACATATCAGATTGTCAGTGTCTATCATCAACATGCCAACTGCAATCCCAATGTTGATCAATGGGCGAGAAAACACATTCATGGACTTAATCTGAAATATTTGCAAGACTATGTCTTTTCTTGTGAGAGTGCTCTTCTTATTGACTTTAAACGATGGTTAGCTGCTTTCAATGTTATACGCATCTTTTGTAATAATCCTGGTAAGGAGAGGAAAGTATTTCCCAATCTAATCATTGATGATATTTTTCTCCCGCCTTGGGATAGTAGAGTGAATCAACACTACCATGAAGTCACGAAACGTTTTAAGGATTTGTCTGTTCCTATTTTGTCTGTTCGTTGTAGTAGCTACGTTCATAACCAATGCTTCTTTCCTCCTTACCTCAGCACTGCCAAAGTCCTGTATGGTTATCATTTCTCGCTGTATGATAGTTACCAGCTGTATCTATTTTATCTGTTTCAAACCATTGATTTATAATGCATGCTTGTTACCGTTATTCAATAAATGTTACTATGAGAAGAGTTGTTGTTTTCATGCAATGGATGGGTTAGATAAAGGGCGATCATGTCTTTCTCAAACGACAGCGGAACATTACATTTTCATAGACAAAGTTCAAAAGGAGCTGTTCAAGATTATGTGATAAAATTTCATAAAGATGAGACCGACATCGAAGCAGTGGTCGATGATGCTAGCACTCTATTTCTAGAGTTAATGAATACATTCTCTGATAGCATTGTCATGGCGTGATTAGTTGCGAAAATTGAGTTTAGTCATTTTGGAAAG
The DNA here is from genome assembly GCA_907163375.1 of Prostheceraeus crozeri. Lineage (NCBI taxonomy): Eukaryota > Metazoa > Platyhelminthes > Polycladida > Euryleptidae > Prostheceraeus > Prostheceraeus crozeri. The sequence goes on along the minus strand of CAJQUW010008068.1, from coordinate 702,099 downwards.
GAAGAGGTGGAAAGTCGCTCTTTCCATTTTGCTTCTTATTCAATGGAAGTGGTAGATCACCCCGAAGAATTTTTTAAAAGACATATGATAAAAATTGCTGAACGTCTTAACGCATTTGACCATCATGGTAGCAGTCTAGTGATTGAAGCGATTTCAGATATTCACATTCAACTTTCCATAAAGAAAAATTGAAAATGCAGTGGTACTTGATTGTAGCACAACTGGTTTTCGAGCTATGTCTGCTCACTCTCGAAGTATATTCCTTCTGTACATGTGTCTATTATTTAGAAAAGGCTAGCAAATTCATATCTTCAAAACGACTTGCTATAGACATCAGTAACGGTGAAACTATGTATTGTGATGTATGTAAGCGAAAGGATGGAAATGAAAAGCGCATCTTCAAGAGATGTAAGCACGCTTTTTGTCAACGCTGTTTCATACGTAATTGCATTCAACTTTTCAAATGTAACCACTGTGATATTGCTCATTTCGAGTGCCACTTATGCCGCAATAGTTAGTACCTATGCAAATGTGGTAAATATAGGTTTTAGCAAAGACTAACACGAAAAATTGCGAAACGTAAAATGACGAAACGTAAAAGACAAAAGTCTTCAAAGTTTTCCTCAGCCATTCAAGCTCTCCGACGAATGAAAGCAAATCAGCGATACAATGCTATACGACATGCTAACGATAAATTCATTCGTGAAATTATTTCTCATGTCAGAAAGTTGAGGACGAAGAAATTAGCACCAAAACAACGAAAGTTACTTAATCGATATGCTACGAAATTGCGTTTCATCTCCAATCCTAAAGTCACCCTTCAAAGAAAGAGGGAAACTCTAACACAAAAGGGCGGTTTCCTTCCAGCGTCACTACCGATGCTAGCTCCTATCGTGGGCAACGTATTGGGTAATATCTTTGGCTCTAGACGTTAATTATGCAAATGTTGTTTCTCAAAGTATTATAATGGATTTCAGACTTCAATGTGATAAAGTTCTGACTGTATCAGGTCCATCTCATGCAGGTAAAACTGTTTTCACGCTGAATTTATTGGATAAAAGAGGGGAGTTGTTTAAGGAACCTATCAATCGAGTGATTTGGTGTTATGGTATTTATCAACACTCGCTGTTTCAGGAATTGCAAAGTCGCAACTTTATTCGACATGAAGGAATTAATCAAGTGGATAAACTTCAGTCTAATGATGTTGTTGTATTGGATGATTTATTAAAAGAAAGTAAGAATTCAAAAGATGTTACAGATATGTTCACTCGCGCAGCACATCATAAAAGGTGCTTTATCATCTATATCACACAAAATTTGTTTCCTGATGGAAAAGAAGCTCGTACACGAAACCTGAATACTCACTATTATGCTATTTTCAAAAATCCGCGAGATAAAAGTCAATTTGAAATTTTAGCGCGACAAGTTGCACCCAGAAGATCAAAAGCCTTAATTAAAATTTTTCAAGCAGCTACTGAAGAACCAGACGGTTACTTATTCATTGACTTTACGCAAGAGTGTCCGGAAGAATTTAGATTTCGAAGTGATATTTTGAAAACTCCCATGATTATCTACAAACTATGAGTTCTTATTCTCGCATGATTGTTATTCCTCAGGATGAATATGTACAATTGACTGCCATGCAGCAAGTAAAGCAACCTCTTGCAAATCAAATGTATAGGAAAGAAATAGATTATCAGCAAAATATTCACATCAAAGATCCACATCGTGCTGTATTATTACAATCGGAAACTGTTGAGCAATTGAAAAGCTTGAAGAATAAGATGCGTGACTCTGTATCGACTGCTACACCTTTAGCATCTCGCGCACATGCCATATCTCTTTTCAACAGTATTGAACCCCATCTCAATGTAAATGAAAGAAGAGAAATCATTACAGATGAAAATAAAGTGATTGATTCTTCACGTTATGAAGACTTGATTCAGTATGCGACACGTAGAAAGCGCCGTCAGGGCTATGTTTCACCTGGTTGGTCATACTTTCTTAAACTATTGAAAAAGCATAATGTACCAAAATTTGCTTTGAATAATGAGACATTGAAAGAACTTGATTCAATAGTGGCTACTACTCCAATGCTTCAGACGATGAAAATGCCAACAAATTGGTTTAAGACGTCACCTGCTACATCCCCTCCCACACTCACTAAGCAAACAAGAGGAAGAACTCGACGTAGATCTACGCCACCACTAAAACTAGTAAAAGGAAAACGTAAAACAGCTCCTCCCAAGAAATACATGTTCTCAGACTTAATATGAAGCAGATGTGTTGCTTGCCATGTAATGAGCCGCCAGAGGTGAATGTCGTTGTCACTTGCACTTGCTGCGCCAGCTCTCACAATGAAACTCTTAAGCAATGTGAACACGATCGCAAAACCGCTAAAGCAAAATGCTGCAGTTGTTGTAAATGTAGAAAGGCAAGAAAGCAAAAAGATGAGAAGGAGGAAAAAGAGTCAGTCGTCATCGACTGAACGTTTGAAGTCAATCTATTATGATGTAAAACATCCGGCAGGATTTGCATCGATCAAGAAATTATCAAAAGCGAGTGGTCTTCCACAATCACAAGTGAAACGATGGTTAAAGGGTCAGGCTACCTATACACTCCACAAACAAGCGAAAAAGAAGTACCGCACCCGCCATTATATTGTTCATGACATCGATGAACAGTGGCAAGCAGATTTGTGTGATGTTACCTCCATTTCAAAACATAACTCGGGCAATAATTTTACTTTAACCGTCATTGATATTTTCTCGCATTATGCGTGGGCTCAACCTTTAAAAACTAAAGAAGGGAAAGGAGTAGCAAAAGCATTCCAAACAATTTTTCGAGAAGGTCGCATTCCAAAAAGAATTCAGAGTGATCAAGGAAAAGAGTTTGAAAATCAGCATGTGAGAAGATTATTTGAGAGACATGACATTGAGTTGTTTAGTGTAAAGAGTGCCTATAAAGCTGCACTCGTTGAACGTTTTAATCGCACATTAAAAAATCGCTTGTGGCGACATTTTACTGAGAACTTGACACAAAATTGGACAAAGGTTCTACAAGATCCACTCCATGCCTACAATCACTCTATCCATCGTTCTATTGGACTCAGACCAGTAGATGCAAATGCTGATAATGTAGATAAAGTGCGCGAATCATTCCAACATAAACGCACTCATGTGAAAAGTGATGTGAAAATTGGTGATAAAGTTCGTATCTCAAAAGTGAAAAGTGTTTTTGCTAAAGGGTACCTTCCGAATTGGACAGAGGAGGTATTTACAGTATCAAGGATTGATCAAAAAGACTCCCACCACCTACAAGTTGAAAGATTACGATAATGAAGAAATTGAGGGTAGCTTTTACCGCGATGAGATTGAGGTAGTCACTGAAAGTGAAACATATTTGGTAGAGAAAATCATTCGGTGTAAAAAACGGCAAGGTGAAGAATGGTATCTTGTTAAATTGACTGGTTATCCTTCAAGTATGAACTCTTGGATGCGTCGTGCCGACATCTTTCATCTAAGTGATCTACAGTGATTCATGCAAAGTTGTAACTAACAATGTTTAGGGTTTGAGCTATGAATCCAACTGCCTCATTTTATTCACGACCCTCCTATGTAAGTGGCGGAGGACAAATTTACATCGGTGCTCGCCGCCAACGTGGCGGTAGCATACTTGGTGCACTGAAATCTGTTGTAGCACCTCTCATATCCAATGTCGGAAGATCTTTAAAACGAAATGTTTTAAGTAATGCCGTTGGCTTTGCTGGTGATGTTGCTAGTGATCTTTCCAGAGGTAGAAGTTTTAAGAGCAGTTTGTTGAATCGTGGGAAGGAACGCGGTTTAAAAACATTGAAGCAGACCTTTGCTGGTGTTACTCAAGGAAAGAAATCGCCTAAACGAATGAATAAAGAAGGAGGAAACATCGCATGGTAAGGTGCGATCTTCAGTCAAAAGGCATTCACGCAAACGTCGCAGAGGCTCTAATCATTCATCAGGCGCTAAACGACGACGCTGCCATAACTCTAATCATGGAGTGTAAAACTTCCGGGTTTTGTTTGTTTGATCAACAAGCCATACAGACAGATATTCTTAGTTCAAGTATTGTAGATTATCATCCTCGAACAGCTGAGAATGCTGGCCCCATTGAATTTGTTATTCCTGGTGGTAGTGATGACTTCATAGATTTGAGTTATGCGATGGTTGATTTGAGGTTTAGAATTCAGCAAGCAGATGGAACTGCTATTGACGATACACATAAAGTTGGACTGAACAATTTACCATTGACTACATTACTTCGCGATGTTTCTCTAACGATTGGAGAGCAGCAGGTGGAAGGTGGTCAAAGCGATTATCCATATAAATCATATTTCAATCATGTATCACAGTTTCATCCAGCAGCACAAAAAAGTCATATGGAAGCATGGGATGGTACAGAGATGAAGCAGGAAAATTTGATGCTGAAACAAACAGTGGCTTTGTAAAGCGATCTGCTATGATTAAAGATAGTAAAGTATGTCAGCTATATGGTCCGCTGAATTTAGACTTCTTTAGACAGTCAAAGTTTTTACTCTGTAATACCAGCATGCGACTCAAGCTGACATTGAATAAGCCTGAATTTGCGCTGAATGCATTTGCTAAAGTTGACAATTTTAGAATTCATGTGGAAGATATTGCACTTTACATTCGTCGAGTAGTACCGAATCCAAGTGTCATTAGAGGACATGCTGAAGGTCTTAACCGCCAAAATGCCATTTACCCCATTCAGCATACAAAGCTTCTCACCTTTACAATTCCGAAAGATCAAAAGAGTTTCATGAAAGATGGCCTCTTTCCATCGGAAGCACCGAAGCTCCTCATGGTGGCAATGGTTGAAAATGATGCATTTAATGGTAATATAAAGAAGAATCCTTTCAATTTTAAACACAATCAGTTAAGTGAAATTGCTTTACGTGTAAATGGTGTGAGTCATCCTGGTCCACCCTACAAACCAGATTTTGCTTCGGATCAATTTATGCGCAGTTATGTTGATTTTATGGATGTCTTTGGCTTTTACAATACGGATGACACCAACGGACTGACTATGTAAGAGTTTAAGAGTGGATATACTATTTATGCATTTGATTTGACTGCTGACAGCGATATTAGTGCACCCTATCGTCAAGCGAACGTGCCTCATAATATTCGTTTGGATTTGACGTTCAAAAGAACACTACCTGAGACGATCAATGTATTAATTTATGCAGTCTTCGATTCAAATATTGAAATTACAAAGTATCGTGACGTGATTCTTCAGTATAATCGTTAATGAGTTGGTTGACTGCTGACGATATTAAAACTAAAGTACAGCGTAATGCAGACGAAGCGACGTTGAAAGCTTTCGATAATGTCTATTCGCTCGATACCTTACCACCTACAGTAAATCACTATCCCATCTTTATTGTGCTAAACACTCATTCGCAGAATTTAGGCGGTGAGCATTGGAAAGCGATCTTTATTGGAGAAGACCGACGTGGCGAACTATTTGACTCTTTTGCTCAACCTCCAAATATACCAACACAGCAGTGGTTGAGAAAACATACGCGTCAATATCAGCGAAATGAACGCATACTACAACATCCACTTTCATCAACGTGTAGTGCTTTTGTACTGTACTTCATCTTAAAACGTTTACATGTATCTCGATTTGTATCTGTTATTCAAAACTTTTCATGTAATCCATCCTCTAATGAAAAAATGATTTGTAAGTTCTATCATGATTTGAAATAAAAACATCATGTTGGAAAAATTGTTTTTTATTTTACAATCCGCTGGGTACGTACATACTCGATGAGATAGTCTAGGATCACATTTGCTTGTACATGAGATTTTAGTCCAGTAATGATCACTTTACTATTATGAAAGATTGCAACATGCACAGGTAACCAACAACTAATGAGAGCTGCAGGATTAAGTTTGGGTTCATAACACAAATTGTAACTGCTGGTGCGAATCTTCAAAAATGATACACTTTCACTCAATTGAGTAGAGATCACCATATTGTCCAAAGTCAGATTCGACATCACAAACCTCTCCCTCTTCCATATCCGACGTAGTAGTCTCTGTAGCTCTAAGCGCATTGACTGCGCCGATGAATGAGAAAGGGCGCCGAGAATCTGTACATTCCCATTTGGGAAGAGTTGAAGACTCCGTGAATTGTTCATCTTCACCACTAACATTTGAGGTCGGCCCGGGCAATACTTGCTGTTTGGAAGGTGTTGGTGTAACGTTGTGAGATCGATTTTGGTGTAAAGTCTGAAGCGACGGAGAATGTTGACGATGGTGTAGCGATGGCGCTTCATGATGAAAAAATGAGTAAATTGAGCGATGTACCTTCCTTTTATACTTTTCCCAACTACCTTGATGAAATGTGAAGTTAGTATGGAGTTGGGAATGATAGAGTTGAATTCGCCGTTTGTTGACGCGCAACCAGATGCGATTTCCAATACGTGAATGTCTTTTCATATAGAAGTATTTCAAATCCTTCATGATATGATGTAGAGATTGAAAATGACGATAAGATAAAGCAAACTCTCTTCTCACATTTCCAGTTGAATCTTTGAAATAGACGTTTCGATCATGATCCGTTTCAATACGTTGTAGGGAATCTAATTTTCAACTCATGGTGCGTGGTAGTCATGTCTGATTAAGATTTGCATAGTAGGGCGATGAACTCACGACGAATAAATGTCATGATGGAGCGATTTATGTATCTTCTATACTTCTCCCAATTGTATTTGCGAAATGAGAAACAGTTTGCGGAATGAGAATGGCAGATTTGAATTTCATTTCTGTAATGTTGAAGCCAAACTTGATCACCCAAGGAGATGAATCTTAATGCTTCAAAATATTCCAAATCCCTCATGATATCATTGAGGTTGACAAATTGTCGCCATGTTAATGTAATACCTCTTGATGTATGACCATGAGAATTTTTGAAATGTACGTTTCCATTACGATCAACTCTGATATATTGTAGAGAGTCCAAAATCCAAGTCTTCATGATGTTATGCGAAGCCGCAGATCAGCAATATCAAAATGTCGTTTTATCATATTTTGCTTAGCAATGCGGCTGCAAATAGATTTGCTAGTAATCGAGCCGCACTCTTTTCTACTCCCATTGATCATGCACAACAGCTAAGTGGAAAGTGGGAAGTGGGTGTCACTCAACTTGTTCATAGCAACTGTGTCTATACTTTTGATCATGAGGTGATGACTATTAATATGAGACGCACAGCTGCTTACCAATGCGAAAAGGGCTGCCAAGTATACATTCCACAGTGGCCAAAGAAAGATCTCTTATCATGTAGAAAGTTTATATATGATTTCTTGAATAAAGCGTGTAAACATATTGCCCAATTTACTCCGCACAATAATGATCATAACTATGTACATCATGTAGTTGAGAAAGATTGGATTGTTGGTTTAAGTCCAAGTTTAAGAAATGATTTAGGTTACCTCGCTAGCGCCTTAACAAGCTATGATAATTATAACGTTAATTACCATCCAAGTGGTCATAAACAGTTAATATATCGAGAGGAAGCTTATTATGTAGATCTTATTCCAAAAAAATGGGAAGACGTTGGTGAAGAAGATTGTGATTAAGCCAAGAAAGGCAAACATAACTCCTGAAACATTATTGAAGAAATTTAATTATCTCCTTCGAGTTGATGGTAAACAACTGGCAACATTGACTTATATCAAATCATCTAATCATATTGCAATAAGTAAATTAGATGATGATGATCTAGTATTAGCTTGTTCAAAAGATTTTCATCAGTTCTTACGACATCGTTCTGCAGCTGTTCATGGAAAATTTGATATGCAAAATTTACCATGTGAAAGGTCAAATCAATTTGATACAGAATGGGCCGTATCTTTATACAGAAAGTGTGTAGAGCCTTTCGGTGGTGTCTTACATGAAACAAGAGTGTTGATGCCTCGCATTATTACTTCAGTTAAATTGGTTGTAGATTATTTAAATGAAGACATTAATGACCAAAAAATTTCATTTTCTGAAAAAGAAGGTGTTTTGTCTCTCACTATAAGTGGAAAAGGTATTGAACTAATTATGGATAAAACTCTAATGGACATTTTGGGTTTTGATCAAAATATCTTTAAAAGTGGTACTGTAACCAAAGCTAGCGCAGACATGTCACTATCGCGTCGTATTAACTATTTTCAGATATATTCCAATATTGGTGAAGATGTACGTGTGGGAGATGTTGAAGCTCCATTGCTAGCAATGATACCATACCAGCCAAAAAGCTGCATTATTTTATCTGAGCATACTTTCAAGAAAGTGCATTATACAAAGCTGAAATCAAACTACATCCCACAAATTGATATTGCCATTTATGACGATGCTGGTGCGTTGATTCCTTTTCATAAAGATGCTGTGACAAGTATCACACTCCATTTCCGAATGAAGAGTTAATGCAAAAGTATGCTAATATATTTTCCAATGTGAATAATATGGAAAGTGAAAATAAGGACTCGCTTCTAATCTACTTGTCCAGTAATGCTTCTATGAATAAATTTCCAAAAAATAAACCATCAGACTATCGGGTAGAATTAAATCGCCCACTACATTTAGAGGGTGAATGGGAGGTTGGCGTTTCTAGTATTTGCTATGATAGCAATATTCAGAATGTGAATGATTTGGAAGAAATGATATTGACTCCTCGCACCCATGATGGAATAACAATGAATAATGCATTCCAGTTCCCATACCGTCAGATGGAAAGTGGAACTATGAATGGATTCAGATAAAATCAGATTATTATGGTCCATTTGGGAATGAGAAAATTATTAAGGCATTCAACAGTGGTAATACTTCCATCATGAAGAATAAGGATCAGAAAGTTTATGAGTTTACTATCTATCATTGGAGTGGGAGATAGTTCCTTCGCTTTCATTCTTTTACTAAAGGTCTTACACTGAGGTTGGATAATGAATTCTATCCACATCTCGGTTTTGGTCATGGACTACATCTAACGTCAATTGCTACTGCAAATGTTAAAAAGTTTATTCAAATCGAATCAACAAATTTCATTGTAAATTTAAAATATTTGATGAAGATGTTGTTGAATGCGAAGAACGCATCATTTTGAAAAAGCGTGGTGTTCAACCTTTATCACTTATTGAGTTAGTAAAACGATGGAATGAGGCTGTGGGTAAGAAGTATGGAGAGAAAATTATGGCGGACAAAAATAAGTTGGTTATTCAGAAAAATAATGACAAACTTACAGTTTATTTCTCTCCAACCTTGCGTCATTTTGTAAGACATCCAACCCCTATTATTGGAAGCGGTCTGGTGTATGCTTCTCATGAATATCACACTAAAGCTGATTCAGTTAATGATGAATGGTAGGTTGACATCTATGGTGATCGCATCAAGAAAATTTACCAGTCTTATCAAGAATCTAAAGTTGCTATCAATATAATGCCGCGTCTATATCATACAGTTGAAAGCTTCATTCATGTAGTAAATCCTTATATACAACACAAGTTGAAGCATGTGATGAAAAGTAAATATGATGTAAAGACACACCTTATTTCGTTTTCAATTGAAAATCAACGCGTTGTTCTGAAACTGGGTGATGACATTCAATGTCAATTGAGTAAAAATTTGAAAAAACTCTTTGGTTTTTCAATGCTACAAACTGTGTTTACTGCTGCGCATACGATTGGTATAGAAACACCAATGACACTTGATAAACATGAACAGCACCTTTACATTCAAAGAGATTTGATTCTTCCTATTTCTGTTGGTGAGAAAAAAGAATACATTTTACGTGATTTCATTCATGATAAAGACGCTTCATATGGAATAGTCGAGAAGATGTTTGAATCTATTTTCTATCATCCCGTCGTCAAACAAACTATACCCTCTATTGCTATCAAAATTACCAATGGTTTACAAGAGTGCATCCATGTGAAAGATACTAAATCCCTCGTAACTTTAGTGTTTCGGAAAACAAAGTGAAGTCATTGTGATATGTTTATTGAAATAAAAATATGTGTATGAAAAAGTCTTTTCACAGATATAGGGGGAATGGGCTGACTGTAGGCATATATTCACAAGGAAGAAACGATCTCATGCGATACATAAAACAACCATGTATATCTACAAAAAGCAACATCAAAATACTGAGTTAAAGTTGATTATGTCAATACATCTCCTGAATGTGGTAGCGTGAGTTTTATTCTTTTAGGTGGAGGTATGTTTGTGTCAGGATGTCCATGTGGAAGAGATGTGTTATGTCCTATCCAACACCTCTTATCCTCCCATGCTGAAAGCGCTCGTTTCTTGAACGTGTGCGTTTTCACAGTATGAACTTGAGATTTTAAGATTGTCATATTGACAAACGTTATCGTTTTATTTTTATAGGCCTTCTTATAGGATCGATGTTTCCTTTTGTGAACAATGGATTTTGATATACCTTTAGCACGCTTAATACTATCTGCACATTCTTTTAATTTCATGGAATACATTTTAGGACGGAGGAGAATCATTTCATCTATTTCCTTTCCTACTGTTTCATCCTTAAAACAACCAAGTTTGGCTTTATTCTGTATAGAATAGAGTGGATGAGTGGGATTGTGGTTAGATGTGTCGAAATATTTTTCTAATGACTTGCATACTTCATTAAAATTTAAATCTTTTTGAGTGGTAATTCCTAAAAAGAAACTATCTGTATCACCACCCAGCAAGCGAACCTCTTTTACGAGAGGGCATGGTTTTAATATTTTGTAGAAGAGTTGATACATTTCAAGCTTGGAATAATCTAAAACGGCTTGCCCAATATAGATGCGTTTGCACAACTCAACTTCTGATTTTATCATTTTAACACCTACAAGATCCTCATCGATGATGTCTCTATCAATGAAAAGAGGTGATGAGGTCAATTTGTGATATTTTTGTTCATCAACGACTAGTTTGTAATTCATACGTTTTCTAACATCCTCCATGGTCTTTCCGAAAAGACTGTTATTCTTATATTGATAAAAATCCTTTTCAAAATTATTTTGGGCGAGTGCACGTTTTTGACTGTTACTATCTATGTAGGGTTTGAGGAAGGCTTTCTGTCTAAATTTGATAATGCGGTGAACTGACTTTAGAAGCATGCCCATTTCTAAATAGAATTTTAGTATGCAGAAGTGTACGAGATAATTTTTCTTATCATATTGGGTGAGTAAAAGTTTGCGGCATGGTTTGCACCTTGGCTGTCCACACTCTGTTAAGTTATTATGAAATTGTGACATGAATGGTGAAAACATATCTTCAGTCACTTCACCAGATTCAGGTGCGAGTGGGAAATCAGCAGTTTTTTTTAATGCTATTTGGATAAATCAAATCCACTTCAAAATAATATCCCCAATCACCTTCATCTGGAATCTTCAGTATGTTTGAAGGGTTGGAGTAATACTCAAGCTCATCTTGATTTAACCAACTAAACTCGGAATGAGGTAGTAGTTTAGACAGTGAACTGCCATATAAATTATTTTGGTCATAGTACTTTAGGTGGATATGATCATCACCTACTGTTTCAGATTTTATATGATGTTTATTTACAAATGTGAGACCACCGCGTATTCCGCGCTCAAATATATTATACATCTCCGGGTCTTGTAAGAGATGAATGGTCTCACCAGTCATTTTAAAGGCTGATTTAAAGGACATGGCTGGTAGACTGACAAAGTGGACAGGATCTAATTTGTCTTCTTCTAATGCCACTCGTCGAAATTCCTGAAAGACATCAGCCAGCAAAATGACATCTAATTCTAAGTAAGCGATCATATAATCGCCAAACGTTTTACAATCAAATTTTAACCATGCCTCTTGAGCATGTTCATAATCTTCTACTGGACAATCTTGACCCGTCCAATCAATCAAATTTTAACCATGCCTCTTGAGCATGTTCATAATCTTCTACTGGACAATCTTGACCCGTCAAATCGTTTTGGAATTTGTCAATGGAAGGAAGGGTTGTTTCATTTAGTTTAGAAATTGAGCTAAAATACGCATAGGGAAAGACTCCTTTGCGAGTGATTATTTCATCCGTTAAGTTTGGATAATGTTTCTTCAAAGTTTGACTATGGGGAAGAAACTTGAGATTACGAACGAGAGAAGCTAGTGACGCTGACATGAATTGGAATGAATCTAAAAATTTTATTTCGAAGAATACTGTCTTATTTTCTTTAGTTTTATCTACTGGTACTTTTGCTGTCATTGCCATGAATTTTTCTCTCGTTTGCGCTATTACATTAAACTGCCACGATTTCATCTGGCTCAACCCTCCTTTTATGAGCATATGACTGTCATAGCCCTTAAAGTTATGAAAATGACGGGTAGTACACGACGTCTCAACCTAAGTGAAAAGTTACATTTGGAGCAGAGTGCGTTTCTAAATTTACCAGTGATGTGATCATGATCACGCACTTTCTTAATTTTATCGTCATCAAACGTTTTATGACATTTAGGGCACGATGTGCAACTTTCAAATTTTTGTTTGTCTTCATCTGACATATGTAGTGACTTACGCTGCAATTGGGAATCATATGATTGTTGAAATTTAGCAGCTTTATCGAGACATTCTGGAAATTTTGAAATGCAATCTTCACCTTGCCAAGTATGCATTTTGTTTTGTCTATTCCTAAAGTGGTCATGCCATACTTCATAGCAGGATATGGCTGCTGGCTTGTGGATGATATCATCAATGTAGCATTCTATCTCTGCGTAAATGACACGCAGGGGACTTAATTCGTCACCATTATCCCTATGTGAAAATATTTTATCTTTGGGCATGCGTTCCATTTGTAATTTACCTCGCTTGCACCATTCATAGTGAGTTTCAAATTTATCTTTACTCCAAAAGGAGCGGATGCAGCGGTCGCATACAAAATGTTCACCTCTTTTAGAGTGCCCCAAGTGAGTGTACAATCGAGAGATTTTGGGTATACCACAGTAGTGCCATTCCTCGCTATCATCTTGTTTTACTAATAAGAGGTTGACTACACGTTCATAACAAGTTGAACGTGAATTATAGCGGGCACCCTTCAACCCCTTCTCCCACACGTGAACGACAATTTTAATCTTATTATGTTTTTCGAACGTTTCTACATCTTTGATTTTCATGTTGTTACTATCACAACCTTCAAAGTCTAGTTCATCCTCCCACTGTCTATAGCTATAGGTGCGATCTCGCTGCGCGTTGATATCATTATAGTGAAGGATGGATAGGACTGCATATTTGAAACACTGTGATTTACAATCGACATTGATGACAGCTTTCTTATTATACAGCGTTTTTGGTAGTTTAAATGTACCTCGAGCTGCATGACTTTCTAATAGTGAAATTTTGAATATGGCTGAGTCCACACCATCAAAAATGAGAGCGCTGTCGCGTTGATTGAATTTATCTACATTTGATTTTGAACATTGAATGTGAAAATTTAGCCAAGACTCGCAGTCTACAACTTCAGTTGCGGAAGAGGAAGGAACATGAAACTGTATTCTCTCCGTCACTTGACCCGTTTGAAAATCTATCTTAATATATTTTAGTTTAAGGTAGATGAGCGCCTTCATTCTAAAATTGTCTAAATTGTTGAAGAGCGCTTCAATAATGTTAGAATTTTGAAGGAGCCACTCACGAAAATCTACTATTTGAGTATTGGACTCCATGCAGTAGTCGCGTACTAAATTATTATATGAAACATTAATGAGGGAGATGGTGGAGGTACCGTTGGTGTAGTGATCATTTGCATGCGTGTGTTGAAGTCTGTGTGAAGATCGCTGAAAGTGACTATCAAAAGAAAGAGGGCACAAATCGCATCGTCAGAATCAACTTCACCTCCGGAGATTGACGCCGCTTTGCGTTGACACACACGTTGTTTGATGTGTCGAAGGAGACTGTGCTTCCTCGTAAACATATGTCCGCAGTCGGCACATTCCCACTCGTTGCCTTGTCGCGAGAGTCCTGAGCTGGAACTCACATCACCTGAAAGAGAAATCATTCCATCATCTCTGTTCAAGTCTCAGTGTATTGTTACAACCTACTTTGACTCAACAACTCTAAACTTTCCTCGAGAAGGGAGGGCGTTGGTGATGAAGTTGATGCCTGAAATTGAGGAAGATGCTATTAGCCACACGTTTGAGGGAGATGAGTGAAGAAATTTTCAACTTACCATTTCAACGAAATCAAGTTTAAGGTTGATACTTCAACAAGATAGAGACTTCACGAGAGAGCAGTTCACTTGTACGCCTCAAATATAGAATTCGCCAGAGAACACTTCACTTATATGTCACAAAGACAGAGTGAAATGACACGAATGTCACTTTACATATATACTTTCATATTCATCATTCATTGGCTGTTCATTCTGATTGGTTGCTTGTTGATACTTAAGAATTAAACATTTCAAAGTTATTATTCACAGTCAACATGACAAGCCCTCCGACAACACCAAACACAAAATTCTCTTCTCCATGCTCAACACCAAAGGCGCTCGTTGCACCAAACGCTCCAACGAAGGGGAAGGTAGAGAAGGTGTACCGACTGGACAATATCAGAAAGTTGTCATTACCATCGGACGACGAAGAGAGTGTATGTGAGAAGGAGTGTCCCGACTTAACAGGCGTGAGGTGGAAGTATCTCCAGTACGATATTGACGATGTGATGGAGATCGCCAGCACCAAATTCCTCCACCAATTATAGGAGTGGTACACCCCTAACTCCCAGCCACGAACTATGGCGGAGTGGGAGTATATCGACAATGTGAGGCTCGCAGTGGAAGAACGATTAAAGCAAGTGAACTGTTTTTGTTATCTATGTGAAGCCAGACTCTGGGACGATATTGACGATGAAGACCTTTTGAAATACATGCCATAATAAATTTTTATTTCGTATGATCTTTGCTTTCATAATGACTTACTTGAACGGGGCTTCAGTGGATGATTTAACCATGTATACTTTTTCATTTGGAAATAGTAGCACGCTTAGTCTAACTTGTAAATCTTAAAACATTTCATATGGGCGTTGATGATAGATGAAATAGTGTCAAATAAAATTAAGATAGCTTACACTTCTGATACAGGGATAGCAATCGACTGCGATCCATGTGTAAAAAGCTTGTTAGACTACGGATGGGCTTAACCATGTATACTTTTTCATTTGGAAATAGTAGCACGCTTAGTCTAACTTGTAAATCTTAAAACATTTCATATGGGCGATGATGATAGATGAAATAGTGTCAAATAAAATTAAGATAGCTTACACTTCTGATACAGGGATAGCAATCGACTGCCATCCATGTGTAAAGAGCTTGTTAGACTACGGATAGGCTTAACCATGTATACTTTTTCATTTGGAAATAGTAGCACGCTTAGTCTAACTTGTAAATCTTAAAGCATTTCATATGGGCGATGATGATAGATGAAATAGTGTCAAATAAAATTAAGGCAGCTTACACTTCTGATACAGGGATAGCAATCGACTGCGATCCATGTGTAAAGAGCTTGTTAGACTACGGAAGAGAGAAGTGTGTTCTGTTGCGTGTGGAACGTGAGTGTCCTCCCATTTCATTCCATTCATCAATTCGTCTCATTGATAGAGACAGGTAGAACTCATGGTTCTCATAACGTATGCAATGGAAAGTTTATAAGGCAACCTTCGACAGTTGGCTAAATGTCGCCCAGGCGCAAATGCATACTACGTTGAGACAGAGGCAATCACTTGCAAACATGACGAAGAGAGGTTAAACAAGATTGACCATTGCCGAATGTCCCTTGCGGTATACATAGCTACGGGTTTCACCGCCGCCCTTTACAGGAACGCCCGTCGAAAGGTAGTATTACAACGAACTTCATTTGCAACGTTCAAGTTGACTGATAGCAGATTCAACTTAATGATAGTATTCGCCAGTCCAAAGACTGCCCAGGGCAAACCGCGTGGAGGTTCTATCATGTCTTGCCCCATGGTGGCCCTTAAGAGAGCCGATGGTTCGTTCTCGGTGTGAATTAAGTTGACTATTGGCTGGAATAGTCAATGGGTATGACGGTTAGGTTGTCATAGACCCTATACCACCTAGGTCGTGCTGGTGCATCTGGTACCTTTCGGATGCGAGTGGTATTCGGAGTCCATACGTCATCTGTCCAAACGATCTTCTTGATCTTCCCCTTCTTCTCATCCTCTTCATCCCACTCGTCGAGGATGATGAACTCGGGAATGGCGTTGTCTTCATCGATGAAGACGGGAATGGTGCTAGTAGATGTCGCTTCCATCGTGACTTGAAATTGAATGAGAAGCGCTACAATCTTCTGGCTTATATAAGGTTTTCAACAATGAATTGCTCAACAGCGAATCAGAATGCTTCAGGGATGGCAATCGACTGCATAACGTTCAAGTTGACTGATAGCAGATTCAACTTAATGATAGTATTCGCTAGTCCGAAGACTGCCCAGGGCAAACCGCGAGGAGGTTCTATCAAATCCTGCCCCATGGTGGCCCTTAAGAGAGCCGATGGTTCGTTCTCGGGAGTAACGTCATCTTACAGCCTACCAATTCTGCTGAGAGAGTCTTTGACTCTCTCTTTGGTAGCAGTGTCGACTTCCACACTAATTGGCACATGGCTGAAAAGTGGAATGTAGCGCCATTCCGTTGGATTGACAACAGTTGCTGTCATCGGATTGCCAATCCGAGAAAGATTATTGTGGACTCTGTCTTGCTCCTCTAGCCTGACATATTCCTCAAATAAATTTCGCGGCCTTAACTGCGGTCCGCGAGGAGAGCTGACTTGACTGTTCGGCGTCTGCATGATTGAAATGAAATGAAATGAGAGGCAGTGGTTTATATACCCCTCTAACGCGACGCACCGTTCAAGTTGACTGATAGCAGATTCAACTTAATGATAGTATTCGCCAGTCCGAAGACTGCCCAGGGCAAACCGCGTGGAGGTTCTATCATGTCTTGCCCCATTGGTGGCCCTTAAGAGAGCCGATGGTTCGTTCTCGGGAGTGTAGTGATGGGGTGGTGAAGGCGGGCAAAGATCTGCAATGAAAATGATATGTATTATAATAGGATATACTATCTTATTTACTTTTCACTTACCAAGTTAGCCATCCTTAGATAGTCTCGCGCGCTTCCGAATAGAAAATTTGAGCAGATGACCGCGCATTCTCAGGCTGGCATGTAGGCATTTTTTGGTTGGATGGCCGTTGTAACATATGATGGACTCGTCGAGACTTTGATTTACAAGGACTTGTCCATCCAAATGATTATCCCGAATAGGGATGTGAAATTCAAACAAGCGATCCTCATTCACACGATTCCACTCATCCCTAATGCGCTCCAACTTCTCATACGCCTGCCTCTCATCACCCCGCCGAGCCACAGTCCTCTCCAACTCAACATTCTTCGCTCTCAACACACTCATCTCCTTCATCATCTCCTCAAACTTCGCTTCTGCATCTCTCATTCTTCTCTCCGCAGCACTCGCCCTCTTCTCACAGTCATCATTCTTCTCTTCCAACTCTCGCGTCTTATTCTTCAAATCAGTTACACTACGCCTCATTCGAATATTCTCATCCGCTACCTCCTTTGACTTCAGTTCCTTCTTTTTCAACTCATCCAACTCCTTCACGACTTCATCCTTCACCTTCTTCAAACTCTCATACTTATTCACCAACAAATCATGCGCCATCTGCTGCGATACATGCCTCTTCTCTTCATCCTTCAACCACCTCGCCGACTGCTTACGAATCCCACCACTCATCACTTTTGGGGAAGATCAGCTCTTTGGGGGGTCGGTGATGACAATGTTTGGCACCTCCGACGACGAAGAGCTCAACTTCCTCACACGCTTCCTCACACGCTCCCTATCTAAATCCACATCATCCTCATCATCACTCTCAAGCACTCTCTTTCGCCCAATCTCAGCCTCCAACGACGCAACTGCTCTCGCCATCTCATCATTCTCAACAACATTCTCAACAACATTCTCAACCTTGCCGTCTCGCTCTATCGCCAACATTCGCTCCCTCTCTTCAACAATCAACTGCGTGAATCGCAAGTCATTCACCAAACATCCACTACAGTCAGCATGCACTCTGTAAAAACGCGCCTCATCCTCATCACCCTTCAACACTCTACACTTCACACACGCAACCCTATTCAGGATAATCATGTGGTCGGTGCCCGCCTTCTTGATATGCGCCTTGGCGTCCGCACTGCGATTGATTCGCCCACATGTACACATCTTGATGTGAAATTTACGATTCTTATCATTTGCGATACCTGAGATTTCTTGTTAACTGTAAGATAATGAAATTTGTGTAAGTTTGGGATCATGTAGTACAGTCATATTCCTAAAGCATTACACTTAGTGAGGAACGATAGATTTGAGTATAGTGAGTGGCACTCGATCCCGTCGACAGCCCGAAGGCCTTGTACTGATCACTAGGGAAGTGAGAGATCTTCCCCGATACCCGCTCTTTACAGCTGAAGACATCATTGTCACTGCCCCGAAGTGGTAACAGGAACGCCGAGTCAAAGGTAGTGATCAGTAGCTGGGATCTAACCCCTCAAAGCTGCCTTAGACTTAGTTAAATTTCAAATCTGATAGCAGATTTGAACTCAGCATACTTGAAAACCTTAGTCTACATCTTAAAACTTTGAAAAAACTGAAAATTATGAATTTTTAAAAAATCCGCATTTTACTACTCATACTACTTTTAAAAAAATTTATCAGTAGTAAAGACACTATCAAACTCTATCATACAAACTTTGAAGTAAGAAGATAGCTTGCCTGCTTCAAAAGATAGAGTCCTTTGAAACACCCGATATCGGGAGCTCAGAGCGACGACCGTCGCTTACGTCGTCTTTCGATGAAGTGATCAGACTTACGTTGTCGGGGGTTTATATATGCTCGGAAGAAAACTTAAAATGGCTCTATCTCCGAAAGTATTCATTGTAGCGACATGCGGTTTGTTGCAAACGATTCGTCTCATCATTGTCTATCATATGACACCTGAACCATTCTCATATGACCACGGGAAGTTGGTCCATCAGCACATGTCCATGTAACATGCCACAAGTGAAAAAATTCCTAAGTGTGAGAGCTCCAGTGTGGTGAAAATTTTGAAAAATCTAAAACTTCCGAATTTCGACCTGGGACCTTTACCAAAACATTTTTCAGCAAATTTCACTGACCCCCCCTCCCCCCCCGTTCAGAGAAATTTGATGAAAAATGTTTTGGTCAAGGTCCCAGGTCGAAATGACACACATTGAAAAATTTTCAAAATTTTACCCATACAAAGTCACTCTGACACTTAAGATTTTTTCAGGTGAGCTCCGACCTAAAATCTTGTAACAGCTCTAACTTTTGAACGGCTGGTCCGATTGACTCGCAGCAAAATGTTGTCGAGCAGTTTTTCTCCTCTTTCAAACGAGTAGCTGTAAGACAAAATCCGTCCACTAGAACCAAAGTTAGAAGATTGCTGTCGGGGGGGGGGTCAGTGAAATTTGATGAAAAATGTTTTGGTGAAGGTCCCAGGTCGAAATGACACACTTTGGAAAATTTTCAAAATTTTGTCCATACAAAGTCACTCTGACACTTAGGATTTTTTCAGGTGAGCTCCGACAGTCCACCCTCCCAACCTGGCCGGCACACCACGCCAACCTGGACAGCACATCACCGCGCGCTACGACGGCCGGCCAGAGGGGGGGTAGGACGTCAGACTCGAAGCAACACGGCGGTACACCACGACCGACTCGACGGACAGGAGGGGGACGTCAGACTCGAAGCAACACGGCGGCACACCACGACCGACTCGACGGACAGGAGGGGGGGACGTCAGCGACGGCGGCCATCTTGCGCGGTCCAGTGGTGGAGTTTTGCTTACTACTATAGATTAGTTATGCCTCCATTGTCGCGTTAAATTGACAGAGATAAGTATTTAGAAGTACCCCTTATTGATATTAAGTTAGAAGAGGAAATAAAATAACATCAATTGATTTCATCTTTAGTGCAACAGACTTATTCTAACTTAAAATCGTATTATCTTAACTTAGGATTGCTCTAAAGATAAAATCATTTTATCTTAGAATAAAATATGATCGGTATGGTGCAACGGAGATAAAATGATTTTAAGATAAACTGATATAATATCGTGTTCTGCAACTGAAATTATTCTAACTTAAGATAATAAGATTTTATGCTGTTTGTGCAACCGGCCCTAGATCATTGCAGAAGTTGGGATGCATTTGAATAAAGTCAGGCTTCAGAGATAATCATGAAAACTGATTACTCGTGAAACATGCTCGTGACATACTCGTGAAACATCAGGAATTGATAGATAGGAACTCTCTGAGAGCCTTATACGGACTTCTAAATATAGCACCCAATATAGGATTCCCATCACGGGAATTCCAGTCGTTTCCTGAGAACGATTAGAGCAAGTTCGAAGCAATTGAACTGCAGTTCGATAGGATCTCAGAGTCGGTGAAATTTCACACAGCTTAAAATGCTTCTTCGATTTAGGGCTCATATCATGACATATAAAGTAGCTTCCACAGAGATAACAATGACATCACACAACATTCATACAAGCAATATGGAAATAAAACATACAATTTCGAACACAAAATCTGCCACATTCGTGCTGGAACTTATTTTCAAGCTCATTTGACCAAGCATCGAATCACAGGTCTTCAATGAGAGATATCAGTGAATCAATGACTAATGTGACAATTTCTCATCGATTCTTGGTGATCGACTGTTGTCAAAAGTTTAATGTTCTTGACAGCACAACTGCGTTTTGGATGGCATATCAGATCTTATCTGAAAACATAAACATACATGTACATAATAAGTGTTTTTTTCTGACATTTACAAAACATTCATGAATGTCATAAACATCGTCCGCAAGTTTAACATTACAAGTTAAAAACATTTTTATGTAAAATTTGAATAACCTTCCTAGAAGGTTTTATCTTCGTTATATCAATGTTATTTAATGATTTTTCAGGTGTCACCCTGTCATGATCAAAATAAAATGCATCAATATCATAAAAAACATATTTTGTTTGTCGTGGAAGCCCCTTTTCGTCAAAATAATAAATAAAAGATTTAAGAACTGGACGTATTTTTTTACATCAAAATTTGGGCTTTTACTTGTTCAACAATAATATAATTAAAGTCGATTCAAAATTGTAATTTACTCCTAAATGGCCACTAAATTTTGAATTGCATATTGCATTTGATGTTATACAAGACTATTACAGTTTCATTTACGTGAAGCTCTGACGTCTGAGTATTAAACATTGTTATCATGGTTTTTAATGTAATGGTGTCCATACAAAAGCTAGCCATTATTGAAGTTAAATACAAAATTGCAATATAGGCACAAATATGAACTGCCCCAAAATCATTAGAGATTACTAATTGCATAAGTGGTTTTGCATATTTCCTGTTATGGATGATACGTTCGTAATTAATGATGCAGTCAGTGTATCTGTATGCTTCTGAACAGGGATGAGGAGTCGGAGTCCCGGAGTCCTATCATTTTTGCTGGAGCCTATAACTAGACCCGAAATATATAATACAAGCAAATTATTTATCTTCGTGCATAGCTGTCACTGTCTTGATGTCAACTTTCTCCGTCAAACAAAAGTACAGAGACACTGCTGCATGCAGAGCTTGTAATAGTTGAGGGAATGAACCGTGATAGTGAAAAAAGGATTGTCTTTTCACTCGGTTGATTTAGTACAGAAGACAGGCCTTCTCAGCCTCGAACACACCTACGCACCAAAAGTCACGTCAGAGACAAAAAACTAGTTTGTTCACGTTTATCGTGTGTGATCTCTCTTCCAAAGCGCATATTAAAATCGAAAGTGTACTCATACTTTTTTGGAGAAGGATGGTGGATTTTCCTGTCTGGTAGAGACTAGAGAAAAACCGTGTGAAGCACACATCAACGAGATGGGAGGAGCCGAGTCGCATGCATCCAACTTAAAGCGACATTTGATAAACTTTCATCGAAAATGATTGATAATTGATACAGCAATGATCACAAAAGATAGATTCAGGTAAGCCTATAGTGATCTATGATAGGCTACCAGTTTTTTCAAATAAAACTAGGCTATATATGCTTGGACCCGGAGTCAGAGTCGGAGTGCTATCAAAAGCCGCAGTCGGATTCGGAGTCCTATCAAAATGATAGGACTCCGCATCCCTACTTCTGAAAGCATCGAAAACGGAGAATCTTCCGATGGCGAAATCTCTGACACTAAATTGATACAAAAAATAGTAGACTTTGCTATAGACAACAATCTTGCTTCCATTTGAATCTAGGCACAATATTAATAGCATATGAGTTAAACCCATGAGTTAGACATTCTTATACAATCACAAATTTGCGGCATTTAGGTGCTATGAGCGGATAGTTCATTGTGACATCATTGAAAAGGAATGTTTTTCTTCAAAGTGACTTACTGTCAAACTGTGAAGTCATGGATTATTTCAATGACACAACTTTTATGTCTGATAAATTATTTGCAATTGTTCTTCTAAAATTGTACATTTGAGCGTTTTCTGTTAGCATATGACCACAATCAACACATTTAAGTATCTCGGCCTATTATATGTAATCTAGCTACATTTATGAATTATCATCGTGCTTCACATGGTTCGGAGATGAAATTTAATCTAATCAAATGAAGGACGCTTTGAGTTAAGACTATCAGAATTTAATCGGTTTTATTAGGAATAGTGAAAAGTAATAGCTAGTCGTCTAGATGTTCGGTTAATTGCAAGGTTCAGGCATTTCATCTTTCCCTATCTTATAGCATCAACTGATAAATTGAGTCATGTATGATTGCTCATTAGTGGATCTTAATCACAGAGAGTGACTTGAATTTTGCGGTTTCATCAGACTATATGAATCATGATATCAATCGCTAAGAAGTATTTTATTTGATTGGTTGAATTGGCCATATTTCTCAAATATTTTTCAGGAATAGATTTAGATCTATTTGATGTATCTGTAATTATGAAACTTCACTTCTGTCAATAATTATTCTCACTTAGCTTACTCAAGCCATTTAACATCGATTGTTCCATCTATGTTGGATACGACGGTTTGCTTGTAAGGCTGGCTGGATTACCCGACCCCGTCCCGCGGATTGTATGGCTGCTTGTAAGGCAGTTCTCCAATTCGACCGGTTGCTTGTATCTTCCTAGCGCTCAAAGGCATCCTCTGATGTTAAGGCCCCATGATTTCTTTGGACGGCCAACAGGTCGGCAAGCATCCACTTTGTTAGGGTGACATTCCATCACGTCGACGAAAGTTAGAAGCTTTTTTTGACCAGTCAAGATGCGCGAAATTGGAAATTGCGAACAATGATTGCTGCAGTGGCGTCGCGTGCTCCAAGACCATAGGCCTTCGCTCCATAGTGGATTCCTATATTTCTGCAGCAGACAGCATGAACTGCAAGTAATGGGCAAAAGACCGTTCCAGGCCGCCATAAAATTCAAAAAATAGTATCTTTAAAAACGACATAAATTCATGAATTTAGACCCCTTTTCAGGTTTTTAAGACCTAAATACATGAATTTAGACCGTTCCAGGCCGCCATAAAATTCAAAAAATAGTATCTTTAAAAACGACATAAATTCATGAATTTAGACCCTTTTTCAGGTTTTTAAGACCTAAATACATGAATTTAGACCGTTCCAGGCCACCATAAAATTCAAAAAAATAGTATCTTTAAAAACGACATAAATTCATGAATTTAGACCCCTTTTCAGGTTTTTAAGACCTAAATACATGAATTTAGACCGTTCCAGGCCGCCATAAAATTCAAAAAATAGTATCTTTAAAAACGACATAAATTCATGAATTTAGACCCTTTTTCAGGTTTTTAAGACCTAAATACATGAATTTAGACCGTTCCAGGCCGCCATAAAATTCAAAAAATAGTATCTTTAAAAACGACATAAATTCATGAATTTAGACCCTTTTTCAGGTTTTTAAGACCTAAATACATGAATTTAGACCGTTCCAGGCCACCATAAAATTCAAAAAAATAGTATCTTTAAAAACGACATAAATTCATGAATTTAGACCCTTTTTCAGGTTTTTAAGACCTAAATACATGGATTTAGTCCATTCAAAAAGTACCATTTTTTCAAAAATGGTACTTTTTAAAAACGACATAAATTCATGAATTTGAACCCTTTTTCAGGTTATGAAGACCTAAATTCACAAATTTGGGCGTTTTTAAAAATACCCAATTTTCAAATTTTTCAAAATCTCAAATTTGAGAATTACAATTTTCACCCTCGCTTAAATCATGACCGTTCCAGGACACTAAAAATTATAAAAGTTAAGAATCTCAAAATTTGAGAATTACAATTTTCACCCCCGCCAAAATCATGACCGTTCCAGGACACCGAAAATTAGTATTTTTAAAAACGTCTTTTAAATCCATTTTTCAGGTTTTTAAAATATATCATGTGACTAAAAATATTTCTTTAAAAATGGAAGAAACAAAAGTGGAAGGAACTTCAGAAATGGATGAAACTGCAAGAATATATCCTTCATTATCATATGAACGTAGTTCTACTTTAATGGACATTGAAAAGATTAACATTGAAAAAATGAATAAAGAAAAACACAAAGATAGAGTTAGGTATATGAAAGATAAGGAATCTCAATTATTATTAAGATTAGAGCATTATAAAAAATTAAGAAAGAGATGGACTAAAGTTAAGAATGTAACACAAGGAATTGGCATATTCTTAACAATAAGTTTAGGTGCTTTAACAATTGTTATATCTTCAGGTGTTTTAGTAATTCCAGTAGTTGCTACAGCTTTAACAGGTACGGGTGTTTTTGCAACTTCACTTGTTACAATGTTAGATAAATCTTTAATAACTAAGAAACGAAAATCATTAAAAACTAAGCATTTACATATTAAAGAAGTCTATGATAAACTACATTACTACTTTCAAAGAGTATGTGATGATAATGTTATTACGTTAGATGAGATTGAAAAATTTGATCAAATAGCTAATGAAGTAAATCAAACCTTTCAATTACAGTCCGAAAAAGTTGATGATAAAAATAAAAAGGATGGCAAAATTTCTAGTGATGCTAAAATTTCTAATGAAGAAAATGACAAATTTTTTTTAGAAGAGCTAAAAACTTTAAGCGAAAATTTAAGCAAAACTTTATTAAACAAAACTTTATTAAACAAAACTTAAAACGAGAAAACTTTAACCGAGAAAACTTTAAACGAAAAGATATCAGACAACAAAGCAATAAAAAAATAATTTGTTCAGTAAAATGTTTTTGCTGTATTCCAATGTTACCACAAAATTCAAATATTATATTTTAAAAATGGATAAAATTAGAGCTGATAATTTTAAAAGAATAAAACAATTAGAAGAGTTAATAAAACAAAGAAATATTATGAAAGAAAATCATCTTCAACATAGAATGATAAAAGCTGGTATTCAATCTGATATGTTTGAAAAAATGCAGCAAACCGAGCAAGTAAAAACTGATTTTGAGAAAACTATGAAACCATTTAAAACTCTTGAAAAAGAAAGTACAAATAATGATAAACAAATTGATATAACAGATCCAGAGCACAAAACTATATTAGATGACTATGGATTACTAGAATCAAACATTAATAAGAAATTACCAAAATCTATGCAATTTGAACATTCTATCTCATTTATAGATGGAAAAACAATACCTAGATTTTATCTCGGACAAAAAGA
Source organism: Prostheceraeus crozeri (assembly GCA_907163375.1). Classification (NCBI taxonomy): domain Eukaryota; kingdom Metazoa; phylum Platyhelminthes; order Polycladida; family Euryleptidae; genus Prostheceraeus; species Prostheceraeus crozeri. The sequence goes on along the minus strand of CAJQUW010008068.1, from coordinate 676,271 downwards.
AATATTTCCACAACCTTTTCGAGGTATCATTTTTTCACCAGATAAATCTCCTTTTAATTTAGATAGAAATTTTGTTAATCTTTTAAGAGGAGCAGATTTAAATAATTATGCTGTAGAAGATCTCATAAAATATAAAGCTATGTTAGACAGAGTTGGTGCAGTAAAATCTCTTAGACGTTATAAACAATTAGAAAATTTATTATCAACGGGAGTTAAAGTAGGGAAAGGTTTATCTGAAAAACAGAAAACTGAAACAACTGTATTTTTACCAGATGATCCACAAGAATTACTAAATAGATTAAATATTTTAATATCTGCAATAAAAGAAGGACATAATTCTAGTTTCAATGAAATTCATGCTATATTGAAAAGACTGTTAGAAAAGAAGATTCTAAATGAAGAGGATTATAAAAGTATAACCGGACATCTCTGATGTCCTCCAGGGCTTCGCCCGTAGCTGAAATATGTTGTTGTTTTTAATTTTTTATAAAAAAAATATTTCATAAAAAAATATTTATTTAATTTTTTTAGTTTAAAAATGTGTTCAGCAGATTTAGACAAAATTAATAATCATTTAGAAAATTTGATAGAGATTTTGGGTTCATCAAAATTTAGTACGACGTTAAAAATTATAACAACTACTTCATCACACACTTGTAATTTAGAACCCATTCTACATTTGGAACAAAATAAAAATTATCAAATTGCATTGACTAGTTTCTCTACATTTAACACTATTCAAAACGTTATCAAAGATGTGAATGATCAATTTAGATATTCTACTGATAAAGGCAAAACATGGAAAATACTAACTTTTCTTCCTGGTTCTTACGAAGTTGAAACAATATCAAATGAAATTAAGAGACATTTAGGTATATCATTTAAAGATAAGAAACAATTACATTTTGCAGTTGAACCGGCAGTTAATAAATTTTCTCTTACTTTAGACGAAAATCATCAAGTTGATTTTAATCATGATAGATCATTGTCAAAGCTATTAGGATTTAATAAACAAACCTATAGTCAAGGTTATCATTTAGGTGAGAAGATTCCAAAAATAACTGAAATAAATTCAATTGTTGTACATTGTGACATTATTGAAGGAGGATATATAAATGGTAAATTATCAAATTTAATATTCAGTTTTCCAGCTTTTACTGTACCCATTGGTTATAGATTAAATGTAATTCCACAAACATTAATGTATTTTCCTATTACAAGAAAAACTATTAACAACATTGGCATTAGAATCACTGATGAGAAAGGACAAGAAATAAATTTTGGAGGTGAAGAGATTATGATAGATCTTTTGGTTCGGGAGGTATAAACTCCCACGCGAAGCTAGAGAAGTTTAATTTTCTTCTTCTTTAGAAACAAAAAATAAAAAAAAATAAAAGTAAATTTTTTTATTAAAAAATGAGTGAAGTGCTACCATTAAATAAAAAAAAACTTAAATTTAATCATCATCCAAATTTATCTAATAAAGTTTTGTCAGTTATTTGTGCAAGATCAGGTTGCGGAAAAACGTATCTATTATTTAAAATTTTAACGACTCCAAATTTTTTGGATTATAACAATCTTATAATTTATACAACAACGGCAGAACAACCCGTCTATCAATTTTTAAAATATGGATTTGAAAATAATCTTAAAAAACAGCAATTGCTTCATTATTCAAAGAATATGAAAAATCTGAAGATGAAGAAGAAATAAGTTCGTGGTGTGAAGAAGCAGCAAAAAATAATCAGTTAGTAGAATCTAATAAAAATAACCATATAAAGATACAATTAATAGATGATAGTGGTAATATGCAAGATCCTAGTAAACTAGATAAAACAATGAAACATTGTGTAATTTTTGATGATTGTGTTAATGATAGAATCAGTCAGTTCAGAGAAATTATTTCACAAGAGGTAGACATAATAACTGTAGTGTATTTTATTTAACACAAAGTATGTATTCATTAGACGGAAGTGTTATTAGAAAGAATGCAAATATATTTATACTATTTGAAATAAATGCAAGAAACTTAAGTGATTTGTTAAGAGATTTATGCGTAAGAAATAAAGATGAATTTAAACAATCGTGTAATAATGCTTGGTCAAAAGATTATGGCTTCATTACAATTAATATTGATAAAAAAATTCATGAAAGAGTTATCGAAAATATTTTCGCGAAGTGATAAAAATATACAAATATAGTGTTACAATATTTTTTTTATTTTATATATATATCAAATTTGTCTATCTTAGAAATTAGAAAATTAAAAAGGTTCAGTAGTTATTCCATCAGGTAAAATTTTTCTTTTATCATCAAATGGATCTAATGCTAATTTATGTTCTTCTTTTAAATACATGTTATATTTTTTTGAATTAAGTCTATAATTACATGCTGTTTTTATTTCATTATTAAATAATACATTTTTATAATCTTGAAATGTTATTTGATTAGCCACTGATGCCTTTGAAATTCCTTTTAATGTTTTATGTGTTTTAATATTATTAGTTGTATCATAACAGTAACATTTAGATTTTAAAAATATAGCTTCTGTTATGAAATCTTCATTTCCTTCTAATTCATCTTTTACTTTACATAAATCAGAAGGATGAATGATATCTTTTTTTTTATCTATTTCTTCATCAAGTGTAGAATTATACGGTATTGTTAATTCTAATAAAACAGAATCGGTATCTGTAAAGTGTAATTTATAGTTTTTGCCATAAGCAGGTGCTAAATAATCATATATAAATCTATACATAAATAGTTTAGCTAATTCTAATATAGTGAAACCAATAAAATTAAACTTATCATGTTTTACGCTAATTCGACGTAAATGTACAGCACATAGTTCATCACTAAATCTAGTAGTTCTTTTATATGTAGGTTTCCTTGTTAAATTTTGAAACCTATCTTTATCATAAACTATTTCAATATTTTGTCTATTACGCACATTTTCTAAAGTCTTACCATAAAATGCATTATTCATTAATTTGAAGAACACGTTTCCAAAATCATCTTTATTTCTTTTAGCTATTTTACGTTTTTCAATATTGAACTCTATATAATTTTTTAACCACCTAGATTTTTGATAAAATAGTTTTCGATGTATTTTGGTGAGAATCATTCCATGATCTAAATACCAATCTAGCATTCTTCCTTCAACAACATACTTTCCTTTATTGCTTTGTGTTAACATAAGTTTTTTTGTTGGCCTATATTTCTTAGGAATTAAAGATTTTTGATAATCTGAAAAATCTTCTATATTAGGAATTTTGTTTTCTGGACAGAAAGGATAATATTTTGTTGCTTCTTTTATATAATCAGGGTATACTAAATCAACTTCATATATATAACCATGATTATAATTTCCATCATATGTTTTTTGATAATCTAGAATATTACACCATGACATTTCACCTGTTGGTAATTCTTGTATCATGCAAGAAGAATATAAGCTATTAAAATCATCATATAACAAATAGTTTTCTCTCATGAATTCATCAATTGCTTTTTCACGTTCTACTCCTTCTCGTTTCGTTCGAAAAATTTCTAATATTTTTTCTTTTTCTTCTGGAGATAAAGGTTTCATTATTCCATATTCTTGTGGATTTACTTTCTTATTATAACATTTAACATATCTATTACCTAAAACTGATGAAACTCCACCTCTAATTCCAGATTCAAAAAATAATAATTTATCATATGTATTTTCTTTATAATGTTTAAGTTTAACATTTGTATGTTTTAATCCTGCTAGCCATGTTAAACCTGGTGTAGAATAACAATAACATGGATCTATTCCGTAATATTCTAAACACATATCACGAAAGTTTTCAAAAAGATCAGCTAGTATTAATAGATCTATCTGAAGATATTTCATTGTATAATCATACATTGTTTTACAATTTAACTCTCTCCAATTTTTTTCAGCTTCTGCATAGTCTTCGTCAGATAATTTTGATTGTTTTAATGTTGATTTAAATTTATTTATTGGAGGAAGTTGTTTTTCTTCCATAATTTTATTCATAGAATTAAAATCAGTCTTCGACTGTGAACCACAGGTTTTATCTCCAGTTATATCAGTCTTCGACTGTGAGCCGCAGGCTATATACTCATACGGAAATATGCCTTTTAAAGGTTTTAAATTATATTTATTTAATATTTTACATTGTTCAGATTTCAAAGTTTTTCCCATAACATCTAATGAATAAGGAGTAAAAAATCTAAATGCATCTAAAATTCTAATACAACCTAATTGCATTGAAAAATATTCTTCTTCTGTTTTACATAGTACATTTATTTGTTGTTGTTGTAATTTTTCAGATGAAAATAAATCTTTCATTACTAGATGGAAATCATATTTAGAACCATTGTAGAAATATAGAGGAACAAAGTTATATTTAAATTTATTAGCATTAAGATTACAAGAATTATGTGCTGCACCTCTATATAATCCATTTAGATGATCATGATCTTTTACCTTGACGGCAGAGCCGTCGCTTCGCCTATCAAGATATCTACCTTTGCCATTTTTATAATTTTTTGTAAATTCTCTTCCACAGTTATAACATTTTGTTTCATTAATAAAATTTAATTTTTCTTTTTCTGTTAATGGCATCATTGGAATATTTGTTTCAAGCAATTGTGAAAAACGTCCTTGTAATTCTTCTACTTTCTTTGTAAACATTTCTGAACTATCTTCACCATAGTATTGTAAATATTCTGATTTAAATAATTCAGGATAATTTGAATGAATGTACATTCCCCAACATAATGGTTTTTGTTCAAATAAATATTTTTCTTTACTTTGTTCAGATGCACTTTTTTCATAATTAAAAACCGAAGGTTCTAGGGCTTGGCCCGTACCATTTTCAGAATTATAATTTTCAGAATCGGGTGAAGCCCTGAAACTTTCCGTTCGATTTTGTGTCATATTAACATTATATGCTTCAAAATCACAATAAATAGTAAAGGGTACTTTATTTTTAAAATACCATTTATTATATTCTAAATAATCATCTTTAGGAAAAGTATTTTGAACTGCTTCGTTTTGTTGACAATTCTCCAAATGTCTATTCATTTCTTCTAAAGTTCTAAAACTTGTCATACATTGAAGACAAGGAAAATTTTTATTATCTGAAGTTTTTGTAAATATAGAAACATCTTTACACAATATAAAATGTCCCTGATAATATAATATATTCGCTTGTGCTGGTTGTTTTGACTGTTCTAATTTTACAAATTCATCTTTATATATTTCATGTGTTTCATTAATTTCTTTTGTAATATTAAATGTATTTTGATGATAATTTTGATTTAATATTTGTAGCTGATAAATATATTCTTTATCATATTGTTCTTTATATTGTTGTAGACATTTTTTTAAACATTCATTTAATCGGAGCGAAGCTCCTCTGGCTTTAGCCGATTCTTTATTTTCTTCATTATTTAATTCTTTATTATTTTCTTCATTTAATTTTTGAATCGTTTCTATCTTATTTTGATATTTATGGTGATATTCTTGTAGTAACATTTTTGTTTGTTGTTGATAATCTATTTTACATTTTTGTAAACTTTTATTTAAATTTTCTAATTTTTGTTGATATTCTGAAGATAAAGATGAATATTTGTAATTATAATCATCAGTACGTCCTTTATAATTATTATGATTAATCATTATTGGTGATAGTGTTTTAACAAGTTCAAATTTTTCAGTACATATTATATTTCCTTGGTAAAAAATATTATGATGCATGTAATTTCCTCTATCATTATATACTATTTCTGATTGACATAAATTTTTATTATTCAAATAAAATTTTTTTGAATCTGAGTAAAGTGGAATAATTTTACCAATAGAAACATAATTCACATTTAATTCTAAAACATTTACTTCTATTAAATTTTTATTCTTTTTATGAAACTTTATTAATCTATTATAATCATATGGAAATTCATCTAAGCCATCAGAAAGATCAAATTCATTTATGTATTCTTCTTTATTATAATGACTTAGTCTTTCTTTATGATATTCTGCAGGATGTAAATGTGCTATAATACTCCACAGAAAACAATAATCATCTTCATTTTTTATGTTGATTATTTGTGGTGAACTGAAAGGTAAAGGAACATAACTACCACCAGTATTATTTTTATATTTATCAATTACTATTTTCTTAGATAGTATTTTAACAAATCTCCAACCAGATTCACGTAACTGGGCTTCAATTATACAATTTTCTAATTTAAGTATCATCGATTCAAATATGGGTTGTATATCATTTACATTATGAATTTCTTGTGAATTTGTAAAATGTACTTGTATTATTTCTTCAGGAATTCCATCAGGTCCATTTTTTGTATAAAGTACTTCTACATTCATATAACATTTGAAAGATTTCTTAAATATATTATAAAAGTTGGTTAGAATATCAGAAAAAGTTTTATCGGTTTCATTATATTCAACGGGCGAAGCCCTGGAAACTTCGGTGCGAAAAAACTGATTAAATAAATATTTTATATTTGCTAAGGCTTCATCGTTTCGTTCAGCTTCATCAAATTCATCAGTATCGCTAAATAAATATCTTCCATCTGGTACGGGCGAAGCCCTAGAACCTTCGGTTTGTATGGTCTCATCTTCACTATTAAAAACTTTTTTATATTCCGAATGTGAATAATCATCAAACATTTTTTTAACTTTTATATCAGTAGGCAATGTTTCTAGATAGTTTTTATAACTATTTAATTTTAATGTATTTCCTTCATCAACTCGTTCTACATTTTGTAAATGCAATTTACTATTTAAATGAGATTGATAACTTCTTTTTGTTTGCAACTTTTTTTTACATAAGACACAATAAAACTTGGTATTTTCCATTTTTTTTAAATTTTTTTAGAGAAAATTTAAGAAAAAATTTGTGTTTTAAGTTTAGATATAAACATTCTAATATCAAGGACTTGAGTGTTATTTTATATTATTATATATTTCACGTTCTTTAGTTATTTTTTTCTTTATCACATTAAGTTTTATCATATTAAGTTTTATCATATTAAGTTTTATCATATTAAGTTTCATCATATAATGTTTTATCAAAAGATAATTTAAATTTTTTTTCACTAACTATTGATTCATCATCATCATCATAAATTGTTTCTTCATCATCATCATAAATTGTTTCTTCATCATCATAAATTACACTTTTTGGTATAGGATGCCCTTCCATGATAGGATACCATTCTCTTATTGGAATATCTAACTCTAAATTACATCTTTTATCTGATAATAATATAATAGAGAAAAATATTGGTCTTTGATCTCTTTTGGAAAATTTAATAACACCACCATAATCTGAATCACTTTTAGTTTTTGTTAAAGATGATAAAATTTTAAATTGATTAGATGTAAATCCTAATTTAAATTTTGTAGACCCGACACATAGTTGTCTAACAGTATCTTCAACTATACCATCATTATTATTTTCAATTGTAAGAAAATGAAATTTAGATAAATTTTTATAATTACTAATATTTTTATAATCTTTTTTACCATTTACACCTTTTTCAGATGTTACAGAATCATCATTATTATCATAAGATTCTCTAAGATCGGGCAAAGCCCTAGAACCTTCAGTTCGTTTATTATGATTATGATTATGGTCATTGTTAATAGTATAAGGTGTTGTCCACATATAAATTTTCTCTTGTTGAGCTAAACCATTTATATAAGATTTTAATAAATTAATATTTAAGTTGGAATATAATCCTATATACGTATCATCATCATATCTTTGCGGCATTTCTAATGTTTCTTGTTTATAAATTGTGTCTCTATAATAAACTTGACATAATAATTCTTCATTATGTTTTTTACTCTCTATGTGAATGTTATATTGATTTTGATCGTCAACAAATAATCTAATTTTTTCTTTCGAAAAAGATTTTAATTTTTTAACTAATTCTTTAATATTGATATAATTAATAATTTTAGTTTCTATCCAATCAGTATTACTAATTGGTAACACTGCTCTAATAAATCCATAAACATTATTATGACCTATTATAACCATATTTTCTTTATTTAATTCAACATAAGCTACATCATTATATTTACTTACTATATCCATAAATTTAATAAATGGATCTCCCGGAAATAAACAATAATTAGTTTCTATAGAAGGTAAACCTTTAGTCTGTTCTCTAAATATTTCGGCTTGTAATTGAAATAAAATATTAACATCTATACATGGATTATTATTATTATTATTATCAAAACATTTATTTTCAAATCCCGTTGATCTCGTCGAATAAGAAGAACAGGATGAAGCGGGCGAATATAATTTTTTTAAATTTGTATTTTCCATTTTTTTATTTTTATTAGAAAAAATTTTACTTTTATTAGAAAAAATTTTACTTTTATTAGAAAAAATTTTATTTTTTTATTGTTAAAAAATGATGTTACCAAATGTTGGTGGAGGTGCATATATCCCGAATAATCGTGAATTAGAAATAGAGATAGAAAATTATATCATGAAAACTGGAGACGTTTTATCTGGTCCATTGCATCTTTCTATTCTTCCGCAACAAAATACAGAGTTAACAAATAAACAATATGTTGATACACAAATCAATGATTTAAAGGAAAAATATATAAACGATGTTTTGGTTCCACTGATGAATGAATTAAAGTTGCTAAAACTTAATGACAAATCATTAAACGAAAAATTATTAAAACTTGATAAAAAGGATAGAGAGCTAGAAGCAGATATAGCAAAACTTTTTAAAAAGATTTCTGAACAATCAAAAATTTTAATATTACTTTCTATAAAGTTAAAATCTGCAGTCATTAAAAATAAACATCAGATAAAAATGTTAAAAGAACAATTAGAAGATGAAATAGAAAAACTTCCTGAAAGAATTAAAAAAAATTTAAAGCAGTTACAAACTACATTCCAAAAAAGTGTTGATGAATTAAGTTCTAAAATTACTCAACAAATGAAAAAGATGAATAGAATAATAAATGAAGTAAACTCACTTAATGAAAAAGTTGATAAAATGAAAAATCTGAAAATCAATTTAGAAAATGAATTAAAGAAAAGTTTACAAGAAAACTGTAAAGAAAATAAAGAACAGTTAGATTCTGTTAAAAGACAATTAGATGTTCTTAAAATTAAGTTAAATGCACTTAAAACGGCGTTGAAGATGAATCAGGTGAAAATGCAAGTTAATAGAAAAGAAATTAAAGTACATCACACGCTGCTTGACGCAATAGATAAAGTGCAACAATCAATTAATAAAGTTATCTCGAAGTTGTTGTCCATTCACAAACGTAAATCTTAACACGTAGATATTTTTCCCAAAAGTCAAATTTAATCCTAAAAAATGCCTATAATTTATAAACACAATCTTAAACATTTTGCATCAAATAATAAAATTGCTCATGAACCATCTCAGAAACCTGTGTACCATTATGATAGTGTAGAAACTGTCGGAACACAAAAGTTCCTAGGCACCGCAGGTGCCGTCCAAAAAGAAGGGGCTGGCATCTTTTCTGGTATTGGAGGTATCGTTAACTTAATTAAAAATAATAAAGATTTGATTACATCTGCTGCAAAAGGAGCAGCTGCTATAGGTAGTACAGCTAGTGCAATATCAAATGCTGTTAAATCACAAAACGAATTAAAACAACTAGAAGCTATTCGTAAACTCAAGAATGATTCTGAAGAACTAAAAAATTTAAAAAAACTTTCAGAGGAAACAAAAAACAAAATTGCTAACATAGCTGTTGGGGAAACCTTGAGGAGCGGAGCTCCGTCTAATAGTAAACATAATGAAAATAAAAATAATAAAAAAACAATTGAAGAAATAAGAGGAAATGGCGTGAGTAGCAACCTTCGGTTTCACCAGCAAAGCTGTAGCGGAGCTGGTCTAGCAAAATTCTAAAATATATTTTTTAGTAAAATTTTTTTAGTAAATTTTTTTAGCAAAATTATTTTAGCAAAATTATTTTAGTAAAAATTTTTTTCTATCTGTGAGAAAAACAAAAAGTCAAATTATTTTTTATAAAAATGTCTTCGCTTATCGAAAATAAATTTAGATTAGACGATCCTCCGTTCGTCAGTTACAATCAAACAAAAGAATGACTATATAAGAATTGCTATGAATCCCGGATCTTCCAGTAGAGTAAATACTGGAGGAGATTTAATCTTTGAAGTTGATAATCAGCAGAGTTATTTATATCTACCTGATTCATTTTTACACTGTGAATATTCTTTGTATAGTGATGCCAATTTTACAACACCATTACCGGAAACCGATAATATTGCACTAGAAAATAATTTTTTTCCAAGATTATTTACACAAATGCGTTTAGATGTTGCAACTCAAAATATAGAAACCATAAGTGATTCCCCAGGTGTAATTGATACAATGCTTAGATTTGTAACAATTGGTGAAAATAATAAAAAGTATGAAATCGAAGGTTGGTTTCCTGATACTAATGATGGTATAATTGTTGATGATTTAACTCACGCCGGAACAGATGCCGCAGGAATTGCGAAAGATGTAGAAAATATTGCAAGACATTTAAATAAAACAAACAATACTGCATATAAAGAAAGACGTGAATTTGACAAGAAAAGTAAGCAAACAGTAAATTGGTCATTGTCTCCATTATTCGGATATTTAGATTATGATAAAATATCATATCAATTTAAATTTAAATTAATAATTCATCGTACGGCAAATAATGAATTAATCTTTTTTGGCAAAACTGGAAAAAAAGCATATTTAAAAATTGATAGACTTGAATGGTGGATTAGGCATATTACTCCTAGTTTAGAGGTTGAAACAGCTATTGCAAAAAGATTAAATACTAACAAACCAATTCCAGTTAATTTTCTAAAGCGTACTGCTAGTTCAGTAACTTTTTCCGAACAAAGATTTAACTGGCATTTTACTAGAACTGCGAATACTCCAAGATATTTATTACTAACATTTCAAGGAAATAATTCTCCAAGTTTTGATAACAACAATAATATTTTTCATATTAATACAATTCGAAGTTTACAAGTTTCATTAAATCAAACTCGATATCCAATTGATCCATTAAGATTCGATGATACCAATAATCAATTTATGGAAGGATATGATTCTTATAGAAATCTTTGTATAGAATTTGGAGTTGAACCACAATTAACTCCTGGAGATTGGAGACATTTATATCCAATTTTCTGTTTCGATTTAAGTGCACAATCTGAAGATATTATTAAAAATGGTTGTGATGTAACAATTAATATTGAAAAAAAAGATTCCACAACTTCATTGATGGCTTATGGTTTATTGCTAGAAGATGTAAAATATTCTATTGAACTTCTTAATGGGAAGATGGCTAGGATCGGTTAGTAACCTTAGGACCTTTGGTCCGATAGGCTAAAGCCCAAGACTTCGTCGTTTAATTAATTTAATTTTTTTTGATAACTTAAAATTTTGATAACTAGAATAGATTAAAATTTTTTTAGTAACTTAAAATTTTTTCATAACTAGAATAGATTAAAAATTCTTAACTTAAAATTCTTAACTTAAAATTTTCGTAACTTAAAATTTTTTTATCAAAAATGTCGCAAGCGAAAAGTAATAATAATAAAACTGTTGAATTAAAATTACGTAATATTGTTGACAAAAATACCCCTAAAACTATTACGATTAATAAAAAAAAGTATTACATAAGTAAACCAATGATAGAGAATATTCAATTACAAGAAGAAAAGAATGGCGGGATTCTCCCATTAATTCCACTAATAATAGGTGGCATAGCAGCAGCAGGAAGTGTTGCAGGTGGGACAGCTGGTATTGTCCAAGCAGTAAATAAAAATAAATCAGAGAAGGCAGCATTAGAAGAACAAAAACGTCATAACAGAGAGTTAGAGAAAGTTGCTAGGGGTGAAGGAGTAGTAGATAATTTTATTAGTAAATTAAAATTAGTTGATGAAGGAAAACGAGTTCTTAAAAATATTCTCCACAATGTTGATGATTTAATTGAAATTAAAGAAACTAAAGATGGTTCTGGAATATATCTAAGTCCTAGTATGATAAGGTAATAACCTCAGAACCTTTGGTTCTTTTCGGTAAAACAATTATTTTATTTTATCTTTTAAATTTTTTTTTATCTTTTAAAATGAATTCTACAAATTCCGAAAATTTAATTAAATTAAAAATTTCTAATTTAGATTTATTGAATTATCTATTAAAAGTACATAAAAACTCAAATTGTAAAATTTATGAAGGTAACGACGACAAACAAAGTTTGGCTACTACCTACGGTGGTGACATACAAAAAACATTAGAAAACTTTCCTGGATTTATTTGGAGTAAATATTCGAAAGAAAAACATCTTCCTGGTCATTCATATACCGGTCCAGGAACTCGATTAGATATAAGACTAGATGAGAATAATAATCCGAAACCAGGTGAAGAACCGATAAATAGAGTAGATGCCGCAGCTTACAGGCATGATTTAGCTTATCGAAATCATGATCTAAGTTCTCGACATGCAGCTGATAAGAAGATGATTCAAGAATTAGATAGTATTCAAAATCCTACATTTAGAAAAAAATTGAAAGAATGTTTGTTAAGAAAGCTTTACAAGCTAAGATATTATTCGGCCAGGGTTTAAATGAAACGACAGCTAAGCTGTCTGACAGCAACGCTCGAACCTACGCGTCTGAAATCCACAAGGAATATAGAAGGCCTAAATATTTATTGTTATTAAAAGTATTTAATAAAGATGATATTTGGAGTGCTGATCTTATTCATATGCCGAATGATTCTGATTATAAATACGCATTGACCGTTATAGATTTATATACACGATACGCTTGGGTAAAACCTTTAAAAAATAAAAGTGGTCTATCAGTTAAATATGCGTTTGAAGAAATCTTTAAAGAAAGTAATAGAAAGCCAAAAAAATTGTTTGTTGATAAAGGGTCGGAATTTTATAACAGAAACGTTCAGCCACTATTTGAAATTGTTTATTCAACTGAAAACGCTGGGAAGGCCGTAGTGATAGAAAGATTCAATCGGTCGTTAAAAAATAAATTATTCAAGAAATTTACTGAGCAAAGAAATCAGAAATGGTTGAAGATATTACCAGGAGTTGTAGAAGAGTACAATAATAAAGTTCATTCTGGTATTGAAGAAACTCCAAAGAATGCTTCTGACGACCCTGATTTGATAAGAAAAAAAATATTCGAGAATAATTATTCGAATGAGAGTAATCCGAATTTGCAGAAACTTAAGCCGAAATTTAAAATTGGAGATAGAGTTAGAATATTTAAATATAAGAATAAATTTGAAAAAGGCTTTGTTGGCTATTGGACTAAAGAAATATTTGAAGTTTGCAAAATAAATAAAACTTATCCGATTACTTATGAAATTAAAGATTTAGATAATGAGGATATCAGAGGTCGTTTTTATCAAAATGAATTACAGAAAACAGAGCTTTTACCTTTAGGTGGCGCTTTAGCTAGCTTCGCTTGAGTTATAGATTGTTTAACTCTAACATAATATCTAGAAATGGTACTCCTTTTTGTAATTTGCACAAAACGTATAAACATAATTGTCCACAATAGGTAGTGCCTGGTGTTTGAATTTGAAACGTATTGTATGTTCCCGTTCCAAGTAATTCTTTTACTTCATTTGTAGGGGGCAAACCGTATGAATCAAAATAATAGTTCTCAGCCTCCGGGCGGTCAAAATAATAGTTCTGCTGATGATTTTTAACGCCTGCTGACCAATGTACACCTTTTTCATCTGACGTATGAAGATTTGTTATGAAATTTACAGTTATTGATGGCCTATTTTTTAGGAATTGTAATTCGTTTCTCATTAGAACATGAAAATTCTTTATTCCTAATCGATTAGCGATTTTCTTTAGGTCGAAATTCGTTGTCGTTTGTGTTCCATATAATTTCAAAAACTCATTTATGTTGCTCATTTTATAATAAAAAAATTTCTTAAGGGACCCCTAGAAGTCAGAAGGGGGGGGTATTGATTTAAAACTGTTCTCTAATGATGTCTTTCCTTACTACTTAGTCAGAAGGGGGTATTGATTTAAAACATTTTTATAATGATGACTTTCCTTACTACTTGGGGGGGGTATTGATTTAAAACTGGTCTCTAATGATGTCTTTCTTTACTACTTATTCAATTTTGAAATGATTTAATTTAATCTAAATTTAAACGTTACATTGTTGCATTGTGTTAGTGTTTAACTACATAGAGTTAGTGTTTCGCACATCTTTTATCAATAGTAATTCATTACTCATCAATATGTGAAAATTCTTTATTCCCAATAGCTTAGCAATCTCATTTAAATCGAAATTTAATGTGGTTTTGTTTGCTGTATATTTTTTGGAAGTCTCTGATGTTTCTCATTTTTATAGAAGATACAATATTTCTATTATATTCCCGTAAATGAGAAATTAAAAACAACACATGGATATTTCAATTTGGTTACATCCACTTTGCATACATTCAATTTGGATACATTGAAATACATGTAAATTTGTCCACGCGAGGACAAGGTTTCATTGGATGAGAGAAAAATGACGTCATATAACAACATAATGAAAATGATTGAAAACAGGAAATAACATTGCATTTAAAACAGGAAATAACATTGCATTTAAAACAGGAAATAACATTGCATTTAAAACAGGAAATAACATTGCATATAACAACATAATGAAAATGATTGAAAACAGGAAATAACATTGCATTTAAAACAGGAAATAACATTGCATATAAGATACAAATTTTCTAAACAATAGGATTTCTGTCCACGCGAGGACAACGTTTCATTGGATGAAACACTCTATTGTATTTACATGTGCAAGAGGAAATAACATTGCATTCAAAACAGGAAATAACATTGCATTTAAAACCGACAGATACAAATTTTCTAAACAATAGGATTTCTGTCCACGCGAGGACAAGGTTTCATTGGATGAAACACTCTATTGTATTTACATGTGCAAGAGGAAATAACATTGCATTTAAAACAGAGGGGTTTAAAGAATGATAAATTTTCTTCACAGCGCGTCATTTGATTAGTTGAATGGCGCAGTATTTTAGCTGAATGGTGCACCATTATTCAAGAGAATATAATGGTCTAACATTGAAAATAAAGTGTCTTGCGGCCGTATCGCAATAACAATAGCGGAGTTTAACATCCAAATTCCATTGAATATGTCAGCGCGGTATTATCGCTAAATGACGCACCATTGTTTGAGATAAGAATGGAATCATTTGGAATGTCACATAATTGCTTTACACAATGAAGTCAATCTTCCGTTAACATTAGGTCGTGACTTTTAAAGTACAAGAGAAACAGACACCCAACAAAGCGTAGGAAATTTGTCTGCTAATTTACCTAATTTCATAACAAATGAAACTTAAGTGCGTGAATAATTGATATGATTTTGCTTCAAGAGACTTTAAAAATAAGACTTGTCATTATCACAAACAGAGAGCAGATAGTGCTTACCGATAAAAATTTTACACATAACACTGAGTGAATTGTTTCTTTTTTCATGCAACAAGAATTTGTGTAAGTTTACAATTGTATTATTGACTCCACCATTTGGCTCTATGAAATCACTCAAAGAATCTGTAAATTCATGCCTCTCCAATTCCTCCCGTAATTTTTTCATCCTCCCTGTCAACGATTGTTTTCTTCTATCTTCAAATTGATCTTGTCTCATTTTGAGAAATATATGACGAGAGCGTTTTGACACAACCTTCACTGGCAAGAAACACTATTTAATTAAATAAGTCTTCAGCACAATTGTTTTAAATAGCCATATCGATTATTGTTGTTGTGTATTGTTACACGGCATTGCAGCCGGAGTAGGATTTGCTGGTTATATATTTCACGTCTTACAAATGTCTAAGTGGGTGTAGCAGCTGTTTGTTCTTTCATACATTGTTTCCTTTCAAATGTTTGAGTTGGAGGACACAGCTCCTTACACTGAAATGCATTTTATTCATAAATGCGAGAAGCAGATGTTCTCTACAATTGAATGACAATTGTAAAAGTACCTAAACTTATTGTTAAGAATATGTCAATTCCTTCAAATATTTTTAGTCACATGATATATTTTAAAAACCTGAAAAATGGATCTAAAAGACGTTTTTAAAAATACTAATTTTCGGTGTCCTAGAACGGTCATGATTTTGGCGGGGGTGAAAATTGTAATTCTCAAATTTTGAGATTCTTAACTTTTATGATTTTTTCGGTGTCCTGGAACGGTCATGATTTAAGCGGTGAAAATTGTAATTCTCAAATTTGAGATTTTGAAAAATTTGAAAATTGGGTATTTTTAAAAACGCCCAAATTTGTGAATTTAGGTCTTCATAACCTGAAAAAGGGTTCAAATTCATGAATTTATGTCGTTTTTAAAAAGTACCATTTTTGAAAAAATGGTACTTTTTGAATGGACTAAATCCATGTATTTAGGTCTTAAAAACCTGAAAAAGGGTCTAAATTCATGAATTTATGTCGTTTTTAAAGATACTATTTTTTTGAATTTTATGGTGGCCTGGAACGGTCTAAATTCATGTATTTAGGTCTTAAAAACCTGAAAAAGGGTCTAAATTCATGAATTTATGTCGTTTTTAAAGATACTATTTTTTGAATTTTATGGCGGCCTGGAACGGTCTTTTGCCCATTACTACTGCATAAAATGATTAATTTGACGCTGTCTTAATTTCAGTGAATTTTCATACTCGTACAAGTGGGCCCACATGAACATTCAAGTCATGCTGGCATGCATGACTACAGAATGAAATTATGTGAGAAATAGAAGCTGATATTTAAATGAAAGTTACACTTAAATTCACAGATTACCCAATATTGACTATACTGCATGTGAATTATGATTCACTGTGAGTCCTATGTGACAGCCTCTTTTTCTGAAGTCTCTCATAAGCATGCAATCCTAAGCTGATCGTTCGTCAACGCGACTCTTGTTATCCTAGGATTTTAAACGTCAAGTGACAATGAAAATGCGATGTTGATTTCTCACATGACGCTTGATCGCCTGGTCAAGGAGCTGAGATCACCAAAAACAATGGATTACATTATCTTTGGAGATCACTCCAGACAACATTCACTCTCGAGGAAGCTCTCGCCAACGCAAGACTCTTGTGTTTATTGTAGCCTGTCAATCACTTGCATGTTTCAAAATTAGGGCTGCTAAAGCGTTTTTTGTGCTCCTCATATTCTATCCTTTGAGAGTGGTTTAGTTTTTATTTCAACGCCACTAACTTCGTGTGCGATGGTTAGACTTTTCTGCATAATCCCTCGGACGACTGGCCGGTGTAGAAAATAGACACTGTTGAAATCGCCACCATAAACATAATATCACAAATATGCCTTCAATCATTGAATATCTCATACTGAATCACACATCAAATTAGGAAACCTTCATCGCTATCTCCTTTCAGCGGCTTCTAACCTTCCGATCCGACATTCAGCCATTGGTGAACGCAGGCACGACGATTCAACGCGTCATCATCTTGGCGAAGCCACGAATAAGGAAAATTTACGCCTCTCTCTCTATCTGAATCTAAGAATTTATAGGGTTAACTCGGCTAACGTGGACACTCGGCTAATTTGGACACTTCTTAAGAAAACTGCAGGAATTGGAAGTCTTAATCAAGCTTGTTATGAGAACAGATACCGGGATCCTTACCATAGATTAGTTTAAGGTCCATGTGAGTCACTTTATCGAATCCGTTGTCAATAACAATGCAAAGCAGGATGATTCGTACCCTCAAGTCCGCATGTATGAGAAAATCACGTAAGCAAAGTGCAGCCGAATCCTTATTTTCAATGGATGCGTGCAAAGTGAAAGTGAGTACTACAAGTGGTGAATTTTATATGCTGACTTAGCTATGGAAATCAAGATTACGTCTTGAGCTTGTAAGTTATTAAAATGAAAATCTATATCCAGATATTATCAAATAAAGGGAGCTGAAAACTTGGACACCTTGTTTAGGGTAATCTGGATTCCATATCAGGGTAATTTGGACACTGGCTGCAATGATTAGCATGTTATAGACTATGAGTAATTAAAATCGTATAAAGTTGATCTATATAACTCTGGCCTACACGAATGATATAAAGGCCTATTGATTAACATAAGGTTACATTGCTGTGGCCCTAGGCCTATATCAATAAAGAAGACTCTCTATTTGAGAGCCGTTGAAGACGTTTTCAGATTGCTATGTACGTGCAGCTGTCTATAACTTAATATCATAAGTACGGCATGATGAAAAGTGGCTTCATTATACTCTAATATTTAAGTAAGGTTAGTGCACAGTCTATGTTACTATACAATTTATGGGTATCTCGTGGCTTGCCAGATTGCACGCCTACAAAATTGAAAGACATAGGCATGGCCTACATATCAAGGCAGTGATCTATATCCACTAGGCATGACATGATTCACAGGAGTGAACCCTCCGCTTGTACATGTACATTTATGTAAAGGTGGTTTATGTCAGATGGTTGGCCAAAGACTGATAACTTGATTGCATAATCTTAGACATAGTCTAAATGGGTATACCCATTATGTCTATAGACTCAAATGCGATCGCCATTATCAGAAAATATAATAAAAAAATAATAAATATATCGCTATCTATGATCACAAGCTCATCTGTCATGGCAGCCGCAGCATAGAAATTATCTCACATGCTAAAGACGCAGTAGATCTTCGTCTCAAAGAGCAACTCATAATCAAGACAGCCCAACCTGACCAGAACAGGCGTGATGAAGGACAAGATATCTGTACAGTGGTATATACATGACATTTTTATTTTTGAAAACATTTTTACATAGCTTTGTACTCTATTTGTAAATCTTTTCTACTCTATACTTTGAAAAGGGCTGTGACAGCCGAAATATAGGTATTAAATTAACTCATCGAGTTATCAATCAAGCAGCCTCGGCTACATAGACGAATTTTGTCTTAACTCGTTAAATTTAACAATAATGCTGCTCAGAAAGAATTTTGATATTTTACATATAAATGATAAATAAGCGGTATATAACTTTGATAATTTTATGGATAGGCCTACATGTTGCCTAAGTCTAAATAAATTTCCCAAAATGCAATAGGTTTTGTGCATCGGTGACGACCGTTCAACTAACGGGCTTTATTTCCAGTACCTCAAGAATAAACGCTTACGTGGCCTATATAGGTCTACATGAACGCGTAGGTACCCACGGGTCTACATGTAGGCTTATACACAATGCGCTACAGAACCCGAGGGCCTACTTGTTCCTTGCAGGACTGAACAGAATTCGCTTAGGTGGTATGACGAAAAGACATTAAATTCCGAGGACTACGTTGCGTCGAATTTGGCTCAGAGGTGATTTCAACACCGTCTACGAGTGGCCGACTAACTACGTTGACAAAAGTACAAGAAGAACGTTTGTGTGAGTTGATCGTTGGTAGACAGAAAAGGGAACTCTTTCAGGAAGCCTCA
Source organism: Prostheceraeus crozeri (assembly GCA_907163375.1). Taxonomy (NCBI): domain Eukaryota; kingdom Metazoa; phylum Platyhelminthes; order Polycladida; family Euryleptidae; genus Prostheceraeus; species Prostheceraeus crozeri. The sequence goes on along the minus strand of CAJQUW010008068.1, from coordinate 656,720 downwards.
AAAAACAATATCGAGTTGATTAGTTTGCCATCACACACCTGTAACTGTTGTCTTCAACCACTTGATGTTAGCGTTGCCCTTTGAAGCGATCATGGCGAGAAAAATGCCGATCATTTATTGATAAAAACCCCGGTATAGTAATTTCGAAGAAGACTTCCTTCTGTGAGTTGTTCTCGGGAGCCTGTAAAACTGCGTGTAAAAAATAAAATACTGTGTCAGGCTTCTGGAAGACTGGATTATTTCCGTCATCATTTGACATATTATCAAAAGATAGTTCTCTTATTTCCAAAGAACTTCTTGGCTCCCACCAGATTGAAGGTAATGAGGAATCGACTTCTCCCGAAAGTAATGAAAACAATGTGCCTTTGTTTGTTTATACATGTGCTCTGCAAAATGTGGGTAGTGAAACATTTCCATGTACTCTTCCAGAACAAGAAGATGGCATCACTACCATCAACCATCAAGGTGAAATAATCACGACAGCTGATGGTCATACATACCAATGCATTGGTAGCTCTGTACCCTCTACTTCTTTTCAATTATACACTCTAGATATGACTGAGGAGGCATCTTTTGAGAGTTTAGTTCCGCCTTTGCATTCGAATAGAAAGGCTGCGTTGGATGCATTTTGTAGGATGCGAGAGTCTTTAATCGGTAACAATGCACCTAGAGCAAAATCAAAAGCACATGTTGGATGTAGGCCTATTCCCACATCCTCTACTTCGGGGTTCCTTGCGGGATTCCTTCCAATCTTGTGGGGTTCCTTGTGAAGACGATGCGACTGAGGTTGACTGGCTTCAATGCATGTATTGTAAACGATGAGAGCACAAAGATTGTGGTAAGTGTACTGTTGGAACTTTTTTCTGTGCAGTTTGCGCTAGAAAAGTGATGGAAATGTTATCTCGTTGAAATGTTAGTAATTCACTTGCGGAGTTTATGCATTTATAATTGTATAGTTAGGAGTGTAGATCTAGGCTATTCTACGTTTAGAATTGATTGACATTAACCCTCCCTCCAGGCGGTGGGGGGGGCATATTTATGCCCCCCCTTTGTATTTTTTGATCTAATTTATGAAATATGAAACGTATGATTCTGAAATTTTCAGTAGCTTATTTTTTGCGTATTTTTGACAATTTCCTGTAAAATTATTAAAATTGGATCACAGAAACGACCTTTACATGACCTTTATTGAAAAGTACTTTCGAAATTTTATCAAATCAGTGAAATTCTTCAGAAATTTTGTCTATGAATGAATTGCTATTGCTTGGAATCACTCATTACGTATAGAATAACTTATTTGACTATAAATAAATTTATGCTTATCACGGTTTACCAATTCAAATTTGAAAATAAGCTGCATATACTACTTACAATGATATTGTAAGTACTTTATAGAGTAATATTAGTTTTTACATCTTTTTCATTACTGTTATGTATTGAAAATATATTCACATGTATATGTTATGTATTTTCTACATGTAGGCATGTACATGTACTATTTGAACATAAATATATGGAATACTGTTTTCAAAATTTGTAGAAAAAATGAGTTCTAAACACTATAAAAGATTTTCTAAACACCTTGGTTCTAAACACCTTGGCAGTAGAGGCAATAAGTCTGCGTATCACGTTCAATCGCCTTCCCACTGCATCCTTTCATCACTTACAAACACGCCGAAGGCGCTATTGCGTGACTAATTTGACTGCATTGGAATCGGTAACAGTTTTCTTCATAATCAGCTGTAACCAAATTTGATCAACTTGAGTTGTATTCAACAATGAAAAACATTTGTTTGAATCAAATATGCTTCTATGACATTAACAAAAAGCTCTTTTGATAAGAGTGATAAATGTTTCAATATTTTTAGAGTCCTCTCTGTTGATTATCTCAAAAAAAAACTATATATATAATTTTATTTGATAATAACTAAACAAATAAATTTTCAAAATTTGAAATGCTATTTATGCATATATTCAAATTTTAAAGCAATGCGAACATCACCATTGTATTCAGAGAACTTGAAACATGTTTGAGTCAATTTTTGCGATAATCTGATGATAAAATTTCGCTAAAAACATAAAAAATACATTTTTCTGAAAAAAAACGCATTTTCAAATTTTGAAATGCTATTTATAGCATGAAGACAGTCAAATTAAGTAATGCAAATGGCACCACTGAATTCAGCATGTCCGAAATGTGTAAGGGCCAGCATTTCATAAAATTCGCACACTTAGTTTAGGATATCCTGGGGGGGGCATAAATATGCCCCCCCCACCGCCTGGAAGGTGGCTGAAGTGCCCACCGCCTGGAGGGTTAATGAAGATGCATGCAGCCTAATTGCACGGTAATTGATATGGTGTATGTGATTTATATTTGTAAACACACATTTGTGTTTGATAATAGTGTTTTTTAAGAATATAAAAAAATATATTCAGATCAAAATCTTGCTTTGAAACTTTTTCTAGATCAGGAGTGTTATTGCGTGCAGGCATATGCCTACTATATAATCTACGTACAATAAGTGTGACGCATAAAGGTTATATAGTTCAGTTTCAGGGCCCTAATCTACACAATCTATGATTCCATTTTTTACCTCTAAAATTATTTTCTGACGAGCGTTATGTAAAAAATCATCAAATTGCAGCACTTATTTACTGAAATATTCTAGTCCTAAAATTCATTAGTAGGTAAATCATTCTTAAGTAAAAGAAAGTAAGTTTGAAATTGTACTGTCCAATTTAGCCGAGGAGCATTCTATGTATTAAATAGATGCTGGTATAAGGTGTCCAATTTAGCCGAGTAGGTATCCAAATTAGACTGATGTGGTGTTCAAATTAGACGAGTAGCAGTGCATGTATTAGATAGGTGTAAGTAAAAATGTTCAAATTAGCCGAGTTTACCCTAAGTAGATATTTTCGTGCATTGTTGCAATGTATTTGCATCTGCGTTTTCATCTGCAGAAGACCAGTCTAAATATCGAGCTAAGCGCACAGGCTACACATATCACACAAACACACAAATCTCGGTGATTTGCTGTGAACACATCCCTAGCGCATTGTGTGATTGCTTGAAGAATCTCCAGTTAACAGGTGAGAGTTGGTGCTCTGAGCGCATTTGAGAGTACACTGTAAATCGCTCAATACCAATCACATACGAAGGATGCATACCAAAATATTTTTTTGGTATATTTCTGTATTCTCTTGGTATATATTTGTATGCTTTTCGTATGTTATTTCAAATGTGGTATGCTTTACATACTAAAGTCATACCAGCACAATATTAAAAGAAAGCAGAAATCATGTCCAAAGCATCTTGATTTAAGGCTTTTTGTCAATAAAGATCACACTAATGTTACTACTGTTCTGTACGTAGTGAGATAATGACATTCAAGAGTCATACTTTCAATACTGAATTCGATTTTAATACACGAAAATTCTAAGGCATTTCATGAATAATCAATAAGTATTCAACCATCAACAATAACTCATTATGTAATTTTGAAATTAAGCATATTATCAATCCGAAATAAAAGCACATTATAATTCATGAGCGCAAAAATAGCTATGTTTGAGATATATAAGTCAACATGATTGCACGAACGATATTATTTGAATGAACTGATGTATATCAACTTGGCTTATAAAGGAGAGCTAACTAAACGTCCTGTAAATGTTGCTAGACAAGTAGCAACGACGATAATCTCGTGGAGCATATACATGTAATTCACAATAAATCTAATCTAGTTTAATATCACTCTATCAAACAAAAATTATTCGTAACTGATATTACTGAAAAAGTTATTTGACAGTAGTATGTAAAACACCCATTTTTTTGCTATGTGACTTTAAGCTGCACATACGAAATGTATACCAGAGGCATACGAATACGGATGAATTTGCATTGGGTCTTGTATATCAAACATACCAACAACTAGTATTTCAGTGTAAAACAGCCAATCACATACGAAAGTAAGTGAGATGTGGTATGAAAAACATACCAGATCTCTGTAAACAATTTAGGGTGGATCAAAAAAATCGAAATTTTGAAAATCAATGACCATCACGATGGCGATATTCGAAATCTTATAGTTTAGCTCTTTATGGTGTACACATCAACTCCAGCTTTTACCTAGTTTTACGAAACCTGCAAATTGGTCTTTGGATTCTCGTTGACATCGTCATTTCTTCGTGCACACTGGATAGAAAAAATACTTTTTGCTTCTGATTCGGTTGATATGATACCCTTGTCAATTTGTTAGTCACTATTAGAACCAACATTGTGACCCAATTTAGATGTATGGAACGAATAATTTATTCATTATTGACATTCTGGTATTCTGTGCGACGTTTAAAGCATTATTAAAGAAATATCAAACATAAGCCACATTCGATTGAATTGCAACTTCGAAATTTTTAATTTTGTGTATAATAAGCATGCGATGTATAATGCAATGCTGAAGCGTTGCAATTTATTTCTTTATCTCGGCTAATAAACACCGCTGAGTTGTCCAGATGAAATGGTGTGCTGAAAACTACAAGAATCAGCAAGAATGACTAAAATACATTATCCATGCAAGTGGTATGGATGCCCTATACACTTGTCGGAATGCCATTGCCATATGGCAGAAGCAAGCATGGTCCATCTCAAAGCCAAATCTGCTGCTCAAAGTCTTCACTAAATGTAAACGTGTTGTACCGGTACCTGGAAGAAATTCTGTGAATATTATTTTGCGAGCAGAACAATTTATCTGTTTAGCTACAAAAACAAAATTCGATGTCACGACGTTTTCATTAATTGAAGAAGCAAATTACCCAAGTCAGCTACTGACAGAAATATTACTCCTCTACTTGCTATTGAAATTATCGGCCACAAAATGCATTCAAAAATTATAAAGATGAAAAATATGATGATGAGCGACTAAATGAATGCTCAATTATCAAACTCAGGACAAGGTTGCTATAGGTCTTGGGTTGGGTTACCCTAAGCCAAGCGGCTTGGGTTTTGCTTGGGTTTACCCCAAGCCCCAGCAGCCCGAGCAAGATTTTTGATGACCAGCCCTACATGATGCAAAATTCTAGCTACCACACTGTAAATCGCTCAATACCAATCACATACGAAGGATGCATACCAAAATATTTTTTTGGTATATTTCTGTATGATCTTGGTATATATTTGTATGCTTTTCGCATGTTATTTCAAATGTGGTATGCTTTACATACTAAAGCCATACCAGCACAATGTTAAAAGAAAGCATCAATCATGTCCAAAGTATGTTGATTTAAGGCTTTTTGTCAATAAAGATCACACTAATGCTACTACTGCTTTGTAAGTAGTGAGATAATGACTTTATATAGTCAAACTAACAATACTGAATTCGATTTTAATACATGTAAGTCCGAGGCATTTTTTAAATAATCAATAAGTATTTGACCATCAACAATTATGCATTATGTAATTTTGGAACTAAGCATATTATCAATCCAAAATAAAGACACATTATAATTCATGAACGCAAAAATAGTTATGTTTGAGATATATAAGTCAACATGGTTGCTGAAAAGTTATCGTTTTATTGAAATGATGTTTATCAATTTAGTTCAAGGAAATGAGCTAATTATGAGTCTTGTGAATGCTATAAGACAAGTTGCAAAGATGACATGCAGCTTTAATTCCACAACAAATCTAATCTAGTTAAATACCACACTTTCACAAAGAAATATTCACTGCTGGTATTACTGGAAAAAAGTTATTTGTAAGTAGTATGTAGTATAACATATTTTTTGCCATATGACATAAAGCTATTCATACGAAAAACATACGAAACACATACCAATTTGCATCGGGTATCGTATATAAAACATACCAAGAATTCGTATTTCAACGTAAAACAGCCAATCACAATTAGCATAGTTCGTATCGTTTACATACCAATCACATACGAAAGTAAATGGCCATTCGTATGAAAAACATACCAGATTTCTTTATATATACCAGAATCTCGTATCAAATGTTGGTTTCAAATTGTATGTAAACTTGGTATGTGTTTGTATGTAATTTTCGTATCCAGCGATTTACAGTGCATAGGCCCGATACCATTACACAATGCCTAGATCATACGTAATTTATGCTATATAGGCCTACGCCTTAACCTGGCTGTATAATAACCGGGTCATGCACTGGCAATGTGTCTAGGCCTGTCAAGTCTCTTCTGTTTCTAGGCTTTCCGGGTAGCCTATGCATGGGCTTGCCAGTCAGTCTTTGGTTTTGTATCACTCCATCAAGCCAAGCGAAATGGATTTTCGGTCCATATATAGTCGGGCCTTACGAATCTAATTTGCCTAAATCGCAGGCCATAGCAAAAGGGGGTCGTCATGATTTTGCATTTTCTACGTCTAGCTTGCCTTCCCGATAGCAAGCCTTGGCATTGCATGCATATGCTACGACTTACTTGTTAATTGATTCTTGATAAGCTCAAGAATAAAGCCATGGGTTGGGGCTTATCACGAATAGACATTAACTACGATAAAGCCGAAACTTGCACCAGTTCACATGTGCATGTACGTAGATAGCCTAGATATTTTGGCCATGTATAGCAATTGGCCTCTTTTTAGTTATGTTTTGTTGTATACCTGTATTTATTTAACTGATAAATCGAAGCCCATGCCTTCTTAGGTAGGCCTACGTATAGGCTCTAACAATTTCTGTCTAACTATTGGGCCTGTGATTTAATTAGGTCTAGTCTGCTGCACAAAATATGAGCTCACGTGCATCAGTAGTTATTTTATCAGATATGAAATAACTTATGTAACTTACATAAGCTATAAACTTGCATGTGCTTGCTTAATAAGTTATGTAGGCCACTACTGTATGATTAGTTAATTAAGCCTCGCCGTAAAAATGTGCAATGTAGACTATGCAGTACACTGTACTACATGATAAGCCCAATCTATATGTTAGATATTACCACAAAACAGAAACTTTCAATCATGTGCTAAATTGTTTTCTTTTCATGATTAGGCATACGATTTTAATGACAAATAATCACAGTAGCCATAGGCTAACTCACACGCCTAATTACTGCCGTGGCCATTAGTACCTAGACAACTAAATTTTATGGAGCTACATTCAATTGATTTACAAATAGTATGATTAGAAAATGTCACTATTTTTGGAATTTGAGGAGAATGTACATGCATGCCCTGCAGTACTTCTATTACTCTGAAAATTATGACAACCCGTTTTAATGCCACAAGATAGCTGACATAAAATAATGGTTGATATAATCATGTGGAATAGTGTCGAAAAAATAGCACGAGACCGAGAGCGAAAATATTGGACTTACACGGACTTACAGCAGAAGTTTTACTTCATATTTTAGGTTTGGGCTTGCGTTGACCTTGGGTTTGACACCCAAGCTTTGGGTCCAAAACCCAAGTAAACCAAGCAGCAACATTGCTCAGGACCATTTGTGCATCTTAAAACAGATATAATTTTCGATATTCGACGCTCCTTAACTTGCAAGACAACTAGATGCATAGAGCAGGGATATATAGGTAGAGTGTCGACTCAAAAAAGGTATCTTTATACAGTAAAAATTTTTATATGGAAAGATTCAGTTTTTGCGGAGATTGCGTTCCTGTGGTCCAAAAAATTATTTGAGCAGTTTTAAAAAAGTCAAAATTTTGCAAATTTATATACTAACGAGACGACGCTCCTATATAAGTAGTATGAAACAAGTTGGATGTCAAAAGGAATGAATATTTGCTAATGAGCGGAAATTAAGCTGATTATCAAGAGAATTTCATGAGCCGCATTATATTGGAAGTCTTCATGAAAAAGTCGAGATCCTATTTTGCTTTCTTGGCTGAAATTTCAAGTTTTATTTCAATTTTCATCGGCATGATTTTATGATTAACTAAATTCATGTTTCATTTCTTGAATCTGCATAATGATGTGGATAGGTAGGCTTCGTACAGAGATCAGCATGACTGTGATTTCCTTGCTTCGTATCTCAGAAATACTCGGTTTCACGTGTGGTTTTCTGTATGACTCGATTTTGATAATCTGCGCGGTCGTTGTCTACGCTCTGGTGTTGATGATATAATCTTAACAAATCGACGTGTTTATTGAGCAGCAATTGATAAGCCCTGTCATTTTGATAGTATTCTGGTTCAAAGGCTTGACGATGACGGTTGAAGTTCGTCAAAAATATGGCTTTGGTCAGCGACATGTTCTGGTGATATGTGCAAATTTAGGTTTAGTCATTCTCTATGTTTTACGAGTTAATCTCAGCATAGCCTTGGTGGCAATGGTAAATGCTACATCTTCAAAGAATTCAACCGAAGAATGCTCATCTCAACTATCAAATGTTTCTTCAAAGAGCAACTTGGAGAATGATGGAGAATTCATGTGGCCAAGAGAGTTGCAGGGTTGCATTCTCAGCTCATTTTTCTGGGGATACATCGTACTTCAAATTCCTGGAGGGACATTGGCACAACGATATGGTGCAAAATGGTTAATTGGCGGAGGTGTGACACTTACAGCAGGTTTATCTGTGCTGACGCCTTTGGTGGCACGCACAAATGTATATTTATTTATTGTTTTACGCTTCCTTGAAGGTCTTGGTGAAGGCGTAACTTTTCCTGCGATTCTTGCCATGCTAGGAAGATGGTCAGGTAAAGGTGAAGAGAGTTTTCTTTTTTCTCTTGTACTGTCAGGCAGTTCACTAGGAACGATCATCGGACAATTGACAACAGGACCACTGTGCGACTCTTCGTTAATTGGTGGGTGGCCATCTGTATTTTATATCAATGGAGCTATAGGGTTATTGTGGATTATTCCATGGTGTCTATTAGTTTACGATTCTCCTGAGAAGCACCCTCGAATAGCAGACGAAGAATTGCGGTATATACAAGAATCAAAGTCAGGAAAACAAGAGGAGATCAACAAATCGTCCTTACCGTGGGTACAAATGTTGAAATCCAGATATGTATGGGTGTACATATTTTCTTGTGGCGTTTACACTTGGGTCATTTACACACTGTTAACGTGTTTGCCACAATTCTTATCGGATATTTTACATTTTACGATCACAGATAATGGCATTGTCGCCAGTGCGCCCTATGTCGCATTTTTCATATTGAGCAACACGTTTTCATATATTTCTGACATCATTATAGCCAAAGAATTTATTGCTAAGACCAAGGTGAGGAAAATATTTACACTTATTTCCTTTTGGGGTTCTGGAAGTTGCCTACTGGCAATAACATTCTTCAGTTGTAGCAAGGTGATAGTTATAATAGCATTAATAACCTCTTACTCTTTCGCAAGCCTTGTATTTGGAGGATTTTTCACAAATTCTCTTGATTTATCACCAGAATATTCCGGTACATTATTTGGAATGGCAAATATGCTCATGACGGCCACAGGAATTGGTGCGCCTATGTTAACAGATGCTATAACGGTTGATGGAACTGTAAAAGAATGGAATATCATATTTTACATTGCAAGTGGAGTGAACTTCATTGGAGGTATTGTTTACACTATTTTAGGTTCCTCCGACAAACAAAGCTGGACTTCAGATAATGAAGCATTGCTTCAAGAAGCAAGTGAGATATCTCCATTAAACGATTGCTTGAGCAATGCAGTATCTGACGAGTGTGATTAGAAGGCTAGTAGGGCTTTTAGAACCTGGCTTTCGATGTAATAGAACCTGTTAAAACATGTCTTAGAGACTTTTTTATCTTTCAATATAAAAATGATACAATGTTTACTTATGTAAGCTCAGAATTTGAAATGAGTTGTGGGTCATGGAATAAAGGTTTTTGTGGAAAGTTGGTGGGTCAGGTAGGCAGGCTTGGCGTTGGGCTGATTATCCCGCCCAATCTCAAACATATCTCAATGGGAATTCCAATATCGAAAATGTCATCAATGAAACTTCTTCAAATTGGTTGCCGAAAAACATACCCGCGTATACCTATGCAGGTGATTGTTATATGTCTGTATTCCAGAAGAGTTGATGCATTTTCTTAATTTTGTCACATGGGAAGAGATATACATAGATTGACACATAATTTCCTAATCAAAGTGCTCCTAATCCATATGATACGCCATAATTTACATTTATTAAGATGATAAATGTTGTAGTGTCGTGCATACTTGTGCGTTGCTTATATACCCACTATACGAGCTCATGTTTCGTCAATCCAGTGGGAGACTATGAGGCCATAAAGACATTTAGAGTACATACATACTCAGAAACTGCCATTATTAGATAATGTTAGTATACAGTAGTACCGGTATTAGTTTTATAGGGCCTATTAATCTACTCCGCACGGGAATAGTATGTAGAAATATCTCCATCAGATCAAATGCATTAATCTAATGATTCATGCCTCCGGCTTTCACGAGGTCGAAATGATATTTCAATGCGCCTTGCTCTTGGCACTACCATGAAAAATGGCTTGCCGGCTGGCACAATCCCAACCGAATCTCAATGCCTAAAGCAAGCCCACAGGTGGGTCATGAGTCAAGTTTTGTTGTCTTGCAATCCATGAATCATGTGTAACGTCCGAAAACAACTGAATCAAGCAGCGATCGCATTATGACTATTCATCACCATCATCATAAGATGATCCAATTTGAATTTTGACCTCATCTCACTCCTGATGAAGTCGCTCCTGCTTCTTCTTCGGGCGATGACTCCCTTTCTGGACAAATCCTTCTTCCACGCTTGATCTTGGGCTTCTCAACCGTTCCCCAGCCTCGATTTTGCTTCAACAAGTCAATCAAGCATTCATTGAGTACCTGAATATTTTCATCAGGTTCAGATAGACCAGTAAGTCTGCTAAGCATCGTGCCACCATGCCCTCAGTGGGGTAAGTCCAGCTGCTCCAAACACTGACCGAATATTCTCCTGTGCTTGTAGATTGAGAACACAACCTGTGAAGTAGCGTGGTGGAAACACTAGCTGACATGCCACGCTTAATTACGCGCAATTACACATGACCGCAGACATCTGTCGGCAGTCCTGTTATATAGACATTGCGTCTCATGTGTCTGTATGTATCAGAGGCTAAACAATGTGATAGGACCTCAATTTCATGCTCAGAGAAGACAGAACATGCTTAGCGGTTCATCCGTGGTTCAAGCGGCAACGCAGACAACCGTAGACGACGCGCAAACTATAAACGCTCACCCGCGCGTATTCATAAACACTCCCCATGTTTTAACAGCATCAGATCAAGTGATTTCTGACTCTTAGTGCAGCGCGTATGTACGCGCATAGAAAAATAGAATGTCTTTAACCACGGATGTTTGGGGTGCTCCGTAATTATGCGTGAATCACGCGTGGCAAGACAATGTTCTTCTCGGGATATCATTATCTAGCTTAACTTGTTCTATGACTTCTAAAACGTCTTGAGCTTTTTTATAGCTACATCCATTTGTACGTCGCTCCATGATTGATAAGACCGACAATCCTATTTTCTAATGTAAAGACGCGGCATTATTGATGAATTGACTGTGCATAACTCGTAAATATCGTCAGTAACCATAGAAGTAGATACAACAAAATCTCTAGAACGGGAATGTAGCTTCGTGCAATGCACAATAACGGCACAAAGATCGCACGCATTTTCATCTAGAAACCCTTGTCAACCACTACGTTTCGGTTAGAATCAGTCACATTGTGTAATTCTAAGCTTTTCATTGGTTATTCATTCCCCACTCCTGGCTGTTCGACGACATTGAGTCAACTTTACATTTCTATATCAGTAACTCATGATTAAAAAAGCAAGAAATTCAGCGGATACCAAATATTTATTATATAAATTGCCAATATTTCGCCTTACGGCTTTATCAAGGCACAATAGAAACAGAGAGAATGGCGAGGTATTTATAGAAGGACTACATGTAAAAAGAGTTCACAGTTCACAGCAGGGTGCACACAGGCTAAGAGCAAGCTATATGGAAAAGTCAACATGACGTCCATGACAGCCGTTCCTCAACATGCTGTCGTGGCGACTGATGTAGAGAGCTTCCACTGCTCTTCTCTTTTGAGTATTACTCAAGCCTCGATGTACTATTGACCAGCGAACGTGAGATTCAGGCGACGAGGTGCTGTGCTTCTCCACGAAATGTTGATGTACAGCACTGTTGTCCTGAGAAAAATGCTCTCGAAGACGCGATTTAATGCAGCGGCTTGTTTCACCTATGTATACGGCATCACATTCCGTACAAACGATTTTATAAATCAAATTCTTATAATAACACCGATTCGCATGCTCTCCGATGCTGCAGGTCTCACAGTTGTCATTGCATGTTAATCTCTGTTTCGGAGGATGAAATATCTTGCGTAGGGATTTACCAGAATCAAAGTATAGTGTCACATATTCCGAGAGAGATGATCTTAGTACAGTGTTGATCATCCGCCGCTTTGAAACTTCATCAACAAATGGACAACGAATAAATATACGACCATCATTATCCTTCTTAGCGGTCCGACTAGGCCTGTTATAATATTGCCATTGTATTTTTCGTATGTAACGAGATGGATATCCATTCTTCCTCAGTCGATCAATTACCAGATTCCTGGAGTATTTTCTGTTATCGTAAGTAGTCGATCGTGCGTCTGCTCGCCTCAATTCACCAATTATTATAGCTCCTTTGATAGACATGGGAGAAAAGGAATCCCAAGGATATAAAGTGCCACTGTGTATATTCTTCATATACAGTCTTGTTTGGAAGCGTCCATTTTCCACATAGACTTCGGTATCTAAGAATGGTAAAATACCATTGTTAGGAATTTCCATTGTAAATTTGATGCAAGCAGAAAAACCATTAACAACAGGTAAAATGTCCTCAATGGAAATATCGGAAGACCAAAAAATAAAACAATCATCAATGTACCGCTTCCATTTGACTGCACCATTGAATGAATTAAGTATTCGCTCTTCCAGCGAATTCATGTATATAATCGCCAGCTGAGGAGCCATTGAATTTCCCATAGCCAAACCATTAATTTGGCTATATTATTTGCTATCATGTAAAATAGTGTTGGAAAACAAGGCGAGCTTCGTAAGATCGATGATATCTTCAATGTCAATATTTTTCATGAAATCATCCGATTCATTGATGTAGACTTGTAGAAATTCTCTCAAAATTTGAAATAAATTGTCATCTCCATGTAGAGGGATATTCCCATATAGGATCGTAACGTCCAATGTTACCCCACCAAGTTCATCGACTGATGGGAGGGATCGTATCCCTTTCTCAGGACAACAGTGCTGTACATCAACATTTCGTGGAGAAGCACAGCACCTCGTCGCCTGAATCTCACGTTCGCTGGTCAATAGTACATCGAGGCTTGAGTAATACTCAAAAGAGAAGAGCAGTGGAAGCTCTCTACATCAGTCGCCACGACGGCATGTTGATGAACGGCTGTCATGGACGTCATGTTGACTTTTCCATATAGCTTGCTCTTAGCCTGTGTGCACCCTGCTGTGAACTGTGAACTCTTTTTACATGTAGTCCTTCTATAAATACCTCACCATTCTCTCTGTTTCTATTGTGCCTTGATAAAGCCGTAAGGCGAAATATTGGCAATTTATATAATAAATATTTGGTATCCGCTGAATTTCTTGCTTTTTTAATCATTACTACCGGATACGTGGAAAAAGCTCTCCATATCAGTAACTCATGAGTGAAATTTCAGAGTGCAACCGATCATGGATTAGCAATTAACAACAATAGACCAAAAGTGTTAACACAGGTGGCAGAGTGTCCCCATTTGTGGTCTGTTATTGACATAGGACATAGTAAACTTGCAAATCACTTGTTTATTGACATTACAGGCCCTCTATTTCACAAATGAACACTGCAATTCAGGTCAACTGTTCATTAAGCATGCTTCACAAATGACACAAAACGATCAGAAATGTTGAAAATATAATAAAAGCGAAGAAATGCCATGTTTTTGAATTTGAGTTGAGTATTCATTAAGCCTACTCCTCGTGGTGACTTCCATTGAAAGAGAAATCGATTAACGCATTAGCGCAAGATCTTATGGCCATTACTCAAGGGACTTGAAATAAGAAAATGATAGGTCACATGAGAGCAGCTTACGATGTAGGCTGAAGGACCTTGCTCTGAAAAGAAAATCAATCTACTGCTGTTTAATGTTTTCAGTTTTTCAAATCCTAGATATGTGTCTAACCATAAAACATTCACAATAAAATCTTCTTGAATCAAGATGCTGACATTGGTAATTCAAAATGCACATGTCCGATTTGCATCTTTTCTTGTACGTGGGCAGAAAGCATGCTAAGCTACTTGTATAGCTAAATTTTTGCTCCATTTTTACGGAATTTAGACATTTTAAAACGTCGGTGGTTGGAGATAATCTATAAATGCCAATTTTCTAATCAAACGACAGTACATATAATGAATTGCAAAAATAATGTGACAGAATGTAACTTACATGTACATGTATTTTGATATCAGTCATGTTCACGAAATGATGGCTATTACAACATGTAAATACAAAGCAGTTAATCTCTTTACTGTCGAAGGTGTCAGTAATAAATTTCACGAATTTTATTCGCTCAATCCCTCAGCGAATGAAAATCGGCCCCCTTCCAAGTATGTTCGATGAGACAACAAAATAGTTTTATTGCAATCGGTTGTTGAACGTTGCTCGGATTTGCAAGCTATGAAGTCAATACTCACGGAAGGGAGCGAAATGGACATTTTTAATCGACAATGTTCAGTTGAAAGTATTCCGGACTTTAACGAATGGGGTGATATTGAAAGAAGATGTAGTCGGTAAGCTTAACAATAACTTCTGTGTCGGAAGATTAATTGGCAACAGAACCTCACACATATCGTGTCCGTTCATTCTGAAGCTTTGAGTATTATAATTTATTGATAATTATTAAACTACGGATTCATGAGTCCAGAAATTCGAATTCCAAATACATGAAAGGAGGCAAAATTCGAAGTTCAAAGTGCATGATGATAGATTATGAATAAAATGTAGTCAGTCTCGTCAAATTTAAGACTTAATAGGTTTGAATTATCTTTCCATTCCACCAGAGGTTCTTAAGCTATCATGGGTCGCGAGAATCCTGGCATAAGAAATCCTAATTGTTATCAAAGCGTATTCATAAGTGCTTAGGAAAAATTGTAAGCATGTACGAAATTGAAGTAGTTGATATTTTTGAAGTCAATTTTTTTTCTAGCCAATATATTTCAGCGACTAAGCGTCGTTATCATCAGGGCATATATCATGAAAAGAAATATTAACTATTCAACAACATGAGCTCAAAATTTGAAAAGATGAAGACTTCGCCACCTTATACTTTACAGCAAGTTATGAATTCTAATAAAGGCCCTTTTGCTACGTTAAAAAGTTTTACTTGAGCATAAAATTTTATAATTCCGCTTGAACAGCATGTTGTTTATAATTTAATCCAAAAAGCCTTGCTGTTGTTTATATGGCATTTATTGCCCAAATTTTCACCTCCTCAGGCCGCTTCAGGGGTGAAACGGAGGATATTCTACAAACACTTAGAATTTGAAATCTATAAGATGTTATGTTGAAATGGTATATACAGTATATAGATATAGAAGGTTATTTTGGGAAAGGATTCATACATGTATGATCTTCATTAATGTAATGAATATGAGAGATTACCAAGTCAACTGTTCAATAATAGTGGTGAATTGATGAAATGCGTGGCTTTACTTGCAGCACGACTGTGAGGAGTTATGCGTACGTCGTACATACAGCAATTGATAATAAATGGATATCATTACCATACAGGATAGCATCATATTGTACCATACAAAGGTGCTATTTTAAGTCTTTCTTAAAGGAACGACAATGCATACAATACATTTAATGGGGGTATTTTAGCGTCCATCGTCAAAAAGCCTTTTTGTACATGTATATGATTGCACTTATACCATGAAGAATGCATGGTTCACTCACAAGGAGTATATGGAAATACGTGCATAACAGCAAACTGTATTCTTTCTGAAAGCTTTAGATGCGTAGACTATTCAAATGTCAATCTCTTCTATTGATTCCAATTCCTTAGGAGTGGTCAAATATGTGATGTATGTGCATGTAAATGATCAAGTGTATATCCTTGATATTTTTGAAATTTACTGCAGTATATTGATGGCTTGTTTTCTGTCTAGAATTGATCTTATTGAGCCTACAGAACTTCAAGAGCAGTTTTATTACTTAATCATGGACTTATATACCACATCCATCATTTTTGCTTCGATCTAAAAGGCAATAAATTTTGAATATCATATTTTATTGAACAGTCATGTACATTAAAAGTGAGATGATAAAATGAACATCTTTTGCCAGTAAGTTGAATATTCGCATGGACTTTAAAATTTGAATCTTGATTGCAAATATTGGAAAGCTATCTGCAAATCATAGATTCTTGATCGCAAAGAGAAGAAATATCAATGCAAATATTGGAAAGTTGAATGCAAAATTTGAATTTGTGAGATCAAAGTTTGGAAATTTCTATGCAAATATCGGAAATATCAATGCAAAGAGTAAAAACTTGAACGGGAAAGAGTAGTAGGCTACGCTGGAATAATAGAAATGGAAAAGGTGTAGAAAGGAAGTTTGACATCTTTTCTATGTACAATGATGGCATATGGAAAAATCTATGGTTTGTAGATCAGATTCGATCTGAAACATTGTATCATAGTGAAGTTATTTGCCAAGTTGGCTGTGGAAGTTGTTGATACCAAATTGTAGGACAAATTACAGGATTTTCATTAAGAGAATTTTGCTTGAGATGGTGGCATTGTTTCATGTGAAATAGCCTACTGTTCCATGGATTGATAATGTGTAGCAGTCACTGACAACTATTTTCCAATTTTTCAATACAGGAATGCGAATTAAAAATTGGTTCACAGAGTCATAATTGAAAGTGGTCGGTGTGCCATTTGTAAGAACATCTCAAGAATTCACAGATAGAAAGTCTTATTATTGGATAATTTCTCCTTCAAGCGGTCAAGAAACCTGGCGCTTTTCTGGAATGAACACATTGAAAGCTTCTTTACCGACAATCATTTTTCAAATAAATGAAATCTCGATGGAACTTTTCAATTAATCATTGAATGACACATGTGATATAGTGTGATGACATTTTGGAAGCTGATGTTCGAATGCATGTAGAGATTTTGAAAGCTGTTCAAATATAGTGAACAGGGGAGCCCTTTAAAGTAAAATGAATACTCTAAGATTTCTTGGCCTCTTGTATTCTGCATAGATCACGAGCTTTAGCGAGTGGCGAGAGTATCTATCATGCATCATGTAAATTAACTCACTAATTCCGATGTCTACTATGTCTTCTGACTCTGGACATAGACATTATTGAAACGACCTGCCGATGAAATGACTCAAATCCATGATATCTGCGTGTCGATGAAATGCCCCGGTCGATAGTGAACCACAATCAGCGCAATGTACTTAATAATAATTAAAGTAGAGGACCATGCGTCTTTCTGAATACTCTGCGAAGAGGTGTGGTTGTCTGGGGACTGGAACTAGCTGAGCCTGATACACTCCTAGTAAGTGTATTTGCATAATAACTTTGGTAAGAATGTGAATTAATGCTGGTACTTCTATCTTTATATTCGCACCACTTCATGCTTTGTTAATTAACCGATCTCCTTTGTAGTCTAAATCTGCGATGGAACTCTGCAAAATAATACTTCCACTTCAGTTGTGCTACTTTGTTCGATTGTGCAGTTCGAAAGCATGTTATTGATTTAAGATTAGGCCGTATTCTGATAATTTGACACGACTGACTTCACATCCGTGCCGGCTGCAATATTTGATCGAATTCTCATAAACTACTGCATTACTTTGAAGAATATCTGGTTGCACAGGCTGGCAGACCCTCAAATTATGCGTCAATGTTGTTTCGAGAGTGGCATGTTCGAACTTTAAGCATGGTGCGGATATTGGTACTACCTATTTCACCAACATGAAACAATTTTTCGTATTTTGAAATATCTGAATCTTTTGATGATTAATCGTTTATCAACTTGCTCAATTTCGTCAATTTCGTTTATCAACTTGCTCAATCTATGCGTGATGTATAAATCTCAGTTTATTGCAATTTATACATCGAAGTTGAAGCACTTTGTGATTGTAGAACACATGCAAATCTCTATAAGGGTTCATAACAGTGGCACGTGCCAAAACTCATTTCATATAGACTTGAAAATGGAAGGATATTTTGTAATGAGCACTTCAAAGCATATATTTGCCGCTTTTCAAAAATTGTATGTACATGTATGAGTAACATTTTCTTAGAAGAGTCAACTGTTTCAACCTTATGTACAAGTGCGGCATTAAACCAAACCCTGACTGACGATGTAATTGACAAAATTCATAAAAGAATTCGATTGACCCATCTGTTGGAGATCTAGATTAGCATCATTCAAATGGCCTTTTGCGGCGTAGACAATGAAAATTTATTAAACTTTACCTGACAAATTTAGTTACAAAGTGAAACACACATCTTCAATCTCATGTCTATAGGTCTCTAGTCACGCACGAATTAGTTTTCAAGACAACTTCGTTTGAATTAAGAATATCTAAAAGTACACTTACTTGAAGGTACATTTAGACAGTTGTTACCGTAATTTGTGCAATGAATAATTGAACGGCTTCCGAACCTCATTTCAGCCGAATTAGGGATTCTTAGGCCCTACATGATGGCTCTTCTGACACCAACTTGGTAGAAATGTAGGTCACTGCCCAGTAAAAAAATACTCGTAAAAATGTCTAAAGATTCGTCAATGCGAGGGCAAAGCGATCATGTACCGATGAATTGGTAGCGCCCAACAACTACGACGCAGCGGTGGTGGTCGCGAATCGCCATTTCATTTATTCATTTAAATTTATCATTACAAAAATGTTTTTGCAGTTGGTTCCTTTTTACATCCTTCTTTCCACATCCGAAGCCAAACCTGTCCCCCCATGATGTAGCTTATGACCATAACAATGGCGACGTTCGTACTTCCTTTTATAATTTGAAAATGAATCCGATAAGATTTATTTGAAAACTCACCTGACATGTAGATGATGCCAACAATGATAGTTATTTGAATAATTTCACAGTTTTTTCAAACATTTCAAACTTTATGGTAAATAAATATTTTTTTCGTTAATGTTTTCGCGACTTTTTATTGATCAAGTTTTAAGTTCAATTTTAAACTACATTCCGCATCAGTAATAAATGCACACCTCGATGTGATACGTCGTTTTCAAATCGGTGGGTTGTCGAAAAAAATCAAAAATGTTATGTCTTGGCTATAAAACAAAAATGAAAGAAATCTTCTTCACCTATCAAGAATCGCAGCCATGCCTGTCTTGTTTGATTTCATTTATTTATTTATTTATTAAACGTATAATATTTGAGTGGTGTTATGTCAACACGACTTCAAGGCTACTATACAGTAATGTCACAATCACAGATGAAGAAAAACGAAAGGAACAGAAGTGTTACAAGGGGAAAGAGGGATGTTCAGTCGACGCTTGTTAGCGCTCAGCCACTGCTGGATATCTTCAACACAGCGCTCCACTCGGGCAGTAAGTAGGAAAGTTGAAGGGGAGCAGGGAGGAACCATAAATGCTGAAGTCGTCTGCATGTGTGTGTGCGCGTAAGCCATGTTGGTCGGTGATGCCGAAGAGATCAGCGGTGTACATAATGAAGAAGAGGGGGCCCAGCACTGAACCCTGTGGGACGCCATGATCATTAGGAGATGGGGAAGATCTGGAACTGTTGTGGCGAACGAGTCTTCTTCTGGAGGTAAAGAATGATTCACACCACTGTAATGCCGGACCGGATATGCCGAAGGAGACATTCAGTCTACGTAGCAGAATGGATTGGTCGACCGTATCGAAGGCGGATGACAAATCCAGCTGAGCGAGGAGACAGAAGCAACCGTCGTCAATGTCTCTGAGGAGATCAGAGCAGACCTGAAGCATGGTTGTCTCGGTGGAATGATTAGCTCTGTAGGCCGACTGGTGCTTCGGGAGGAGACTGCGACGACAGGTGAGAACGCAGTTGTTGGGAGACGATGCGCTCGAGGAGTTTAAAGAGGACCGGGAGATTGGAGATGGATCGGTACGAGTCAGCAGATGAAGGGTCACGGACACCTTTCTTCAGAACCGGGGTGACTTCTGTGGTTTTCCAGATTGCCGGGAACTCACCTGAAGATAGTGAGCGGTTAAACAGAGTAGTCAGAAAGGGGGAGATGATGTCAACGTTCTCCTTTAGCAGTTGAGTAGGCAGTGGGTCGCATGAGCTCTGTTTGTTCTGTTGGAGCAGCAAGGCTTTGATGTCGGCAGCAGACAGAGGGTCAAAGTTTTGCATAAGGCAGTCAGGAGGAGAGGTCGCAAAATCCGACTCTGGGGCAGAGGATAGGAGAGAATGCGTAGTCGTGACTTTGTCATCGAACGATCTGTGGAGGTCATCGGCAGTAAGGAAGTCGTTAGGAGGGGGACGTCCTCTACCCAGCAGTGCATCAATGCTGCGCCAGAGTTGTTTGGGATTGTGGGCCTCAGAATCCACTTTATGGCACCAAAAGGACTCTCGCTTTTGTCTAAGTAGCTGTCCGTATGAATGGAGTTGTTGCTTCCAGGCAGCGGCGATGTCGGTCGTTGGCTTGTTAGCGGAGACGAAGTGGCGGTACTGGCGCTCGAGTCTCCGGACCTCACGCTTGGCTGCACGGCACTCCTCGTCAAACCAGGGATCGGAAGGACGACGACGGAAGCTGATGTTACGGAAGGGGATAAGTTGGTTAAGTATCCATGTTGTCTCGGAGTCATACAGAGAAGTCAGCTGGTGGACATCCAGCCCATCCCAGCAGTCGGGATGGCACAGCGCAGAGGAGGCAAGCTGATTCCGGAAGAGCAAGTGATCAAGGCGACTCCAAGGGCGGACAGTTGCAGTTCTGTACACTGGTGTGGGAGAGCGGAGTGGAGTAACCCATCGAAGCAGCTTGTGATCCGACAGATCGGCGTCGATGATGTCAATCGAGGGAGTGGGGAGATCAGAGCGGGTGATCACTAGGTCAAGGGTGCCTCCACAGGTGTGAGTAGGGCTATTCATAGCGCAGTTGAGACCGTAGGCTTCAAATGTGTGCAGCAGCTATCGGGCATGTGGGTCGTCTGCTCGCTCGACGTGGATGTTAAAGTCTCCGGCTATGATGATGGGATCGGAGTAGATGAGGAGTTCGTCGAAGAGATCAGACAGTTCGGAGAAGAACTGAGACGACACAGGACCGGTGCGGTAGACGAGGAGGATGACACAAGAGGAGGAGTGGGAAGTGACGCGAGCTGCAAGCGATTCGAAGGTCTTTGGAGTGTACTTGGTCTGCAGCATGGAGATGCGTGTGCCGAGAACACAGACGATGGCAATTGTACAGTCCTGGGAAGAGGGAGATTGGGCTAATGTAGGCTAAGGAGCTGCTGGCGAGAGTAGGTGAGGCGGTTAGTCATCACTGACAGGGATTGTGCATGTCGTAGTTGGGGAGATCAGAAGGGCGAGCTTGGAGAGGCACAGTTGCGCAGTTGAGCACGGAAGTACGAATATTGGAGTAGGGACCGGAGAAGCAAGTGCAAAAAATATGTAGAGATGAAGCGCAGCGAGAGACGATCATGATGATGTAAAAAATGTGTGGAAATCAGTGTTGTGACGTGCGTTAGGCGAAGTAAAACTCTATGCATGCGCACAGCGCGAGACGACCGCCTTGTCTGAAGGAGGATTAAGATTAGATTAGAATCGTTTATATTTCAGAATGGAAATCGACAGGTACTGTTGCAGTTTAACAATTACAAGTATATCGAAAAGTTATCTTTTGGAGAGTGCATTAAAAAGTAAGGAAAATTTAAAAACAAAAGAGTTTGAACAGCGTTCTGTTCTTCGGTAATAGGACTCGACCTTTGTTTGAAAAGGGAGGACACAGTGAATGTAGCACATGTCGTTCGTCTTGAATTGCTGTGAAGAGCTTTAGAGCTTGGGAATCTCTGCGTTCCTTTAACGATGGTAGGCAGTTGTCTTGACATGTTGAACCACACATTATCTTGTGAAAACGTTTCTGTATTATATCCAGGCGATGCGAATCTCTCTTTGATAGACCGATAAATAATGGGCCACAATATTCCAAAAAACTACGGACAGTAGCAAAGTAAACAGTCTTTAACAGGTGACGTTGAATTTCAAAGTTTGTCTTGAGAATGCGTAGAGGATACAATCGTCGAGATGCGTTTCTGACAACATTATCAAAATGAGTTGACCAGTTACACTTGCTATTCAAAGTTACACCCAAAATAGTCAAACTGTCAACGTTGGGTATGTCATCAATACCTGTACAATGTTTTGAAGATGGTATCGTCAAGGATTTACATTTCTGAACATTTATACATATTCCATTTTTAATAGACCACTCTTGTAACAATTTATGTGATAACAGTACATGCTGATTTGAACCTCTAAAAAGCGGGAAACACAGTGAAACATCATCAGCATATTTCACAACACTGCAAAGATCATTTTCAATTTTCAAAGTCGCAGCAACAATTGAGAAAATATAGGGGCTGAGAACAGAGCCCTGCGGGACACCTGACTCCACATTGATGACATGGCTGGTAGCATTTCCAATTTTCACATACTGTCGTCGATTTTTCACATAATCTATTATCCATGAAAGGATATCGGGATGAATATCATATTTCAATAGACATTCGATTATGACTTTTGTTGATAGCCGATCAAAAGCTTTAGAAAAATCATATGAAATGATTTGTACACCAATAACATCCACTTTATCAAGATATTGAGTTATAGAATCATGCAGGTGCATCAATGAACAAGCGGTTGATGAAAAAGGTCGGATGCCAAAATGACAATTGTCAAATCTGTCTGACAATGAATCTTTCACCAAATCGAAAACGATGCGTTCGAGAATTTTTGCAGGGGTTAGTAATAAACTGATGGGACGGAGTTGACTGATTGTCGGAGGTGATGTTTTCGGTAGAGGAGTAACTGCACATGTCTTCCAGTTTGCTGGTGTACACCCCTCTGACATGGATGCATTAAATAGATGAGTAAGTGGACGTGCTAACACAGAAGACGCTGCTCTAAAAAGCATGATTGGAATGTCCGGAGGTGCTTTATTTTTCTTGAGTTTCAGAATGCAGGAGTTCACCACTTCTTCCGATATTTCCATCGGTCGGTATTCGGCAATAGGCCTACTACTGGTCACCAATTCATCTTCAGTTGATGTAGATGTAGACACTGATGTGTGGGTTATGTTGCCATAGACACTTTTGAAGTTGTCATTGATTGCACATGCTGCATGGGTCAGAGAATCGTATTGATTATACAACTGCAGCATTTGATCGCCCCTACGCTTGCCATCAACTGCTTTTGTAACGGACCATATGTTATTTGATTGCAGCTTCCATGCCCAAGAAGTTTTTGCCTTCGTTGTTTCCTCTTTTACTTTCAGCTTCATGTGATTGTATACAGGAAAGTTCTTTGTTCGATACGCATACCAGCGTTGATTAATGAGTGATTTTATATAAGGTGTGATCCATGGTTTTGAATTCTCTTTTATTGTAACGGTACTCGATGGAATGGTAGTGTCCATTGCTGTCTGAAGGCATTGTTGAAACAAGTTCGACTTCTCATTTAGTGAGACTGGAGATCCGTATAGAAATGACCAATCAACATTTGATAAAAAATCGATAAAGTGATCTACGTGAGAGCTTCTGAGGTCATAAACTGTCTTTTGAATTACAAAAGTTTCTTCACGGTTATCATTGCTCTTGGGTGTTGCCAACAAAGAAGCGTGGTGAGTAGTAGATCGATCAAAAGGTGCACATAAATCAACATCATAGTATTCACATAGCTCTTCCGACATAAGAATATAGTCCAGCTGGTTGTCACCGTAGGTATTGCCATGAAAAGTATTAACCATATTAAAATGGTCACAGATTACAGAGATATCATAGCGATTCAAATCTCCACACAAAACTATTTTATTATCAGCATGTTGCAATAAATAATCGTCAATGCTGTTGATTAAAAAAGTTGATTAAGAGTGACGCTTCATTGTTTTGCAATAGACGCCTTACTTGCTGACTTACTATACTTCTCACTGCCCTTATCCCGAATGGTGAGATTCGGCCTCTGACGCATATTTGCCCAACTATCGCATGACTTATGGAGAATCACTAAGTTGTCATAGAAATCAAATTTGAGGTCTGAGTTTTTGCTTTCCGGCCTTGTCAAAGATTCTGAAATGCACATTACATTAAGGCTCATATCAATGCTTAACACAACGCGACGTCAGAAGCGTGGTGCGTTTCCAAATTGGAAATTCACCGAATTTTTCCATACAAATCCGTGTTCATCAAGGCTCGGCACTATCACCGCTACTGTTTATCATGTGTATGGACACGGTGACAGCCCATCTGCAAACGACACATCCGTGGTCCTTGCTTTATGCTGATGACGTTCTGCTAGCTGCGGCAAGTAGAGCGGAACTGGAACTTCAGATGCAGCAATGGAAGACAAGGTTGGATAATTTCGGTTTGCGATTGAGTGCGGAAGGCAGGTGAATGCAGTGTGAGAGTGGGCAACGATGAGCTGCCGAAACCACCCAGTTTAAATACTTGGTCCCAAAGATCTCGGATAATGGGGAATCACTACCTGATGTGCGTGGGTGTATAAATGCAATGTGGTTAAAATGGCGGCAATGCACCGGTGTTTAGTGCGACAGAAGAATGCGAATCAAGCTTAAGTCGAAAATATATGAGACGGTGGTGAGACCGGTAGCACTATATGCCACCGAATGCCGGGCTACTGCCATTGCTCACGAGCGTGCCTTACATACGATGGAGATGAGGATGCTGCGGTGGTCGCTAGGAATTACCCTGAAGGACCACCTAGAGAACGTAGAGGTACGGCGCTGAATGCAAGTGGCCCCAATTACGGAGAAGATGAGGGAGCAGCGCCTGAGATAGTTTGTACATGTGGAGCGAGGCTCGAAGGACTCGGTGGCGAAACGTGCGACACAGCCGCTGCAGTTCCCTGGAAGGTCAGCCGGCCCAGGAAATGATGGACCGATAGAATACGCGAGGATCTGCGCACGAAAGGCCTAACAAAGGAGGACGCACTCGGGACTCTGGAGCGGGACTCTAACGCCAGGAGAAGAAGATCAATGCCTAAGTAATTTAACAGCATGTTCCATAACTTCAAAAAATTGCAAACGCTTTTTTATGAAATATTGCTCTTTTAAGCATAAATTGCACTTTTTGCGAAAATGATGAGAACTGATGGAATTAGAATCGATAGTAGCTCAACTAATATCTAAAAGGAACCGATACAAAATTATCAATGACAGCGAAGCAGTCAATACCACATCGTAGCTTGACACCTTATACCTATTTATTATTTCTTGCAAACCTTGACTTCGTGGTCACTGTCCTTGTACGTACACCAGATGCTTGGATTTCATCACAAGAAAAATCAAGTCCACTAGAGAAAAGTAATCGGCTACCATTCAACTAAGTAACTGCATTCAGGAAGACTGGCCATTACCCAGGTTTCTATGATTGCATAATTGATTGCTAATTCATTACAGGTGAGAATGTTAGAATTTTTATGTCTACTTATAATTTTCTTTTCAAATTATTTGCTGTATCTATGTGCACATGTATATTCGACCTGTCTTCTGAAAAAGCAAAAAAATAAGTGCGAGTAATTGAGGGCATACTGGGACAATTTATTAAACTGAGAATACATGCCGTTTGGTATGTTTGGAAATCATTTTAGCACCTAAAAGCATTGCTGCAGATAGTACAATGCTTGTATCCTCTGCTTCCCTTTTATTCATTTGAATTATCGCAACATGTGACTTGTGGTGGAACATCCTCAACATCGTCATCGCTGCGAGCAGAAACTGTCCTTTTCTAGTTTTCTGCCTTTTGTCAATGTAGTTTGTTCAATCAGCTGGCAATAAACTTCTTCAAGTTCTTGAATCTGAATATTGACAACTGAAACACAAACGACGCATTTGCTCATACAAAACCGTCCTCAAATAGAATCTGCACTTAGACTGCGAAAAATCATGTAACCCGCGAGGTTATATTCGAGAAATATGGCAGTCGTTGATGTTCTCCAAATTCTCGCTTGGGAGAATAAAAGAAATACTGGTCTTTGTAATGAGCGACACAGCCCATTTTAGGCCTGGTTCGGGATTGGGATGCCCCTCTGATAATGGTTGGATCGACAGTATTCGTGTACTTGATTACTTTACAATGCTAATAATTCAATCGCCAGAGTCGAAGTCATTTACTTTGACAATATAAGGAGCAAAAATGAGCCCTTGACCTACTGTAACACTACTACTGCAGAATGAAAATAAAATTTGACTGTAAATTAAATGAAAAATATAGATTCACTTAGCAATATGAACATATGCGCTTTGAAGAGAATAATCACTTTGATTAGACTGTAATTTGACTTCATAACATTTAAACATGCTTCACGCACCTCATTTTCTCAAGCTTATGAACTCGTCTTGTTGACATGATCGCACATACAGACTGTTGACTCTAGCAAAAAGCGGATTATTTTGACAAGTTGATATCTTGAAGCTTAATTAGAGAAATTCATTTTCATGAGCATTATATTTAACTTGTGGTCTATACATCATATCTAATGCATTCAAAATAAATTGCATTGTGTGGTAGAAATCAAACTGTTATATCAAAAACTTTATAGAAATGAAAGGTCAAAGTCGATAGAAATGTCGCGTCGAATATAAATGCCAAAGTCTGATGCATTCATCAAAATGTGATATTGTGACGGATGAATATTGCTAATGTCATCTTTGTGTGATATAACATCTAATTTGGATATTTCTTTTTCTCCATGCGGGATATGATAACTACATGTAAGTGGAGTCAGATTTAATTGCTGCAATGATGTGCTTCACAAAAATGTATCAAAAATTGCCGAAGCAGAATGCAATTCGAATTCTTTAGGGACTTCAATCAATAGTGTAATGTATCTATACTTACATTTTAGCGTATTTCAAAAAGTAATATGGAAAGTATGTAAACTTGTTCAATTTTTCTACTTGTAAACTTTGGAAATGAATGGTGTGATATTGCATAATTTTTACAGAGCCATTAATGGTAGTGCTAATTCCTTCCCATGCTCCTATCTATGCACCATAGGGTTATTGAGAACATGACCGGCGTGTTTTAAGTCTATTCCTTAAAACAATCATAACTTTTTTAAAATGTCCAGTTAATCACATTCAATATGTGATATACCACTAGGTGACATGCCACGCGTAATTCACGCGTAATTACGAAACACCCCAAACATCCGTGGTTAAGGACTTTCTATTCTTCTACGCGCGTACATTACATACGCGCTGCACTAAGAGTCAGAAATCACTTGATCTGATGCTGTTAAAACATGGGGAATGTTTATGAATACGCGCGGGCGAGCGTTTATAGTTTGCGCGTCGTCTACGGTTGTCTGCGCTGCCGCTTGAACCATGGATGAACCGCTAAGCATGTTCTTTCTTTCCTGAGCATGAAATTGAGGTCCTATCACATTGTCTAGCCTCTGATGCATACAGACACATGAGACGCAAAGTCTTTATAACAGCACTGCCAACTATACTAACTTACATAACTTATATTGCAGCAATATCCCGCATAGCCACGGATGTTTAGGGTTATGTGTAATTACGTGTGGTTCACGCGTGAATTGCGCGTGATTGAGCGTGGCATGTCAGTGACACACTAGTGAATATTGACTTTAATAACATACTACCAGCTTTCAAAAGTGGCTATTTGTGTTTAGATTTGATGGTCAATAACAAAGCTCAGTTCATAAGTTGCATTCCACTTAACTCCTTTCTAATACCAATTGAATAAGCTGCATTGTCGAATGGACATAAAGAGCAGCTTTAAAGCAACGTCATCTTTAAAACGATCATTTAAATCTGGTTTTTTTAATCAGTTTTCATATGGTTTTTATAATCAGCGATTTAAACATTTTTCAAAACATTGTTTTCAAAGAGTTGTTGATGGAACCTTGATATTCTATTTGCAGCGAGAGCAGATTAAATCATATGAATCACTAATCCTACACCTATTCATGGCTTGCTACAGAGACGAATACGAAAGTTAAGAATACTTTGAAGGAGATTGGACAATTATAAGCAAATTGGCGCTGTAAAAAAATATTGCAACAAAATAATACTGATGTGATACTGATACATGACATACGAAACTTACTAATGAAATGTTATCGATAATATATATATGTGCACATGCTGAATTTCACGCATCAAAGCAGTTGTTGCGATTGCCGACATATGTAATAAATAGGATACTCAAATCAATGTATGAAAAACGGTTTCAAATACCGAGGTTTAGAAAAATAATAATTAATTCATTTGATGACATGGGTGTACGGTATAGTGACTATTACGGGAAGGTTTAGGCAATAAAAGTAAACAATGTTGGTACCACTGTTGATTTATACGCTGCACTTAACTGCTTCTCTCTCTCTCTCACACACACACAACGAAATTAATCGATAATCTAACTACATGTACATGCACATGCACTAAAGACAGTTTCAAAAGTATAATTGCATAAAAAGTTATCCCACTTTCAAATGTAGTTTTTCTGCTGAAGTCATTGTTCAATTTTGATAAACGATATACCATGTGAAACCTAATATTCTATAGATTATTTTGGCATATATTTCACTTTCATGAGGGGTAAGCAGACCTCATGGGAAAAAATATTGGGCGTTTTCTTTGATGCAGGATGGTTCCTTCTTCTGTGTCGTCTGTTAGAAAATTCCATCGTCTAAAACGAGCTCTATAGGTTCACTTAAAAGTCAATAATATTGGACTTGTTTTCGCTTTTCAAAAATTAAGGGAAGTTGTTTTTTCATGATGTGCCCGAATATTATTTTCATGTCTAGGTAAAGCTTTATTTTCTTACTAGGAGAGGCATGAAATTACAAATGACTGAGTGTGCAAAAATTACATAAACGCATTACAATCATTACTGAATAAACAAAAGCAGTTAACACAAAATAAAAGAACACTCAAAGTTAACCAAGTCCAAGATATCGTATATATATACGTATATATATAAATTCAGGAAAGTTAGATCAAGTTCACTGCATGTTACTATATTAGTTTCACGGATGGAGTACAACCGATCATCCGCTGATCAGACCGCAGTGAACAAGAAGACATTTCTACAGAAAAAATTGAAGATAAACAATGAAATTCAAACGTTCAAGGTACAGATGTAGATTGTGGTTTGAGGCTTGATAATAAAAATTTTCTTCGATGTCTACACTTTGAGACGATTTCATTTTTCCTATTGAGGAGATTGCTTTCTTTTGAAGTGGCTATAAAATATTTCTCCGAGCGACAAAGATTGCAATACCGATCACCGCAGAAATAGGGCTTGCTATGACGTACAACTTTCCATTTAATTTCATATTTACACTTTGGTCATTGAGAGTCCATACATATTTTGATAGTGAAGCTTCATTCATTTAATTAATATTCGTGAACGACTTTATATGATTGCGATATCTTGTCTTGAAATCTCCTTCGCACATTCCATAATACTTTTTTTCTTCTTGTATTTCTGTAGTAATATTAGCTTCATAAACAATTGATTTCTGTAGACAGTTCCCGCTCAATGGACATTTTTCTTTGATGCGGCAGTTACATGAATTAGAATTTTGTTCTACATTTTCTGTTGCCTTATGTAGAATTTTTGAGTTGTGATTTTGTATTATATTTTTCATGTTACTCATACAACTGTAACTGAGTTTCAAATTATTTTTGTTGAAAATTTTATGATATTTGTGATGTCGTGGGAAATGTTTCTGAATTAATGACAAAAATATACGTCCAATATTCGTTTTAACGTTGACACTGTATGGTGGATTAAACCATATAACATTTCTTGGTCGGTTCCTTGAAGCACTTTCATTTGTCTGGTAGGTAATGCTGTGTTTATATCCACTATTATTCAGTGCAAGTTGATAAAAAGGCTTTGCGTTATTAAATTCGGTTTAATTGGAGGATAGATTTAATAGTCTTTTTTCAATCATTTTAGGAATTTTAGGAATTAGTCTTTGGATGATTTGATTTCGTGTGAATGTATAACGGAGTATTGCCGGGTCTGTTGTAGGTTCGATATGAATGATTTCTTAGATCAAAGTATAGATCTAGAAAATCAGTTGAATTGAGATTGCACTCGACAGTTATTTTTAATTCAAAATCACCGAAGATTTTTATCAAGTCTTTTCTTGCACGATCTTTCATTGGTCCAGAATGATTTTTGAGAACACAAAGGCCGTCATTCCTATACAAGCCTATGTTTTCCTTTCCAAATCGGATGGCCATTTGGTGAAGAAGGAAAAGTCCCACAGGCTCACATACCTCGGCGCCGTCGAAGCTGCCTTGAGTAAGATCGAATAAGTGGTTGCTTTTTTTTATCCATGGTGTGTTCTTGCTAAATAATAATATCGATTTTCTCGCATGATTACATCTTTTTCAGAAATGTTGGTTAAGGACTTGGCAAAGTCAATACTTTTTGAAAGAAGGTTTTCATCAATGGATGGGTAGAAATCAACAATATCAAACTTCATGAAGCTGGAATCATTCTTGTCTGGAATGTTTTTGAACCATTCAATAACCATCATTGAATTTCTCCTTTGTAAAAGTTCTGTAGAGTGTCTGATTTCATTGTTATATCTTTCTAAAAACTGCTTACTGATTTTTCCGATTTCACTTTTTGCTGGATTCAGAAGTCGACATTTTACATTGTTTTCGAAATTGTCTTTGTAGTCTTTCAAAGTGATGAAAGATTCACGCGGGGCGTAGCATTCTACACGGTTAGATAAACGATAAGAGTCACTGATGGTTTTTGCTTCACTGTTTACTTGAGATAAAGTTGTATTTTCTGTTTTCTTGTATAATTGAGTTATATTTTCTGTAAGTATTTTGTTATATTCATTCGCAGAAACTTCATATAAGTTTGTTGTTCTGTCAGCAAATACAAATACATTCTTTGACTTTTGAACTTCTTTCTTGTCCTTGTCTAGCTTTCTCAAAAATGGATTGCTGTATTGTCGGAATTCAATTTCTTGAATGAGAATATACAGATCTTGCTCAAATGGATTTAGAAGTTCATCAGTTACAGGGTGGCGCACGTAAACCGCCGGATTTTAAACTTTTATTTCTCCTCAAATATTCATCCGATCGTCATGAAATTTCGACTCATACTAGTTTGGAGTATAGGATTTATGATGATTATACCTGTTGTACTGAGAATTGTCAGAAAATTCTGATTCTATTGACCGAATGACATGTACTCATTTTGTTGACATCGAAAATCTAGATCAAGTTAATTAACTTAACATGAATCGTATTCTGCACAACGAATTGTGCGCAGTCTTGAAGTGAATATTGTTCAGCTACTTCCATGTCATATAAAATACCATTCGACGATTAAATCACTATCTGAAAATAATCGAACATAGAAGAATGGATGATTATTCGGTTGCAGAACGAGCAAAATGCGCGGTTTGGTACGAATGGGTCAAGAGTCCAGTGGAGGTACAAAGGCTTTATCATTCAGAGTATGGAAAGAACGCGAGAGCACCGGATGCCCGTACCATAAAGCGGTGGCACACAAACCTGTTGACCAGTGGTAGTGTGGTGACTGTCAGGCGGGACCGGTCATCTTCTGAACGAACGGAGCAGAATGTGAACGAGTTGTGCAGCACTTCCAGGAGGACCCAAACACATCTACCCGTCGTGCATCTAATGCTTTTCAAGTCAGTCGCCGCACTATCTAGCGCATCCTCCATGACTATGGATGGCATCCGTACAAGGTCAAGGTGGTGCAGCGATTACAGGAAGAAGATCTGGAAAACCGAATGGAGTTCGAAGAACAGGAGCTACAGAGCATCCAAGCCAACCCGAGCCATTTAGTGGAACTAATCTGGTCCGATGAAGCTCATTTCCATCTGGATGGTGGTGTGAATCGCCACAATTGTCGTTATTGGGACAACCAGAACACTCACTGGATCAAGCAAGAGTCTATGCACTCGCCACGCACCATCGTCTGGGCGGCAATCAGCCAATCAGGCATCTACGGACCGTTCTTCTTCGACACCTCCGTCAACAAGGATCGGTATCTCGAGATGCTACAGGAGGAATTTTGGCCAGCGGTGCAGTCGGACAGAAGAGGCAGGAGTATCATATTCATGCAGGATGGTGCACCTCCACACTGAGGAATTCCTGTGCGTGAGTGGTTGAACAAGAAGATGCCTAACAGATGGATGGGACGTGGATCTCCTAACATGCCCTGGCCACCGCGTTCACCTGACCTGACGCCTTGCGATTTCTTCTTGTGGGGTTTTGTCAAGTCCAAGTTTTACCATACTTGGCCAACATCCATGCAAGACCTGAAGGACCGCATCATGCAAGCATTTCAAGAAGTGACAACTGAGATGTGTCGATAAACTGCTCTGACCTACCAAAAGCGACTGAATCCGTCCTCGAGAATGGAGGAGGACACGTTGAAGTTCGATGACTACTAAGACTTTTTTCTTATGTTTTTCATTTAATAAATGTTTTCTATGACCTTTACCTTAACTCGTTTTGGTCATTATTGATAAAGACGTGGGGGAAATAAAGGGAAAAAGTTTATCATTAAATTTTACATGTTAATTAAGATACATTGTTGGTATGTCAATTTTACTACATGTCATTCGGTCAATAGAATCAGAATTTTCTGACAATTCTCAGTACAACAGGTATAATCATCATAAATCCTATACTCCAAACTAGTATGAGTCGAAATTTCATGACGATCGGATGAATATTTGAGGAGAAATAAAAGTTTAAAATCCGGCGGTTTACGTGCGCCACTCTGTATATATATATGCTTTCGTAAATCTAGTTGTTTGTTGTGCAATATATAGTAATGGCCAATTGACCGATGTAGACCAAAGTACTGATGTAGACAAATTGCTTAAAATCCAAATGACAATCAACTGCGACTATTCTATTGCGTTGGACATTAGAATTTGTCATCCATTCGCAGAGATAGTACGAGAAAGAATGCCACTAACTGCAAAATATAAACCTCTTCGCTGAGAAAATCGAAGGAACGTATACCGTGTCTGAAGATGAATTACTTATTCAATACAAAGTTGTCTCTTCAAGTTTCCCTTTGCTCATCATGACCATTGAGGTTATACAACTCTTCCCATTATATCAATGAATTGATCTTAAATTTTAATGCAAGTTTGTTGTGATACAGAATTAAAGTCGGTGAGAGTAAAATATTCGGAATGGTTGCATTGTTGTTCAAGATGATATGCATCAAGAACAGTACTTTGGTAAAATGTTTGACCAATTGAATATTAAATCTTCCCAGAACGTTGTACTTGAGCATAAAATGCGTTTGAGAGTGATAAAATTTATAGAAATGTTGTATTTAATAGTAATAGTCGTCAGCCCTTTCCGCATCCTGATAGCATTGAAGTGGCAAAACCAACGCACATAATGTCAGCGTTTCGAATGAAATTTAATAATTAGTTTCTCAATTATCATTCACAAGAAAATCAATGAAAAATGATTCATTTTTTATCTTTCCCTAATTCGATGCAGTAAATAGTTTGTGAACTCTTCGATGAATTAGCGAAAATGCTTGCATGGGAATGATAAAGTATGATAAAACGTGACATATTTTACTGTGACAATGGCAATATGTCGAAATCATTACAAGCGACAGTTATATCACAGAGCGATTTCACGTTCAGGACTTTATGATCACTCGTATAAGATAGTGCTTCATAAGAGTTGAATATTATATGGATTCAGTTGATTTTTTATTGACTTAATAGGCCTGCTGTTCTCAAGGAATTAAATGTTTTGTTTATCTGCTTCGGTTTGCTGGAAGTGTGATTAATTCGAAATCGACGGCACATCGAGGAACCTCTTGAGTGGGCAAAAAGGAATTCCTAATACCTTACAGAGATAGGAAAAAAAAGTCGTGCGTCGCTTGCGGATTAATGTGAGTTCCAGCAAAGTGCTTCGATTGTCAAAATTCCTTCAGATTCGAAGAATTCAGATCATTGCGCACAAGTTTTCTTCATAATGTTGGCCCCTCCGATAGGGAGTCAAGCGGTTAATTATAAATTAACCGGTTAACTGACGAGAAATTAACTGGTTAATCGATGTAATACTAGTAATAGATGTTTTTCAATTCCATGTGACTGACTATACAAGGCTTATATAGTCGCACTGAGTATAGTGTATGAGTATATGCATGTTTGCCTGTTATACCAGCTGAGCAAGCTCGCTTACTTTATGGACATAAACATTTTATACTGATTGCTTGTAGGTCTACTTCCTTAATATTTTATTTTCAAGAATACTGTTATGTTTTAGTATACCCTCGTGAATATTTGAGTTTATTCCGTTTGGCTAACTTGAACATAAAATCAATTTCACGGAATGTACCTAATTCCATGTTAATTATTCAAAATAATAAATTATAAAATCTAAATCCACTAATGATAATAATAATGTATATTTTACCATAAAATCTGTACAAAACATTTAATGTGAGGTACCAGTATGGTAATTCACAACTTATATAGGATGTGGCCAGATAATATAAAAACAACGGCTACACAAAGCTATCTTTAGGTTACTAATATATTTATGTTATTATTGATACATCAGTATTAATATGTTGAATTCCTTGTAGATGGTCATGTGTAGAAGACTGATATCAATTAGAATTACTTTTTCCTAATACAAGGTCACTTGATATTCCTCTACTTTTAAATTACTTATAATGAGCCAAGACTTATCACAATTTATGTGGTTAGGTAACACATCACAAGTAACAATATACCCGGTAGGCTATATCATTATTCTCTATTGCTAATCAAAACATCAATCTTATCTGGAATTAAAAACTTCCTTGTTATCATAATGGAATGGATCTTGGATGATCAGATATCAACTATTGTAACAACAAAATATACGTATAAGAGTATTTTATCAAAACAAATTGTCTGGGAAAACGAAGAAATCAGGTAGAGTTATTGTGATGCAGAAAAACGATGGCTTCTGCTGTTTCGAGTCTCAAGCTCATTCGTTTTTCATTGTAAATATTTCCCATTAAGCTAAAAAGGCGCTCAGAGCTTGCTGAAGTTGCTGGTATTTGTAGGTATAATTAAGCAAGCTTTGCTATTCTTGGGAATCGATTTTCATCTGTCTTCCACCAGCATAACGGGTCTAAATCAGGACTGATAGATGGATCTAAATCGTAAAGAGCAAACTCCTGTTCCAATGAGCGGCTTGAGTTTTTTGGATCCAGATGAACTCAAAAGCATAGTTAGTTTGCTTAACTTCTTTGGCGAATCATTTCCCGGATCCACCGTTTGTGGCTCGCAACTTCCACTCATGTTTTGGCGAACCTTCTCCAAAAGTATCTGCATCACGGAATGCTTTGCAGACGAGTCAAGGAAACCTAAATCCTTGAATCTAGGGTCTAAATACGATGCACACATATGGATGCTTAGTGTAGATGAGAATTCCAAATCAAGCATAGAGAACCTGAATTGAAGGTTTGCAATCAGTGCCGAACGTAGTTTCTCACCTTCTTGAGTTGTAACCTTCATATCTTTAAATTGTTTGACAACTGAAAAAAAGAATTGGATAAACTGCGGAAACTGTCACGTACTTGTCGCCCTCCCAAACGTCCGTAACAAGTTTGAGTATCTCCAGCAACATCAATATATCACCAATGATGCTTTCCTCCATGCTATCAAAGGTAAAATCTTGTTTATCAGATATTTTCACTATCCCAGGAACTTTCGTCGTGGTTATGAATGCTAGATATAAATCCATGAAAGATCGCAACATCGTGTAACTACTATTCCATCTCGTTTCCACGGACAGTTGGAGTTCACATTCCTTCTGTTCAGGTAAGAAGGAATCGCGCAATTTTCTAAACTCCTTCAGGAACATTTCGTTACTATTCACTTTTCCAATTACACAGTGCACTTTTTTCACAATTTTTTCGGCGGCCGTGGCTTCAGCAATACCGTCTTTTACACCCAATGATAAAAGGTGTGCGAAGCAGCCAACGTTATATTCGATGCGTTCTGTACGTCGCAATGCAGCTTTCATGTTTGCAGCATTATCATGGGTAGCACAAAATCCTTCTCTAACTCACCATCAAGTATTTCTGCCAAATGTATGGCAGTATGTCTTCCTGTAATGTTTGGAGAAGATAAGTTGTACAGTAGAATATTCCATGAGTCGTCAATATAATGCACCATCACAGAAAGGAAACCAACCATTTGCGAGTTTGTCCAAGCATCACAAGTTATTGCTGGCTTTCGATCGAAGCTCTTCAAACGCTCCATCAGATTCTGCTTATCTTTTTCAAACTTCTGACGCAGATGAGATCGGATTGTCGTGCCAGTAGGAACCTGGTAGTTCGGTTCACAGTAAGATAGAAACTTTTTCATTCCCTTGCCTTCTCCAAATGACAGCGGCAATAAGTCCAATGTAACACAGTCAACAAGTAAAGATGATAAGGTACAGGCTCGAGCGCTGGAGCAAGGACGTGCGTTCAAGGATGTAACATACGACGACATGTTGCCGGCCTCTTTTGGCATGACCTTGCGGCCTGAAGCGTCACGTTTAACAGATGCAGGCGTGGATGGAAGCTTGTCGGATAGGAGATGCACTTTCTCGAGATGATATACTAACGTACCATTACCACCTTTGAATGAAAATTCCTTTTTGCAAAGAATGCATTCAACTTTTGCTGTAGTGTTACATTTCTTAAAATGTTTCCATATCCAACTGGAGCCAGGCATCTTTGGATCTCTCGGCGGATGGAAAGGAAAAATGGAATGATACTTAAAACCATAGCTACTGTTGTTCTGTTGATGCAGCGATTGAAGTGATGTTGGTCTTGTTTTGCCAATAGGCGATCAGTAAAATTTTCGTCGCTATGGGAACACTTATCTGTGACGAATGCGCTGCGCTAACTGGATACATAAATACTTGTATGAGCTGTATGTACTATGCAACGCATGTGATCTTGGTTAGATACCGCATTGACCATAGAAATGGATTGTTAGTGTCTCACGTGCCTAGAGTGCTCGCTTGTGGCACGTGTCCCACGGGTGCGACACTTACAATCCATTTCTATGGAACTGGCACAGACAGGCTATCGTAGCCAAGCGTAGAAGGGGAAATTCTATTCTGACTGAAACACTAACACGTCATAACGAACTCGTCCAAAGTCGTAGAATCAAGCAAGATGGTGAAGGTTAACGAAGTGCCTCACTCCATTTCCAGGAAATTATTATTTGGCAATAGCTTACATCAGCAATGAGATATTATCGAAATTGGAAAATGAAAACTAAAGCAATGTAGTTGCAATGTAGCAGAAAAGTTGGGAAAGCGTCGGTTAACCGATTAATTATTTTTTAACCGG
Source organism: Prostheceraeus crozeri (assembly GCA_907163375.1). NCBI lineage: Eukaryota > Metazoa > Platyhelminthes > Polycladida > Euryleptidae > Prostheceraeus > Prostheceraeus crozeri. The sequence continues at coordinate 619,050 of CAJQUW010008068.1, read as the reverse complement.
TTAAATTTAATTTACCGGTTAACCGCTTGACTCCCTACCCTCCGATCATTATTTAAAAAAGTAGCAGGCGTGCGAAAATTAGTTCACTTGATGATTTTACATCCTCCCCTCCTCGGCATTTCTCACTGTATAGTGCATACACTGAATCGAATGTTATCCAAGACAGCGATGTGTGTTTTGGTGTGTGCGAAGTGATATCACAGCACGCACGCCTCTCTCACTGGCTCTGGTTCCTCTGCTGACAGCTTGTTGTTTGCCATTTCAGATAGCAAGCGATACACGACTTATCAATTCGAGAAGGAGCAAGTTGTCTAATTCTGTGATGTGCCATTTCGATATTAAGGCTACATATAAACCTTCCTTTCTAGGAAACCAAAGTAGGAAACCGAAGCGTGCGCAGATGAATCTAATTCTGTGGCTGCTCTATTTCATGATCGCCGTTTCATAAGAATTAAATCAAGTGCACATGTAAATATTGCCACGTGGCAATAAACATGCATATGTGTGTACACCAAGGTAATGTGTAGCACGTATGAGATCAGTACATGCTGTAGGCCCTCTGCTGCATGCTGTTAAAAAATTGCATTCTTTCGTTAAATTGCTTTCAATCTTTGAATATTTCAAGGTTTTTATGTCTAGTTAAATTAGTAGTTCGTAATATTTTGTTTCATGAATTCCTCTGATGTCCTCTTTTTTCTTCACTTCTTTTAACAAATATTTCCTCTCACTTTCATTATTGCGAGTTTTGTATTCCTCACTTGTTTCTCGCAAAATGACATAATTACAAATGTAGGTTATCAGCTCCAATTTTATAATTTGTGTGCCAATTGTGAGACTTAGATTCTGATACGTATTCCGCATGACCGATTGTCGGCGACCCTGAGGCATAGAAGACGAAAGAAAGTCGCCTAATTATCAAACAAGAATGTCTTTCGCTTCTCTATCCATACAACACTCAAAATTAAGGCTTCTGAATTCGCATTCAAAGTATGTCTTGTCAGCAATTTGTTAATGAGAGTCTTGAAGAAGAAAACCGATATCGAAACTTGATAAGTCGACCAACGGTAACGAATTTCTCAACTTGGGAAATGTAAGAAATGTTCGTCTCTTTTTAGAAAAAGCCACACTAGCCAGTGTACAAAATCATCTAGTGTCCTATGCTCAAATCAGACAAGCAGGATGCGTTACGAAATATTTGTCAAAGAAATGCAAATTTTTTATGTAGCACCATTGAATCTATAGCAAAACTTCAAGTAAATGATTCAAAACTTTCATAAGTTTGATTTTCGGGTTAAGGGGTTTGTAGCAAGAAAAGTAGCTTAAAGATTCTCATTTTGCCAGTTCATGAGCCATGACTGACGAACTTTAATTTGATGATACGAGCAATGTAAAAAAATTTGAGTTTTTTTAGCTGGTTATCCAATAGTAACAACAACATTACATTAGTGACCCTAAGGATTGAAGAACGTCCTCAGTCTTCAATAAGACTACTTCGATATTTTTTCAAGTTACTGTGAATAATATGGCCTCTTATAAATTAGCGCAGGGATGATTTTATTATTGTATGGAAATGTATCTGCATAGGCTCTGTATTATTTTACATATTTCTATGTATGTCGGTTTGCATACGACACAGAGCACTCAAGTAGCAGCGGAATGCATAGCCGGCATCTTACTATACAATGTGAAACAATGCCACTCCTCTTGAACTTGTAGATACAGTGTAATTACGCAGTTTGACCTTTGTAGACATGTAGATTTCTATGCTTCTATTCTGCGTGTAAAGTGGTCTGCAAGTAAATCAGTTGAACTTTTTTATCAAGAATAATTTTGTATATAAATGTCCTCATTGCGTTGTTTTTAATTTGTCGAGTCCGCTAAAAATGGAACCTGTGATGTTCCGAAACATGTTCGGTTGATCGAAAAACATGCGTTTTTCTCTCTAAATGTATATATATATATATTGGACAGACTGGGGACCAACTAAAGAACAGATCGACAGTTCATAGACATAACATCAATCATCCCTTACAAGCCCCATTACCTGTCAGCAAGCATAGCTATTTGTTCAAAGAATTCTCCGATAAAGTTCAAAGCTATGCCGTTTTTTCAGCTTTCTTAGGATGCCAATAAGATCATAAGAGAGGCCAAAGAAAGCTATTTTATTTCTAAATTCAAACCTCTGTTAAACTCCATATGTCTTGTATAATTTCTACATGTCTTTTGATGATTTAATCATTAATTGTTATGATTTCGTGATATCCTGTGTGCATGAGTAGGTGTTAAAAATACATCGAAGCCGGTCACACATCACAGGGATCTGACTTTTGGTATATATATACGTGTATATATATATATATATATATATATATATATATGCAGAGAGAGAGAGAGAGAGAGATGAGAGAGAGAGAGAGAGAGAGAGAGAGAGAGAGAGAGAGAGAGAGAGAGAGAGAGAGAGAGAGAGAGAGAGAAGAGAGAGAGAGAGAGAGAGAGAGAGAGAGAGAGAGAGAGAGAGAGAGAGAGAGAGAGAGAGAGAGAGAGAGAGAGAGAGAGAGAGAGAGAGAGAGAGAGAGAGAGAGAGAGAGAGAGAGATCCTCAAGGGACCTCAATCACCAACTAGCCAGTCATCATTTTGTGCACATAAATGGAACACGTGAAACGCTCCTATATTCTATCAAAGCAACCAAATACATAAACATGGACATTTAACAAACCAAGATATTGCGGCTAAAATGCCAGTAAAACTATTGATAAACATTCATGTTTGCTCTTGTGAAGCATGCGTTATGCCGATGGAGTTAAGTTATGCTTTTTGAAATAACTGCAGGCATATTTGCTGAAAATATTGCTAGCATAACATGGAATGCAAGCTTGTTACATTTGAGAATTATTATGTCTGGTGGCTCAGTCTTATAGCATCGAATCGCAAAGTAGTGAGCTGACGTTATGCTTTTTTAAGTGTTGTGTATGAATGTGAGTAATTCGTATATGAATTACTAATATGAAATATCCTAATTAATATTTCATCCAGTCATTACTTGCTGATTGAAAAGCTTGGCTAAACTCACTACTCTTCCGCATTCATCTATTGGTTCCATAGCTTTTTGGAATTTCGTCATAATTCTGTTCGTGTCGAAGGTAGTTTTAGTGAGCCGTTTGCAGTATCATCCGGTGTGGTTCAAGGGTCTAAGCTTGGTCCATTTTTATTTGATTTTTTGTTGGAGATTTGATGCCGGCATGCCAGGAAACAAAGCTGGTCAAATATGCTGATGATGTGTATATGACAATTCCACTGTTGCGAGGTAACAATCCTATAGAAATTATCACTCGTGACGTCGAGCTTATAAACGATTGGTGCTCCAAGAATAATCTCCGTGTAAACTCTGAAAAGTGTAAGATAATGTTCACTCAAAGACGCTCTACTCCGAAAATTGATGTCTTTCCTCCATTTCAAAAAGTGAATTCTTTAAGCATTCTTGGTGTCACTATCGACGATGACTTAGGCTTCAGATCTCACGTCACTGCAATTAAGAAGAAAGCAGCCTCACGTATGCATCTTTCCCATTTCTCGAATTGTGATGAACTTCATCTGGTGAATTGTTTGCTCACACGCTCTCTCTTCGACTATGCGTGCCCATATTTCGTTGGGATAAATAATAATTTGGCTGAAGCGTTGCAAATGATGGACAAACCAGCACATAAGATCATCTTCAACAATTCTAATGTACAGTGCAACTGCTCGGCTGACAATATCGCCAAACATCGCATTTGTCTTAGTTATCGTCTACTCAAGAATATCTGCCAAAATCCTCAACATATTCTGTTCAAGTTCGTGCCTAGTACCTTACCAAGAACTTTTAAACTTTATGGTTACTTTTCCCGTGTTCGATACAACTCATTTTTTCCTTTCATGATACGTTATGCTAACCGTAGATTTTTCTTTGTATGTAAACAATCGCAATTGTAAAGTCTGATTATCATTTATTATGAAATAAACACTACTACTACATTAGAAAGAAAGAAATTTGTATATTTCAAGTAATGGAAATCAAAAAATAATTACAAATCAATTACAATGTTGACAGCAAAGAAATACTGGTTGAGAGCACTAGCAGATGGTGAAGTTCAATAGCACAGCACAATAATGTCAAAACATGTTGTGTAAGTTATTCAAATAAATACATAGATGCGAAGATCTGAAATTGTCGTTGTCTACGAGCTGTCTTAGTAGATTCGATGAGATAGTGACCAGTTCTCGGTAGCTTCTTCAGAATTAATTGATGCAAGGGATGCCTTCTTTCAATCTCAGCTGATTTGAATAGTTTGCAAGCCAGGCGCACCCTTCGCGGGGTCAAATTCTCAAAATTATCGCAACAACATTCAGCACCATGTATGATACGATGACATCTCTTGAATTCAGCTGATTTTGCAGGTGAGCTGGCAAAGACACAAAGCCGGCTGATGCATAGTCTATGATACTCAGTATGAGCGTGGAACGTTTAATTGCATGAGAATGGTTGGAGATACTATTGTACGAAGGACACTCAATGCATACATACGACTGCTGTACTTCCTCAAAACATCGCATATGTGCGTATCCTACGTCAATGAGTCTGAGAAAGTGACACCCAAAATCCTCATTTCTGTTACTTTTACAGTGTCGGACACAGAAATCGATTGTAGATAAGAAGAGACTTGATAGTTTGACTTATGAAATACCATGAGCTTTGTTTTGGCAATATTTAATTTCAAATATATATCACTGCTATTCAATTTAATTTTGTCGAAAATATCTCGTAAACTTGATATAGACATGTGAACATCACGTTTAATCGGATGAATTATCATCATGTCGTCGGCGTATTTAATATAATTATCAGTCACTGACTTGAGCAAGTCAGCAGTATAAAAAATAAATAAAATGGGTCCAACGATGGAGCCTTGCGGGACGCCACTGGTCACATGGATGGGACTGCTAATGTAATTACCAATGCGCACAGATTGAAACCGATCACATAGATATGAAGATGTCCATTCAACAAAACCATGAGGAAGCCGCAGGGATCCGGAGTCCTATCATTTTGATAGGACTCCGACTCCGGGGGTTGATAGGACTCCGGCTTTTGATAGGACTCCGACTCCGACTCCGGGTGGCCAATGTATAAAGCCTAGATTTTTGAAAAATTGACTGTTAACCTACATCATATATCATTATAGGCTTGCCTGAACGTATTTTTAGGGATCATTGCTGTATCAATTATCAATCATTTTCGATGAAAGTTCATCAAATGTCGCTTTAAGTTGGATGCATACGACTAGGCTCATCCCATCTTGTTGATGTGTGCTTCACACGACTTTTCTCCAGTCTTTAGCAGGCAGAAAAATCCCCATCCTTCTCAAAAAAAACGAGTACACTTTCGATTTTAATATGCACTTTACAGGACCCATCACACACGATAAACGTGAGGGTAAGAGAATAATGTTCTCAAACAAACTAGTATTTCAGTTTTTGTCTCTGATGAAAAATGTCTCTATGCGCCTCTACTTTGGCGCGTAGGTGTGATCAAGGCTCGGAAGGCTTGTCTTCTCTACTAAATCACAGAGTGAAAAGACAATCTTTTTTCCACTATCACGGTTCATTCCCTCAACTATTACAAGCTTTGTATGCATTGCTGTCTCTGTACTTTTGTTTGACGGCGAAAGTTGATATCAAGACAGTGACAGCTATGCACGAGGATAAATAATTTGCTTGTATTATATTATTTCGGGTCTACTTATAGCCGGAGTACGACTCCAGCAAAAATGATAGGACTCCGACTCCGACTCCGCATCCCTGGGAAGCCGACAATCAATCAACTTTTGCAGCAAAATACTGTGAGAAATCGTGTCAAAGGCCTTGCTGTAATCCAAGGACAGTAGGGCAACTCCAATGTTATCTTCACATTCCAATGCCTTCGATATTCTGTCGTACAGAGTGAACAAAGCACTAGTTGTTGAAGAGTGCGGTATATATCCACACTGATTCTTATCGATATGATATAGGAGATGGTCACATGTTGGTAATTATTATCCTTTCGAAAATCTTCGCCAAAACAGAAAGCAAGGTGATCGGTCGAAGTTCGTTAAATTGCGACGTACTTGATTTCGGGACAGGAACGAAAATTCCAAATTTCCAAGCTGCCTAACATTAGAAATTTCCATTGCTTAACAACTACTCTCTATTGTGAGATTCTCTCTTCTTCGTGTAGTTATTGTGCCTCCTTTAGTTGTTGAATTGTATAGTGGTGGTGAATTGTATGAGCACTCTGTAAGTTGCATACTTCAAGTGAACCTTGCTTGTGATAGGCTCAATTGTAAGCTGTCGGATAGAAAATCGGTTTTTGATTTGAATCTTTAGCGACAAAATTTTCGAAGCTTAACCTGCTTGTGATGAAGTTCAAATGAACTAGCATACTGTCAAATAATTGCTAAAACTGAAGCCGAATTATCATCTCAGTCAGAACTACACGTCATTGATTTTTTGCGCACATTATGACTCACCCATAGAGTAAGTATGTAGGTGGTAGAGTGTCGACTCAAAAAAGTATCTGTATACAGTAAAAATTTTTATATCAAAAGATTCAGCTTTTTGCAGAAATTACGTTCCCGTGGTCCAAAAAAGTATTTGAGCACTTTCGAAAAATGTCAAACTTTGCCAATTTATATACTACCGAGATGACTCTCCTGTATAAGTAGTAGGAAACAAGTTTGATATCAAAAGGAATGAATATTTGCTAACAAGCATCCTAGCTAAGAGGAAATTAATGTGATTATCAAGGGACTTTCATGAACCGTCTGATACCGGAAGTTTCCGTGAAAAAATCGCGATATTATTCGTGCTTTCTTGGCTGAAATTTCCAGTTTTGAATTCAATTTTCACCGGCATGATTTTATGATTCACTAAATTCATGTTTCATTTCTTGAATCTGAATGGTGATGTGGACCCATTTACATATTTGAAAGTTGATTGAACTCATTGTCCGTGCATGCTCTTGTCTGCGATTTTGCTCTACCAGTGACAGGTTACCTGTGATGTGATCTCGCTTAAAAAGACTCTCTTGAGGTTGAGCATGAAAGTAATAGGAACCCATCGAGTTGCCAATTTAACAAACATTACCTCTCCAAGACTGTCGTGACACGGACGATCTGTAAATAATATCATTTCCTTCTCCATTATGCCATTATGATCATTCAATCCCGTTGTAATTTCTTCAAAACTGCATAGATGTGCATATCTCACATTTGGAAACAATTCCGACTAGATCCCCCTCGATTTCATTTAATAAAATCGAAAGTGTATACACATTGAGGATTTAATAAATGCGGAGTTACCACTCTACCTAAAATACTCTATGGACTCACTCACCCTACGGTATAGACGTGTTTTCCTTTAATGGAACAGTGCAAATGTGGGATTGATATCCAAAAATATATTCTGAAATAAAATGAAATGAATTGGATCAACAACACCGATTGAACTAGGTTAAGTTTCTTAACGTGAAAAAACTGTCAAAGTGTTGAAGAGGAAGTTAGAGAAACACAAATTGATTAACAATCGATTTGTACAGTAAAGTCAATGAAATGATAACAATCTCATAATACTAAGTATTAAAAAGTAAAACATTTCGAAATTGAATGTCGTTCTGGTAGTTTGATGGATATATATATATATATATGGTTGTCAGAAAAGAAAATCATCAAAGAAATAGGAGCGGAATGACAGCAACCAATGCAAACCGTACATGTAAGGCCGCTGTCACACAGGAAAAGCCGTCTTCCATCTTCCATGTCAGTCTCCATTTTGCGGCACATTCTTTATTATGCGTCTTCCACAAGGAATGATGAGACGATTTTTCATCTACCGTCTTCCACCTTTCATCGTCTATCTTCCATCTTCCACCTACCGCAGTCACACTAGGGAAATCCATTTCCGATACAGTCAGCGCTATTTTTCACTATTTACCGTTGGCATGACTACTGCCTGATTGCTTCTATTTGCAAATCACAGTTTCCTATATCTTTCTTCAGACGTCACTTCACGTTGTTCTATTTTTAGAAGTCTCGGGGCTGACGCCTGACGGCTTATAGAAATAAATTTCATCAGTCGCATAATTTCATGCCTTATGTCCGATGGACGAAACCTTATGACTTTTCCTGGCAGCGTGATGGACGATGAAAGATGCAAAGCAAAATGGAAGGTGGCTGATGAATTTTTCTGTGTGATAGGTTGTATTCTCTTCTACATACAATTAGGGTAAAGTCGGGTAATGTTGACAGTCGGGTAATATCGACAGTTAAGCCACTTTTCCAAAATGAAGCTGTATGACTTCAGGAGCTCATCCATGCGTGCAGCAAATTGCACCGATAAGTAGGTGACTCCCAAAAAGACAACAGAGGCTTGGTGGAGCACTTCTGATTGCCTCATCCTGACAGATATCGAAGTGTGAAGTGAGGCGCCGAATTCTACAATATATTGCCTCGATCAGTGCAAATCAGTCAGCTACTTCACTCGCCATACAGCTAAGTGCGTGGTTATTCCATGGCATAGGGAATGCAGTTTCACTGAATAGTATTGACTCCGTCAAATTCTTTAGTTGTTTTAAGTTATATTGTCACATGAAGTCGATGTAGAAATGTCGGGTAATATCGATGCTACTGTTGAAAGGTGCCAAACAGCATTTTTTCAGCAAGATACTGACTAAATAGCCAGTATTTTAGCACTATTTTTTACTGTCTCATAGAACATCGCCTTCACAAGATTTGAATGTATCCTTATACGAATTATTAGGTCTATTCAGACCATGCGTGGAAAATGTCGGGTAATATCGACAGTTCAAAACAGTTTTAGGGCTCTCACGGTTGCATTTCTCGGTTTTGATATGAATTATGATATCCAAAAAATCTCTTTCTTGCTCGAATCCATTTAGCCATCGATTTAATTTCTTATTTTAGGTAAAAAATGAGGTGTGCAATCTGTAATGACATTCGCATAATATCGACACATTACAGTCGACATCGACAGTTCCCTAAAAAAGCGTCAAAAAAGACAAGATAAACTGGAGACACTATATATTACACGAAACGACATTTTGCACATCTGTTGTCTCCCTGATCATCTGAAAATGCGAAACTTCATCACTCTCCCCTGCATTACATGCATGCAAAATTGCGGAATTCTTCGTTTTCTTTAACGAGAATGGACTCGCCTATCTAGACTGCTCTCAGTCATGAAATTCCACCTTCTGTGACTGTCAACAAAACTTAAGCTTGGGTTTCATGCAATATATAATGTCTTTAGTCTACCATACCTGGCAAATTTTGACTCTTCTTTCTGGGTCTGTTGATATTACCCGACAAAGTGTTGATAATATGCGAACATCATTATAGTTTACACAGCTTGGTTTTTACCTACACTGAAAACCGTAAGCTGCCAAATGCTTTATTGCTTTTCATTTGGCAGCGTTTTTTTACTGTTTGGTAGCGTCTACCAACCCTACATGGTGCCTACCAGATGCTTCTCTTTCTTCTAGTCGCATAAATATGTTAATAAAGCATGCTTAACATTTGATCAAATAATTTTCATAGTATTGTATCATGAATGATACCAAATTTCTACTAGTTGAGTTGAGAGTTGAGAGCATGAGTTGAAATCGATGCTATCGACAATTGTTTATCCGATTGTAATCTGAATTCTCCATGATCGATTTCAGTTTAGTCTCCTTTCAAGTTTTTCTATGTTGATAGCTTACCATGTGGTTGATAATGCGGTTATATCAGGCTCTGTGGTGAATTCCTCTCTACATGAGAAAAAAAATATTGTTTATTTTTGAAATTGTCGCAAAAGACATTAAATTTGTGGCAATTTTGAATGCTTTGTCAATGCTTTTTTCAAAGTTTGCATTGGAATAATTTATGGTATCATTTCAAATTTTGACTTTATTTTCTAGGAACGTTTTCAAGTTATTTTCATGGCAATTCAACAGCCGTGCAACCAACGATTATTTAAATTTTTGAGTTCTTCATGCTACAAATTCGTTCATATTTTTGAAGCCACGTCTCTGTTACTTCTTGAATGATGCACATGACAATACGAAGCATGCATTGCGAATAGTAAGACGTACTTTCTGTGGGTTTTAGACACCTTTATTCTATGAATTACATATCATTCCATAAATGTGACAGTCTCAAAAATTATGCCACATAGCCGCATATGCCCTTTATTATAGACTGATAAGCATTTCAAAATGAAAAGGTTACAAAGAGAATTTCTGCAGTAAGTTTATCAATATATCAGTGGTTACTCAATAACATCCTTTTAAGCTGTACCGTGTATGAGGAAAAGCTTGATTGCTTTAAAAGTATCACTCAAATTATATTTATAGGCCTACTGAATTATAAGTTTATTTTTATGTGGTTAATCAAATCTGTCACCCTACTTGACAGATTAACTCCCATGAATGGCAAGTTTCTCATGGGAAATTTGTAATTTCCTTTGTCACTTCATCGAAAAAGCATTGCAACTTTTTGAAATTTGATGTTTTTCATTCACAAGTATAATGGAACTAGGACAGTAACTGAAATTAGAACCTTATTTTCATTGAAACCAACTGATATTGAAATATTGATTACTAAATTTTCATAGGTGTTAGCAATAATCTGAAGCAGACTGTTTATTTTTGTCCATTCAAAGAATCATAAATCTTATGAGAAAGATGTCGGGAAGTTCATCCTGTCAGCCAATTTTCATCAAAAATCGTATCTATCTTGAAGCTCTGAAAGGTCACGTTCAATTGTTTACGTGAGGACTACTGGTCAAAGCTCACACCATTTAGGAAAGTGACATATATGCCAATTTAATCTCTGAAACATCAGGTTTCTCATGGTATAATCTCCAAAAAAATTGAATTACAACTCCAACGCAAATTTTGCAATTTAAAATATGGTGATTTGAGCCATTTTGTCAATATACATCGCTCTTTCGTTGCATGGTACTCATTACTGCGTTGTAAATAGTAAGACATTGACATTTAAGAGTCAAACTTGCATTAATGTATTCGATTATATTGCACGGAAGTCCAAAAGATTTCTTAAATAATCAATAAGTACAAAACTATGAACTATGTGCATTAAGTAAATTTCGAATTAAGATAGCAATCAACCCAAAATGACATGCATGTTAACCCTCGGACGGCCAAGGGTGGTTCTCAGAACCTCCTATTTATTCAAATAAAGATAACTAATAAACGAAAGAGTTTTGAATGATGACAGTTAATGACTTTTATCCTATGTATCTTGACATCAGAATTGTAAAGTTTGAGCATTATATTTTTGAAACGAATGGATTTAAATTTAATTTTTAGGTACTCACATAGACATCAAATAACGAAAAAACGATAGTGTTCAAAACTATTCAACTCTATTTGATACATAATATAGAATTTTTTACTATCAATTGCATACATATATAGCGTGTACATGTACTATAGAAAAGGAGGTATAAACCTATGTATAATTATTACCAAATTGGCTATTACAGATAAAGTTGAGAGTCACAAACACTGATGACATACATAACTCATAGGCTGTGAATGCTTGCCACAAACTGGCACCTCGCATTTGGAACAGCAGAAACGTGTCTTGTTTGAATTTCTGCTAGATTTCCCACCTTCCTTACAACGAAAACATCTTTGAACAGCAGATAAGCATTGGCTGCTAATTTCATGTTCATCGTGGACTCGTTCCGTGTTCGTAAACTTCTTCAAAATATCAATCGTTGCAGATGACAATCCAATAGGATCTTGAAGTCTATCACTCACATGCTGAGCAGCGAGTTCATGTGCCAATGAGTGGAGAAAACATCTGCGCCGTTTGGCCACTGGCAGAAGGGTCCAGTCAGGATGATTCAAATTGAACAATGTGAAGGTATTGACGCCACTAACGCCCAACATATTATGAAAATGGACCACTGTCCATCGTCGCGTAGGGACCCGTGTGGTTGTATGCTTGCACATTTCGTCCACAGTGTCTACAGCTCCTTTAGTCGAGTTGTAATACATCTGTATTTCGCTCTTTTTCTTGATGTTATTTTCAATTGTGGAATTGTGATGCATTGTCGATAGGAGAAATACTTTTTTCTTTGCTGAGTATTGATGCGATTGTTGTGTCACTTTTTTATCTGTACCGCCAAAAACAAAGACAGATTCGAATTTTTCTTTCGTTTGAAGAAGCACAGGCGGCAGATGCCTTTTGTTGGTTGCAACAGTTCCAACATAGGTAGTTTTCCTCTCCAGGAGTTCTTCGGCGAGCTCAAGAGAAGTGAAGAAACGGTCTCCTGTGACATTCAGACCTTTTTCGAAAAAAGGCGCTGCAAGATTCATTACCAACCTTTTAGCTTTGTTTTCTTCTTTATGGAGGAGGAGGGCATCGTGATCTTCAGGGCGTTTCGTCAATGGACTGCCGTTTAGAAAGTAGCGAACATTTGCGTCACAGCACCAACGAATGAGCTCCCCATATTTCCCGGGTTTCGAAGGATTATATATTCGATGTGGAGATCTACACTTGGATGCAACTAATTGTTCGTCAACACAAATACACGACGTCGGTTCGAAGAATAGTCTCAATCGTGAATTCCAATCTTCCCAAACTTCCCTCATCGCCGCAAATGTGTCAGTTTTCTTTCGATCCTCCCGAAGATTGATGTCGTCAAAACGAAGACAGCGATTCCACAGCTTGAAGAGATTGCGACTCATGACGGTACGATAGAAAGTCGAATATTTCTCATTCCAAAGCTCATCGATTGGGATTTTATTGTCTTGATTGGCTCCCCGAAAGTAGAGAATAGCAATATAGGCTTTTAGAGATGTAATTGTGAATTGAATAGGTAAACTCAATGCATCCGCTTTCATGTGGGAGAACGTGAGAACTTTCTGAAGAAGATCATCAGTCCAGAAAAGTTGCCAAGTTTCCATTTTAGTGTCTTTCACTGAGGTACTGGTAGGGCCACCAGAGTTTCGCAGGATATTAGCTGCGTCACGTCTGCGTTGAACAGGTCCTTCGCTATACCACATCTGACCATTTTTATCAATGATATGATGACAGCTATGTTTTGAGGGCGTCAATGGCAAATTAGAGGGCCGCGTTAGCGGCCCGACAATTTGCCATTGACAGCCCGAAAAATGTAGATGTCATAGTCATTGTATGCCATGTTGCGAAATATTTCTATGGTTTCATTTCCAGGCCATGAATTCCGGCCATGATTTCCGGGCCGTTAATGAATTTCTGGGCATTATCAAAGATATCAGTCTTATATACATGGTATACAATGTACATTTGCTGTGTATCTTGTGATATAAGGCTGCTTTCGGTTTCATGTAAGCGTCTTCTCAATGGCACGATTTCATCATCACTGTCCACGTCCAATTCGTGATCTTCAACCCCACCATAAGCTTCGGCGTGGACGTCACTTATATGCTGAACATCAAGCAATTTCGATTCATCAGATGCTGCGTCTTCTCCATCTTCGAAAACAGTACAAATAGATTGCTCAGCTGTCAAAGCAGCTATTCGTTTCGGTTGTCTGCGAGCCATCCTTTCTTGCACACGATCGATCAAACAAGAAGCGACAGCCGAGATGAACAGCTATTCACACTATATGACTTGATTCATTGTCATTCATTGTCACGCACAAGCGAAAGCGGCTTGTTCTCTCACGCACCCACGCACACACACACACACACACACATAAGGCTTGGCTGATTGCTTTGAAGTTCATTAACGAGCGCGACAACTCATTCACTTCCGATAATAAGGATCTTAGAAGTTTAAATGTTATGGCTAGGCTATAGAATCGAAATAATTTCTGCGAAAATGCAATTTTATGACTAACAGTTCAGAGAGGAAGCTTTCGTTACCATACTTGAACTAATTTAAGTCAATAAAAACAATATAATGTCGAATTAGTGAGGGAGGCTTTTCAAGCCACCCTTGGCCGTCCTAGGAATATAACCGACCTTGGCCGTCCGAGGGTTAAGTCATAAAATTACAAAAAAATTACTCGTAGAATTATGTTTGAGATATATGTGGTTGCAGTGAATTTATGGTTCAATCCAAATGAATTGAGTCATTGCACTACATGGAGCTGAGCCTTTGCGGAGTCGGGCGTACAAGGAAGTGATAAGATCTGAATTCTATTCCAAGCGATTTAAGAAAAGTTTTTCACCCTACATGTTTAATAGAAAATAGTGCAATACAAGACTGCCGCTTAAAGACATGTAATTTATCAGCCACTGTTAATTTATAAGTAGCATAAAGTCAATATAAGCTAAATATATGAATTTCCAGCAAAATTCAAAATCACGGCTACAAGATGATCAGGTAATTGCTGCGAAATTATGACAATAGAAATTAGAGAGTAATCACCAATAAAATTCAAGGTGATTTGGCAGCCGCTACCAAATGAAGACTGACTGGTAACTGACAATACTAAACCTTCTTCATTTGGGAAGGAGTGCTAGTTTTTCTAATGAGTTGGTTTTGCAGCGAAACTTTCTTCATTTGGTAGCTGACGGTTTACAGCGTAGAATCATAAATTCGATCGATAAACTAACAAATTCGAGTAAAAAGAGATTTGTTGGATATCACCGTTCATATCTAAACCAAGAAATACAGCCGTAAGAGCCCGAAAACCATTTTACTGTCGATAATACCCAATTTTATCCTAAAGGGCAATTCCAGATGTAAGATGGAAGACGCCTTATACTATGTGACAGTGGCCTAAGCTGACAGCAGATGATGAAACTTAATCCTCAGTACAGATAAGTTAGGAATATCTATTAATACAGCCAAATATGCATGTGTGCAGAGATGTCAACAATAAATTGAAAGAGAGTGCGTATTTCTGTCCACTCAAAGAATCATAATATCTTTGCATCATGAAAAAGATGTCGGTCAATTCACTCATCCAGCCACTTTTCATCAAAAAGTTCTGTCGTCTCTACATGTATGTTGAAACTTTGCTCAGAAATTAAGCTCAATTTTTTTGTGAGGACTCCCCGACCGAAAAAAGCACCATAGGAAAGTGACATAGGTGCAAATTCAATTTATGAACCATCAGGTTTCAATCAGGTTCATCAGGTTAATCTGTCGCTCTCTGAAAAATGCAAAGAACTTTGTTGCATCTCCATTAGTATTCTGAAAGTCATGTTAAGTGAGAAACAAAACGAGAAAATGCAACACTATTTCTTCCGAATGCAGCAATGCTGTCATATAGCCCGATGATGATGAAGGGAAGTGCGACTACAAAGAGCCCTGAGCTGGGAAATATTCCTTCTCCGAGTCCATACAAATAGCATTTTGTGAGCTTTGATATTTCAATGATCTATGAGTTGGATTGCTTCATAACCTGAGTAAGCAGTTCTCCTGTAAAACATTGCTTGATCAAGTGATAAATATTCACACAGGATCAAGGGTTTAACAATCAAAAACCCATTCTTCTTGAATCTGTTACGTCATATACATTGTAAAACAAACACTTTGTCCACTTCTCTTTGATAAATTGTCTTTGAGTACAAGAAGAAGTCATCTTGAAAGTGCTTATTGCCTCGAGTTATTCTGTGATGTAATCGTTTATTTAATCAAGAGTAGTGATGATACGCAATACATTGCTTGCAAAATAAAGGTTTGTTGACACTTTGCCCTCATTCTAGCTATACAGTGCTACCCCATTATGGATTGACTTTGCATGAAATCTACTAACATTTTTACTTTGAACACAACATTTTATTTGCGCAAGTCAACAAAACACGTAGAAATCATCTCTTATGCCAAGTGTTTTGACAAACAAAAATCTAAAATAGCACTCATTTTTTCCTTTTAGCCGAAACTTTTTTAGCCGTCACTAAAATTACACGGAGAGGTCGACGGCCTTCAGCACTCCGTGAAAAGCAAGAACTTGCAATGGCTCAAGCAATTCACTTTTTTATGCAGTCATTCTGAGTTAAACGAGTTTCTATGTCTCCATATTGTCCTTTATTGACGGAGTGAACAACCCAATAAAAGCTCACTTAGCTGAGAATGATTGGATAAAAAATTGAATCCTAAAATCAATCATAAAGATGAACTGGTGTGAGTGATCATCGGGTTAATGCATAAGAATCAAAGCACAGTCGATGAAGGGGGGGGGTAAACGTTGACAGGACTCACATTGCTCATGGAGAAAATGATAGACGTTGGCAGGGCTCACGGAAGTTTCGGTGAGGATGCCTTTGATCCAATTTGATGTCTTAGGTTCATTAAGAGGATATCGATAAAATGTCACAGGTTGGTTTATGGGATCATTGATTGTTTCACTTCACTGCACTCACTTCGATATGCAGGAACACAGCAACCCGTCATTTCCAGTTGTGATCACACGCTACCTGAGACAGAAGCGACCCGAGTGATGATTTTGGTGCAGGAACTATGAACAACTGTGTTGACTAGCTGATTGACACTGTCCTTCCCAGGACAGTCGCTATTCGATCATCACACGGTCGACAATGCACTAGGTGACATGTCACGCGTAATTCACGCGTAATTGCGGAACACCCCAAACATCCGTGGTTAAAGACATTCTATTCTTCTGCGCGCGTACATACGCGCTGCACTAAGAGACAGAAATCACTTGATCTGATACTGTCAAAACATGGGGAATGCTTATGAAAACGCGCGAGCGAGTGTTTATAGTTTGGGCGTCGTCTACAGTTGTCTACGTTGCCGCTTGAACCACGGATGAACCGCTAAGCATGTTCTGTCTTTCCTGAGCATGAAATTGAGGTCCTATCACAATGTTTAGCCTCTGATACATGCATACACATCAGACGCAAAGTCTATATGACAGGACTGCCGACAGATGTTGCAGAAGTGTCACGCATAGCGTTAGATGTTTAGGGTCATGTGTAATTACGCGTAGTACGCGTGCATCACGTGTAATTGAGCGTGGCATGTCACCTAGTGTGCGCTCTCAATAAAAAGACTTATCCAGATAGCGTGCGCCCTCATAGATGCCGTCTCAGCTGCATACTGATTCGCTGAATTTAGCCTCGTGTCGCGTCATTTATTGATATTGAAATCTCGCTATATTAGTACTTAACAAGTATTTTATTACGTCTGTGAATTTAAGTTTGGCAATTCTAGTGCTCTTCTGCTTAGTACTCAGATTCATGCCTAAATTTGAGTTTATGATTTGCGGTGTAGGCTACAATATATATGAAATTCGCTATGCCGTTAATGTAAGATCGGTTCCAATTCACGATTTGCAGAATTTTACGACAAGAATTGAAAATTACTGATAATATACCAGTGAAAAATAGTTTTCTAAATCGGCATATAGTACATTATTTGAAAGCTTACTTAATACAACATTGTAGAGCTTATTCCGCAAAAATTTACATAAAAACTGAGAAAATCGTGAAGTGACAGTTGGTTCATGCAAATAAAGACTTTTTAGGAACTATGCTGAATTGTTCAGTGTGTTAAAACGCTGTTTATATATTGATAAGCAGCTATTACATGTGTGTATAGATGCCGCTACAGTTGGGTAGTAATGTACAGTTACCGAAAGTTTGTGATAATGTGTTAAACTTTCACTAGCCAGGTTGAACTCGTACAGATAGTGCAGCCCCTGAACCACCACTGATTTCTATCATGTCACCATCAAGGTAGCAAAATCTGCT
The DNA here is from genome assembly GCA_907163375.1 of Prostheceraeus crozeri. Classification (NCBI taxonomy): domain Eukaryota; kingdom Metazoa; phylum Platyhelminthes; order Polycladida; family Euryleptidae; genus Prostheceraeus; species Prostheceraeus crozeri. Next base: position 601,297 of record CAJQUW010008068.1, on the reverse strand, counting down.
CTTAACCTGATGGATGTAACCTGCCACTGAAATTGGACCGGTTGGTGATTTATTAATGAAAATTTGAGAAAAACAAATTATCAAAACCTTTGTCGCTAACTGTACCTACCAGTACACTCTGTTGCCGTCACATAATTATACCTTTTGGGAGACTTAGGATATACAGATCTCTATGCCACAAATAACTAACATTTCCGTCTACACTGTAAACCAAACTGTGCCAAAAATGTGACCGATTATGTGCCCGACGCATTTTCGTCACATCGGTCACATTTGGTCACATATGTGACTTCCATGTGACCGATGATGAATCATCACATACGGCGAGTACTTGATAAGAATAATTCAAATTGATTTTACGAATACTTTTCGGTATGTTTTGTTGAAGAATATCATTGGTAAGAAGATAATATCACATTGAACTTGGTTTGGTTAAAAAATGTTTTAATGAGGATAATGATTGTGTAGTTTAAAAATGTGACACATTCTTCGTCACATATTGGTCACATTTGGTCACATATGTGACCGATGATGACCATAGATCATGCATATGCGGCGAGTGCTCGATGAGAATAATTCAAATTGATTTTCCGAATACTTTGCGGTGTGTTTTGTTCAAGGACATCACTGGCAAGAAGATGTTGTCATATTGAAAACTGTTTTAATCAGGATAATGATTGTGTGATTGAAAAATGTGACACATGTCTTCTTTTGATCTGCTTGATCTCGCCGGGAAGTTGTACCATCGTGTTGTAAGTTAAGTTGCAGTATCTTGCCCAGACAGCGTGAAGCAAATGAGCTTCATGTCAATGGTCTGCTTGTTTATTACATTGAGAATGACAAACTGGGAGAAATTACATAATGACGTCCTATTCCCAAATAGAATCTTCAATCGCAATGTCCTGAGAAGTGAGTCTATGTAAAATTGAATCAATGTATAGATGGCTCAGTCAAACAATTTTATCGGTACAAACAGCAATAGGTGCTGCCACAGTCATCGATTGTTTCATTGGCGTACAGATAAGGTGTTTACTACATCAGCCTATCTATTTGTTTTTGAACATCAGGTGGCGGTTGGCGTTGAGCAACACACTGATTAAGACATTCTGAATTAAACATTGATGGTTAATTCAGACGTAAATGGAAAGTAGAATACGTATCTAATGATTTGCAAATGTTTGTTGTTCTTTCCATAAGTTCCTCAATTGAAAGTATGGTCTTTTCTTCCCACTCGGAAGTGGAATCATTTAAACCATAATTTATAGCTCAATTTAATTTAGAGGCAGTACTTCTACTC